>CAOLHI010002099.1:0-489353 GCA_948474755.1 Ctenosaura bakeri | reverse complement strand
TTATTTTTTAAAAAAAATTATTGCTTTTATTTGCCATTAAGTCAGCTTCAATCCATGGCAACCCTATGAATGAGACTTCTGAGAGTCCTGATCATCAACAACTCTGCTTAAGTTTCAAAAACTCAGGGCCATGACCTTGATGCAATCAGTGCATCTGTAATTCAATCTTCCTCTTTCTCTACTGTCTTCCATTTTGGCAAATGTCATCTTCTTTTCCAAAGAGTGATGTTGTGTTATGATGTTTCCAAAGCAGAATACGGTAGCCTTGAAACTAGACCCACTATGCATGAGATAAAGGGAATTAAATCTTTTGAGCCAGTTATTTTCTGCACCATGTTCCCTCTCCCACTGGTGCCAGTTTAATGGCTTTTCCAAACATTTGCTGGAACAAATTGGTAGGGATAAACTATGAGCCATTTCTGCACTATACTGTTATAGTGCTGTTATTTCACTTTCAACATCCTATGGAATCCTGGGCTTTGCAGTTTAGGGGGGCATTTAGAATTCTCAGCCAGAGGGCCTCAGTAAACTACAAACCCCAGAATTCCACAGGACATTGAAAGTGAAATAATAACACTATAACAATGTAGTGCAGGAATGCCCTATGACAGAGACCTATGAACCACTACTAAGTCCCATCAAATCTGTACTGAACAGCTCAGCCCTTAAGATCTATCATGTGCAGACTCATCCTATACGATGTTTTCTTTGAAATTGTCCGTCAAGTTCTTATTGCTATTTGCAATTGATGATTTTTAGTCTAAATGATTTTAGTTTCATCTAACTATAACAGCCATATAATCTGATCCCAGAGCTTCCTGAATTAATACATCCCAGCAACCAATTCCATTTTCATTCCCTTCCTAAGGGAGAGGGAGAAATCTCCTCTGTCATGACTATGGTTGCTTCTATCATAAAGGAAGTTACAGTTTCTTTCATCTGTCATTGCTTTTTTGGTGTCATTTTTTCCCCCAAGCAGGCCTTCATTGTCTTCTATGCCTGAAGCATCATCATATTTTATAATGGCAAAGTAATAGCATGGCCACTCAGTAATAGCATGGCCACCAAATAAGAAAAATGTATCACCCAAAAGAATATGAAGAGAGATACAAACTGGAATAACATTTTTGTGTGCTCACTTATATGTATAGATGTAAATTTAGGGTGAAAGTCACAATAATTCAAATAGGAAAAAAAATATACCACATGACATAATCCATATGCATACTGCTGAATCTTCTGTCCAAGTGCTAAGTGGAGAAGGACAATTTAAATATCAGTGCACTCCCATCTGATAGATAGCTTTCACCATTCATGAGTGGAAGTGCAGGTTATTCTCTGATATTTCAGGGCCAAAACCTGAGTCCTGACAGTGTGAATGCTTGTGATATTATATGGGTAGGCTGTGGTGACAGATTGACCAGGCAAGGATTAGGAGGAGAGCTAAACCTGTTTCTGAGCCACCTAATTAAGAAAATGAGTATGCAGGGAATCTGGGTAAATGAGCCCAGGATTTGGAGTAAAACCAGGATAACCTAGTTGTATGGCAACTCAGAGCTTTTATGGGCAGGCAGGTAACAAAGTTTCTCCAGCAGCTACTATGTAAGGAGACCTTAAAACTACATTGACCAGTTTTGTTCTCTGTTACCACAAAAATGTAATATGCAGTTTTGTTTTACCATTGAGTTCAGCCCTAAGCCTGGATGCCTGGGCTTCTGAAATGACCAGGGGCACATGCTATAGTGCATGCACCATGTGTGTCTGATCCTGGAGATTTGTTCTCTGGCCACAGTAACACACATTTCAGTTGCGTCCTATTTGGATTACTGTAAAATGTTCCACACAAGCCTACTCTCTAAAGTGGTCAGAAACATCAACTGGCCCAAAGACCTGCAGGCAGTTGTTGTCTCTGATGATTTTTCTCCTTAATAGAACAGCTTTACTGGCTACTGTTCCTTTCCTAGGCACAATTCAAAGTGCTGATTCTGATCTATAAAGCCCCATATGGCTTGGGTCCAGCCTATCTGAAGGACTGTGTTGTACCATACAACCTTGCCTCTGCTCTGAGGTCTTCAGGATCTGTCATATGCTTTAGATGCTGCTTGGTGGGGGGAAAGGAGATGGCCTTTTCGTTAGATTTTCCTTGGCTCTGGAACTCCCTTCTAGTTGGTAGTTAGGCTGGCCCCTTCTTTGTTATCTGTTCACAAGCAAATACCTTTTTAATCAAACTGACTTGCCAGAACTGACTAATTTTTAGGGAAGGACTTTTAATAATGTGCTGTACTACCTTTTATCTTGTTTCCCAGTGGTTGTTCTAAATTTGCCTTAGCTATATAGATAACTTAATTGCATTTTTAAAAAATAACTTTTTGCACTTTTTTGTTTTAATTCTATAAGTTATCTTTAGTCCTCTTATGGAGGGAAAGATAAGATATAAATAAAATAAATATATACTGTATTACTATTGATCTAGGCCAGAGCTGGACTCAGGGCTGGCTCTGGAATTAAAATGCCAGCTTGGAAGAATAATGTCTGAGACCTGCTCTCTTCAAGTTTTAAGAAGCTATAACATTTGCAAGTTAGCAAAACAAAACAGCACTTGGCAAACAGACTTTGGTTTCATAAGACATGGCATTCTCCCTCAGCTCCCCTGCACTGGTATTAGTCACAGTCAGACAGCTGGCAATGATCCAGGCTTCAGCCAGGGACCGCAGTGCCTTTGTGTCTCTGTGTGTAATATTTAGAGATGTGAAGGCCAACTGTTCAGAAATCAATACTAATATTGTCTCTGAAAAGTAGATGAACTGGACAGGAGAGCAAATTGATTTGGGCAACAGTAATTACTTAAGAACTCATTAATGCCTTGCTAGAAACATTTAATAAACTAGGCAGGGAGAGAAGTCTGAAGAGAAACTGTCAATGAGTGAGGGTAAACAAGCCTTTTTCTTTTCTTCTTTTTCCCCTCCTTTCTTCTACAGAGGAGGACTTCCTCTGTAAATCCATTGTGAATGTATTAAATAAGAATACTTCACTTTTGGTTATTGAGTGCCTTCGTCATTTCTGACTTCTGGTGTCCCTAAGGTGAACCTACCAATTTTTTTTCACAAGATTTGTTCAGAGAGAGTTTGAGATTGCCTTCCCCTGCAGCTGAGAGAATGTGGCTTTCCCAATGTTACCCTGGGGCGGTGATGTATTTAAGTCTTTCACTCCAAGTCTCAAGTCAAGTCTCAAGTCTGGGAGCCAACTTTGCACCCAAATGTATATATTCCAGAATTTTTGGACAAAGTTGAGTGAAGTCAGTTTTAACAATTTAAGCAGAGTTGGCCTTCCACATCTCCAATTTTGCCATCTGTAACTTCAGAAGTGGGGAATAGGATCCTTCGTACTATTCTTTCCCAAAGCTGGAGGCTTTTGTGCCAATGGACATAAAAGAGTCTGCAGCTTCAGAACTGGGGAATAAGATCCTTCTTACTCCCCATTTCTAAAGCTGGAGGATTTTGCAGAAGTGGGAAATAGGATCCTTGTTACTCTTTATTACTGAAGCTTCAAAAGCTTTAGAAGGAACCTTCTTCCTCAAGCCTGTTGCCTAATACCTTTGCTGTTCGCCTCTGAGAAATGCACTCTGAGGATGAGTCTTGTCTTCTGCTCTTAGGAAAAATTTTAGAAGGCTCCTCTGATATGCAACAGAGATAGGCTGCTGAGCAGACCTCAAACCTGCGTCAAGCCCATTGTCTAACCTGTTTGCTGCTCACCTCTGAGAAATGTGCCCAAACTTTGAGCTTGAGACAGATTGTCATGTGACCAGTAGGCAAAACGAGATGGAAGCGTTGTTCAATGTCGTAAGGTTTCTGGATGAATGTGTTATGTTACTGAACCAAGGGCAGCAAGTCAGTCACTAAAAATATACAAGTCTCAAGTCAAGTCTAGTCAGTGCATCATTTATTGCCAAGTCAAGTCCAAGTCAAGTCACTGAAGCGACTTAAGCTGACTTGAGTTGAGTCTGACTTGAGTCTGAGTTATTTGACTCGAATCTATATCACTGCCCAGGGGGTTTCCAGGGCCAAGAGATTTGAAGCCTGGTCTTTCAGAGTCCTAATGCAACACTTTTTCTACTACATTGGCTATCTTGTATTTAGAGCACACAGATTATGTCATACATATTATCTTCTTATTATCTCTGTAATAGTGCAGAAAGATAGGCCATTGTGAAATTCTTTCCCACAGAAAGCTAGGTTGCCCCCCCCCCACTGACCTGTTTCCCCCAGCACACAAACAACCTTTTAGTTAGACGGGCATTATGTCATCATTTGGTTGTTGAAGGTGGATCTTTTAATAGGGAATGTTGTAATTTTTATTATCATTGATATTTAAACTGTTTTAAAAAGGTGCTGTTTTAAATAGGATCATTTATTAATGAGAGTTTTGGAGCTATAAGCATACCCTCCAACAGTCCCAGTTTGGCAGGGACAGTCCTAGCTGATCCTCTTCCATCTCACTTTTTCAACTGCCTTGAAAAAATCCCAGTTTCTCATTCTCCCTCTCACTTTTGCCATTTGTCCTCAGCTTATCTCCGTTGCTGCAATCTGAGTTTGAAGTGCAAAAGTAGTTTGCACACAAATCAGCAGAGGGAAGGCTAAAGGGGCAGGCAGACTCTTGCCTTTTCCAGTAGGCTTAGGCAAAATCACACTTCTGCATCCTGTTCTAGTTTGTATGTTCTTCTTCATTAATATTTTCCATCTTGACCATACTCTGATGTTACTTGGCCACATTTCTGCTGCTTTTCTTCTATGAAATATTGGACGGAATGTTGTTTTTTTCATCTGTGATACCCACTGCCTTGAATCCAAAACCGGGAGTAAGAGTACATAAAAATAAATAAAATAATGTTGTCATATTTTGAATGGAAAAATAAAAAAATGACTTGCCTAGAACCATTTAGCAGCAGAGAAAGGGTCTGAGTTCATAGTTCAAGATGGTTACCACTAGGCTAGTCGTCTATAAACTAAGAGAATGGGTCCCCAAAAATGGAACTATATACATTCTGCAAAAGTGCAAAATTTTGTGCTCTGTCACCCATTGCCTCCCTCTCTAAGACTTGGAGGAGCAGAAGAAATGCAGTAGCTTGTATATCTTTTGTTTAGCTATCTTCTTTCCAACTCACTATTTAATATTAATAAAAATGGTCTTCTAATGCCTATCTAATCACATAAACTGTTATAATGTCCTATTTGTTTTGTTCCACTACTTCAGCAAATAGCTGTACTGCCCATAATCTACCAAGCTAAAAGGTGCCAACTCTGCTCATAGATAAACACTGTACCACTGTAGCCCTATGAGGCAGTTAAATAATAGCAGCTATAAAGATGTGACACTGAAGATAAGTACTGTTTCACCAGTGGAAATTTCCACCTGAGAATGAGAGCATGAGAGATGAAAACTTTGCCTTCAGAATACTGAAGATGAGAAGGGAGAGGGAGAGCAGAGGCGATGAGATGAGGAGGAGTGAAGCAACACAATTCCCAAATGGATTTCTACAAATAGTAAGAAACAGGAAACATCTTCAAAGTGTTGGCCAGGGGCACAGAGGCATCCACTGAAAAATGTAGGCTGGCCCACAAAGAGACAATATACATGTTTCATGAGCTTCCTCATCCTCTGTAATATTATTCTAACCTTCAATTATTTGTAGATTGAAACTTTCACATCTTATCTTACTTTTGCTTTGGCCAAACACCACACAGGAATTATGAATATGTTGAAGAAGGGAATGCAACTCTAGATGTTTCAAATGAATATTACATTGGTAGAGAATGTTGGTCACCTCAAGACCAGAGACCCTTTCCTATTACATTGTTATACTACTGTGATTCTACTCTGACCGCCATGGCAATATTGCAGATAATCATAAGGTTTGTAATTTGATGATGCACTAAAGCTCTTTGGCTGAAAATATAAATACACCTCCCTAAGGTGCAAATCAAAAGGATTACATTGGATGAATCCATGACAGTTAAAGTGGGAACATATTGCTATATTTGTGCGGTGTGAAATGGATGCACATTTTGTAATTAGATGATAATGAGAAAGTGAATGAATACACTCATGGGCCATTTCTGCACTACACTGTTATAGTGCTAGTATTCTACTTTCAACATCCTATGGAATCCTAAGGTTCACAGTTTAAGGAGTGGCATTTAGAACTCTCAGCCAGAGAGCTCTCTGGCCTCAGTAAACTACAAGCCCCAGAATTCCAGAGGGTGTTGTAAGCAGAATAATATCACTATAACAGTGTAGTGCGGAAATGGCCATAGACACACATATGTACATACACAGAGAGTAGGGGTGGAGAGATGAGTAGAGATACTTCCTTGTGATGCAATTGTCCATGTAAATATTCCAGAGCCAGTGTAGGAAAAGGCAACTCACACGGGTCTCTCCTTTCCAATTAATGCTTGATCTGGAGGGTATACCAATTAAAGGGGATTCAATCTGTCAATTAAAGTAAAATGTTCAGCAGCATTTTTGGCTTACAGTCAGTGAATAAGATCAGTCCCTGGAGCAGAGATGTCTTGTTGTTCTTGTAGTTGTTATATTCCAGTTTTTCCCCAAAATTGGGACTCAAAGTAGCTCACATGGTTTAAAAGAACAATAGAATTAAAAGCACAGAAAAAGTGAACATTAAAATAGAATTATACTGTTTACAGTATTAAAACAATCTACAGTTAAAAGAATAAAATGCAATTTAAAAAGATGAAAACCTATTTAAAATAGTTCAGTTAAATCAATATAGCTCATGCTTTAAAAACTTTGTTTTAAAAGCCAATTGGAATAAAAAATGGTTTTAGCTTACCAGTGAAAGGACAACAAGGAAGAGGCCATTCTGGCCTCCATGGGAAGGAAGTTCCAGAGTCTAAGCGCAGCCACCAAGAAAGCCCTCTCTCAGGTTCTCCCCAGCTATGCTTACAATGGTGGTGGAACTGAGGGGAGGGCCTCTCCTGATGATCTCAGAGGCTGTGCCAGCTCATGCAGGGAAATACTATCTGCCAAATAGCCCAGACCTGAGCTATCTGGGGCTTTATAGGACATAATCAGTACTTCAAATTGTGCCTGGAAACAAACTGGCAGCCACAGCAGCTGTTTCAACAAGGGTATAATATGGTATCTGTAACCCTTGTGATGTTACTAGATTGGAGCTCCATGATTCCTCATCACTGCCTCTCCTAGCAAAGATTATCAGAAGTCGGAGTCCACCAAGTTAAGGCCACATGGTCCCCATCCCCTGCCCTAGAGCACCTCTATGCAAAACCACACAGGACTTACTTTAATGCAATGAGGAACTGCTAGCAAAATACTCATGAATGTTCATTCTAACATTAAATGTCTTGAGCGGAAGGGAGAAAACATTGCAAAAAATGACAAGTTATTCTCTATTAGGGATATAATTTATCACTAATTTTCTTCTTGTAGGAAGCAAGGGGTAGTTTTAACAACTTTTTTTTCTGGCTGGAAGAAAGGCTTCAAAAATCATGCCATTTTTCAACCCCATTCACAAATTGGGACTTATTCTGCACAAAATTTGAACATGGTTGTTTAACACATAAAATAGCTTTTTCTGCACTGAAAAAGCTGTTTCCTGCACAGAAAATGCTGTGGCTTGGGACTTACTTCACACAACATTTATGTGTCTTTGATTCACACTGAAAACAGCATTTACTGCACAGAAAATAATATTTCTGTATAGAAGCATTATTTCATGGGCTGAAAATAGTTTCCTGCACAGAAAAATGTTTTCTTTATGTTCAAAACAACCACATGCAACTGTTGCATAGAATAAGTCCCTAACTGTGAAGATTCTAGTCAGTCCAGAATTTTTCTTATCATGGTTTCTCAATACTTGAAATACATATTTATCAAACAGCTTTTGAATGCTTTTGCTTATTCTTTCCATCTCTTCTCCTTATACAATTTGTGTTAATATGCTTGTAAATGGTCGTATTTTTCCTTTTGCTATTTGTAAAAATCTCTACAAAAAATTAATATGAAGTCCCCATGATTCCTCTGTTTGGGATATGACTGCCTCTAATTTCTTGCACAGGAATACTACAATGTTCTTTTTGTTCATACAACCACTTGTTTCTGTGAATATGTAGTGAGATGCTTTTGGCTGATGAGGTGTGCAGAAGCATATCATTATACTTTCCAGCTCATTATTTATGTTTAAAATAATGTGAGTTGAAACATGAAACACCTGATAAGTTACATTATTGGAGCAAAATAGTATTATAACACAACATAAATGGAATATTTGGTAGCTGTATCAACAGAGTGGAACCTAACCAGTGCCATATGAGTTTGTGGTGGAAAACAAGGGAAAATAATCAATATGTTCTTCTAAGTTAAAAAAAAAGGGGGGGAGGGAGATTACATTTATTCTCTTGGGAAATCCATCTTGAGATAAGAAAGGAGATAACCTACATTTTAGTAGAGAAGCTGCTAAGGCTGGCTCTTATGTACGGGTGTTAGCTAGCACCCCTCTTGAGGTGACAGCCTCATGGACACTCCTTTCCCAGACAAGGGGAGACAAAGGACTAACTAACTGGGAGAAAAGGGAAGTGACTTCTTCAGGATGGAAGAAAGCAAAGTGCCTGAGTATATCGGTCAAAGAAAGATTCAGAGAGGTGAAACAAAAGGGCAGGCATGCCCTCTAGAGTTCCTTCTCACTAATGACTTTATACAAGTGTTGATATCTCTTTGGTTCCAACAATAAGCTCTACATATGAGCTCTGCTCTCCAAGCAATGAGGAACACTTGGTAAAAATCAAAACACTTCTGTTGCAGGTCAGACATATATACTGCACCAACCTTGAGAGACAACCACCCTGTGAAATGACAGAATGTTGAATTTCACATTGATTAAATTTCACCACAGAGTCATATTGTTTTTATGAATAACTACAAAAAAAATGGCAGGGAAATGTCACTTTGTAGTGACATGTACCTTGATTACAAAAACTCATTCAGAGAGTTAGAAAAAAGGAATCAAATAAAAACAACAAGAACTCTTGCAATGTGAATTAGGTTGAGCAATAGCGATAGACCTAAGGCTATGTTTTAATAATATTTAGACTTCAATTGCAAAAGTTAGACTAGTTGGAATTGTAACTCCGAATTTTCACTAAACTCTTAAAGATTACAGAGAAACAACAAAAGAAAGGAGAAACAGATCTAGAGTTATAGAAGCATGTCCAGGTTTTGAGATCTTCAGGGAGGCCTTTATCTTGGTCCAACTGCCCTCAGTGTCACATTTGGTAGAGATGTGAAAGGATTTTCTCTGTGGCTGTTCCCAGGCTGTGAAACTCCCTTCCAAAAGAGGTTAAGCCAGCCCCCTTCCTGCTCTCCTTCTTGTTGCTGTTATGTACCTTCAAGTCAACTCCAATTTGTAGTGGTCCTATAATAGGATTTTGTTGGCATATTTATTTGGTTTCCTCTAAGGCTACAAGAGTATGACTTGCTCAAGGTAACCTGAGGCGTTTCTATGGCTAAGCAAGGATTTGAACTGAGATTTCCTGCAGTCCTAGTTCAACAGTCAACCTAATACATTATGCCAATTCCCATCTACTCCTTCTGTTGGCGGTCAAAACTTTTCTCTTCAGTCAGGCCTTTGGCACTTAAGCTGGGTTGCTACAGAAAGAGTTTTTCACTCTCATGTCCAGCACAGGACATTTTACTCCCAAGAGCCATGATTTCATGCAGATTCAATACAGAACCAGACCTAGAAAGTAACATTTTAAAACACTGTCACCTCAGCAGTTGTGAACAATTTCCCTACATTTCTGCTATTTGCCATGCATGAGGTTTTTGTTTTATTTCATTTTGTTTTTCAAATAAAAAACAGTCAGGATCCTCTAATACTTCCGTTTTTTACTGCAATATTTTTTGTCCTAGCTGATGCAACAGATTACTATTTTTCAGCAAACCAGGAAACAGTGAAATATAAGCAACAATCTGCAATCAGCCTGATTCTGTGTGGACACTGAAATTTTCACTGGGTTCTGGAAATACTAAAATTGTACATCTCATGCTGAGTTTGACCTTGAATATATTGAAAGTCTCACTGGAGTCATAAAATACTCTAAATTTGAATACATAGGAATTCTCACTGGGGTCATAAAAGACTCCCACAACTCACCAAGTATCCCCCAAAAACAAAAGGGGGGAAAGGCAAAAATAGCCAGTCAAGGAAAAACTCCTTATAGATTAGCAGAGATAGCTACACACAGCTATGGAAGTGTGCCTGGCAGCAGAGAACACCCTTAGCACCACAAGCACTAAGCCAGTAACACTCACCTACTCCAAGCTACAATCTTCCAATATGGAGGCTCTTTTATTCTTTGTTACAACATATATACAATATTTACAAAGTCCAGATGGCAACCCAGCATATCAAGCTTGCTCCCTCCAGCAAAGCCCCCAACAGACACACACTTCAAACAATATGTGCAGTGTTGGCTGGGATTGTGCTACCTTTATACAGACACCTAGCCGATTCTGGCCAACCCTTGTGTTGTCTGCACCTGGTGCTCATCAGCCTGACTCAGCACAAACTCAGGTTGAGTAACATTCCTTTCCCCAGGTGCACTTAACAGTTAAAGCAATTAAAGCAACATGACCTTTACACTAACTTTAGAAAGTATTTTTCTAGCGGTTTGGTCAAACCATCTCTGACACCAAGTTCATGTCTTTTTCTCTACTTGTGCAAGAAGACAATGTTTGGGAAAGTCACATTTTAGATTTCAACTCATATCCTCCAGTTGTGGATTCTGGATATTAAAGACTGGCAAAGTAATTCTGCCTGGCTTGGTGTGAAAGTAAGCTGGATAGGTATTTTTCTTTTACTGATATGTCTTTAATTGTATTTTTGACCCCTTTGTGCAGTGTATGTGTGTTTTACTGTGGTTATTGTATTTAAAATTATTATCATCAGCTGCCTTCAAGGCTATTTGGGGAGATAAAGGCAGGTTATAAATCCATTGAATAAATTTGTGATGCTCAGCAATGACTTTGCCATCTTTATAAAATATGTAGTGTCCATTAACAATTATTTTTATTATTGCCATGGTAGAAGACAAAGCAAAGAAAATTATATTTCCACTTGTGAACTTGTTTTCATGGTCCTCTCTATACAACCACAGAGCTTCATGTATTTTTTTTTTTAAATCAAGATAATCTATGTGTTCCCTGCAATAGTTAGAGGGAACAGCTTGGTCAGAGGTTAACTACGACAATAATATACTGTGAACAGAGGTCTTCAGATGTTTCCAACAGTCCTTGGTCTGGCCTATGATTGTGCATACTAGAACACCTTTTCACTTACTCTTCACATCAGTAGCCAGGAAACAATGCCCAGCCCAAACTATGTACATGATTTCCACAACTAAGGTTGAAATAAATAGAGAGGAAAACATCAGTCTCTTTGGAAAGAGCCTTACACAAGTTATTCTATCTGGATCTCTGACCAGATCCAGCATTTTTTTTATGCCTGAGGTATTACCTGCTGCCAACTATAACATGTAATTACAAGAGGTGCTGACATCTGTGCACTGGGGGAGTCCTCAAAAGCAGCGTTTAGTTCAACCTTTGGTTCTATGACAACAAGTTGCTCAAACGTACATCTTTTTAAGCTTTCATCTTCTATCTGTATTTCAGGTTCTCCAGTGCTTCTAACTGGCTGTTCCACTAAGAATTCAAAAAGTTGACTGAACATGTTGAAGAATCAGTTCCTTCCTATCCAAGGCCTATTTCCCTGTTCCATATCCTTTGTTGGTCTGTCTTGCTCTCCTTCAGACCAATTCATGATTTTGCCATTTTTCTGCATTCTCTTTCTCTTCTGCTTTCATATCATACTGGGGACTAGAGATTCTTGCTAAGTTTACAAGATATCTAAAACTTCTCTTCTGAATGTTACAAAGATGTAACAATAAGGTAGCAGATGATAATATGCTATTCCATGCCAGACGATACTATGGCCAAAACCATCAAAGAACATCAAGTACTGGCACAGAGATGCCTTGCATGATGAGAAAGTAGTGTGTGTTTATTAGAACTGCATGTCACAGAAGTTATAGGAACTGATCATCACATGATAGACTGAGACATAGGCAGTTTATGACTGGACCAAACTTCCCCCAAATTCTGGGCTGCTTTGGCTACTTCTCATTAGCTGTCCCTGAGATTTAAAAAATGAACAGAAACTTGGACCTTCAAGTCAAGGCTGAATCCAGAAATATATCTAAACTGCAAACCTATCTTCAGGGGGAATATAATCCAATCTAACTACAGATTGAATCTCTACTCCCTGATTTCCCTTTTGACTGACCAGGAACAAATCTATCTTGTCTGGATTAAGTTTCAATTTATTTACCCTCGGGACAGATACTGATAGAGTTGGGTATCATCCTCATGTTGATGCACAGGAACCTCAAATCCTGGGCAACCTATCCCAACAGTTCCATGTATGTATTAAATTGCATGGTGGACAAAACAGTACTATGAGGGACCCCACAAGCTAACACCAGGTGGTCAAACAGGAGTCCCCCAGCACAATCTTCTAGGTTATCCCCTCCAAGAAGGAACTGAACCACTGTCAAACAGTGTCTTCATTTCCCATTCTAGCAAGGTGGCCCAGAACAATATCATGGACAATGGAAACAAAAACTGTTGAAAGGTCAAAGGAACCAACTGTCCAGTTCCCTGCAGTGGTCATCACCAAAGCAACCAAAGCTGTCTCCATCCCTTATTCAGGCCTGAAACTAAATTGAAATGAATCTAGATAATCTGTTTTATCCAGAAATCCCTGTTGCTGGGAAGCCACCACACACTCCAATACCCTTAAGGGCTTCAGTCCTTAAATGTACTTGAAATATGCATTATGTTAATCATCTAGTGGCCTTTATAATATCCTGTGTGTTTAATTTAGTTTCACTACATAATTGTCTGTGGAAACTATATGTGTTTTAGTTATGTGGTATACTTATCAACCTTGGTTGTTTCATGTTAAGTGTTCTCTTATTTGGTGTGTAGTACAATTATTTTCATAGTACGTGTTATATTTACAGTCATCTCTTAAGTAATTACAGATAACTATGCTATTTTAAACTTCTTGCTTCCAAGCTATGGCTATAATTACAAAAGCATTATACTAATGTAAATCTCTCTTCAGCTCCCCTCTGAGTATTTTTTTTTTACCCCTGAGCTTAGTTGGTGTTTTACAAATCCAACTTATGCCTCAGCAAGTCAGGTTGTCGCTCTTGAGCCCTTTTTGCATAGTGTTTTTGAAGCGAAAGGACCCCTTGAGCATCACGAAAATGTGAGGAGCGGTCTGCATTTACGCAATGCTCAAGGGCCTGACGCGGACCACGCATGCACGTTTTCATTTTTGGCTCAAAGCCGAAAATGCTGCATAGTCGCGCGTCGCTCCAGGAGCCGGACCTGTCACACGTCCTCTCCTCAGTGCAGCCTGGGAGGTCCCAGGCTGCACTGTGAATGGAAGAGGTGGGGCGCTCACGCGAGGAGGAAGGAGCTGCAGAGCCCAAGCAGCAGGGACGCGGCAACGTTCCTCCCAAGCCTTCTCGCATGAGAACCCCAACTCAGCAACGCAAAAAGGTAAGGTGTGAAAATGGTCTTGGTTTTGGGCTGTTTCTGCACTAGGCTGTTATAGTGTTATCATTCCACCTTCAGCATCCTATAGAATCCTGATATTTGCATTTTAGGGATGAGCCTCTCCCTAAACTGCAAAGTCCTGGATTCCATAGGATGTTGAAAGTGGAATAATAGCACTATAAAAGTCTAGCGCAGAAATGGGCTTGGTCTTGCTATTGTGGAGACTGTCCTGATTTGGCAGGGACATTCCTGATTAATCCTCTGCCATTGCACTTTTACAGGGTTTTTTTAATGGTAGTGTCCCTCTCCTCCTCCCTTTTTCTCCTTTTGTTCTTAGCTATATTCATTTCTTGTGAACTGAGTTCAAAGCATAGAAGTAGTTTGCATTTAATTAAGTCAGCAGGTGGAGAGGAGAGGAGGGGGCAGAATCTTGCCCTTTGCAGTAGGCCCAGACAAAATCAAACTGTTGCAGCCTAGCTTCCTCATGAGTAACTTTTGCC
This sequence comes from Ctenosaura bakeri, assembly GCA_948474755.1. Taxonomy (NCBI): domain Eukaryota; kingdom Metazoa; phylum Chordata; class Lepidosauria; order Squamata; family Iguanidae; genus Ctenosaura; species Ctenosaura bakeri. The sequence goes on along the minus strand of CAOLHI010002099.1, from coordinate 475,194 downwards.
ATCTTAATCACACTCTGATGTTGCTTGGTCATAAATGTCCCGGTTTTCATCTGTGAAATGTTGGAGGGTACATGGTATAGTTGTTTGAACATTGGACTACAACCATAGGTTGGTCACCATAAGTCAGAAATAACTTGAAGGAACACCACCACCACCACCACCACAACGGTAAGAATTCTCTATTGACCTTGTCTTACAACCAAACTGCCCCACCACTCACCTTTTACTTGCTGCAGCCCCCATCCCGAGCACAGTCATTTACTGGCCAGTGAGAAGTGGAGTTTGTGGAGAGGCTTTCAGCCCTAAAGGTCCTGTAGAGGTCCCAGACGGTGACCTAATTGCTGTCATAGAAGTATAGCTGGATCCTTCTCCATTGCCTTCTCCTTCTCCACACTGCTCTCCCCTTCCAGTAAAAGGCCATGTTGGGAGGACTACAACAAGTAAAAGGTGGGTTTTGGGAAGGGGAGAGGAGACATGATAGAGTTCCACCTGCTGGAACTTTTTGCTACGTCTCCCTGATCCAAGATTTCTGCCATCATATTAATTAGTCAATGTAATCTCATTCTGCCCTCATTGCCAAAAACTCAAAACTAAGTAATTACTGATAACTATGCTACTTCAAACTTCTTGCTTCCAAGCTCTCATTGGAATACCTCAGCTCCCGCATGACATTTAGAATCGTTTATATGTTTTGTAAGGTAATCCTTGGGAATTATGCTTACCCCACCATAACTGCAAATGATGTTCAGTCAAGACAATTTAGAATGTGGTGATATCACAAGACTTGGAAATGATTCTGTTCATTAGAAGGGAAAGGGAGCAGGGCTCAATTTACAGATAAGCAATCCAAGCAAAACCTAGGGCACTGGGCTTTGGAGGTATCAGATTCAAGGGGCAACAGTCACGGGCTATTTACTTATTGATCCATGGAACAGCTGAAAGTAGTACAAACAGTACACTTTCCCTTGTAAAGCTGGCAACATTGGCCTAACATTTATATCAGTGCCCATTTAGCAAGCAGTGTGAGCAAATGTGATAAGATCCAGGTGAGCAAATGTATTGGCTTATATGACAGAGATAAATCACACAAGCAAACTGTGAAACAAAGTAATGAAAGGAGATACAACTGTAATCTTCTAAAACGCACAAAGAGGAAAACACTAAAGTCTTTCCCTCACCAGCGATAAGAGTCTGGAAGTGTTATTTTTTGGATTACAACTCCCAGAATCTCCCAACCAGTGTGGCCAAGCTGGCAGGAAAATTCTGGGTGTTGTAATCCAAAAATGTAAGTTTTCCCAGCTCTGCATACGTCATGACTTGGGTCCTGTGCCAAACTGCTAGTCACTGAATGGAAAGAATTAGAGAAATGAGTGTTATTTTCCTGGACCTCAGTCCTTTCACTCTCCAAGTCTTCATTATTGTATGTGGCATTCAAAAGCCATTTACTGATGCAATACATAGCTGAGAAACAGAATTGCTTTGAAGTGTGGGGTGCTTTAAGTGCCAGAGATCCTTAGACACTGCACTCAAGTGGCAGAGAGGTACAAAATGCATCATCAGCACTGGTTCATCACCTTCAGAGTATCAGTCTATTGGGGGGCAGGGGTCTTTCCAAAGAATGCTACTGCATTTCTTTTTATTAAAAAAAAATAACAATGCAGAGCCATTGCAGGAACAGAAGGAACGCATTGAAGTTCATGGTTTTATTTGTTTTTCAAGAATATGCCTATGTTAGTGGTTGCACACCATTCATTTTTCTGACTGCTATAAGCATAGCACTCTGCTGCCTACACTGTTAAAATAATGCAATTTAGCTAACTGAAACAGGAAGTTGCACAGTGCAGTCCAAGCAGATTTAGAAACATATCAGAGTGTGTGGCAGACAATGTCAGTGAAGTCAGAGATGGAGAAATTTAAGATTAAAAAGCACACACAGACACAAAGGGAACTTTAGAGTCCATTTAGTATTCACACCATAGTCATTTGAGCTGCATATATTTATTTATTTGTTTGTTTGTTTGTTTGTTTGTTTGTTCTTTTATTATTATTTCATTTGTATGCTGTCGTTCTCCCAGAGTGGGACGCAAGACAGCTTCCAGAGTCAATTGAAAAAACAAACAAACTGAACAATGACATTTTAAAAACAATTAAAATTCTCACTTAAAACAATATAAAATAATTTAAAAGATACAAAAGTTTTTAAAAAGATAAATTAAGCATCCCAATAAAAGCTTCCCATACATTGAAAGCCTGCTTAAACAAAAAGATCTGTGCCTGCTGGCCAAAGGAAAATAGGGAGGAAGCCAGCCTAGCCTCTCATGGAAGGGAGTATCAAGGCGTGGAAGCAACCACTGAGAAAGTTGTCTCTCATGTCCTCACCAAGCAAGTCTGTGATGGTAGCAGGGCTGAGAGAAAGCTTTCCCCCGCAGCTCTTAAAACTGTGGCAGGTCTGTATGGGGAGATACAGTCTTTCAGATAGTCTGGACCTAAGTCATATAGGGATATATGGGTCATGACCAGCATTCTGAATTGTGCCTGGAAACAAAAAAGTAGCCAGTGAAGCTGTTTTAACAAGGGAATTACATGTAACTTATAACTGGCCCTAGTCAGCATTCTGGCTGCAGCACTGAAGTTTCCAAACAGTTTCCAAAGGCAGCCCCCCATAGAGTATGTTACAGTACTCCAACCAAGATGTAATCAGGTTCTGTGTTATTGTAGCCAGATCTTACATCTCAAGGAACGGGTGCAGCTGGTGCACAAGTTTTAGCTATACAAATGCATTCCTGGCCTCTGCTGAAACCTGGCTCAGAGTACAGTCCAGGAGAACACCCAACCTGTGAGGCTGAGATTTCAGGCGGAGTCCTTATTCCCTGATCTGCCTTTCACCTAGCCCACTGTCTTGTCTGGATTAAATTAAAATTTGTTTGCCTGGTCCATTGCTGACAACAGACATCAGTTCAGTTCTGAGACAGCTTCCTTGGAATCAGATAGAGAGGAGGAGTAGAGTTCTGTGTCATCAGCATATTGATGACACCAAAGCTCAAAACTCCACAGGCCAATGGCAACAGTATTGGAGGCCCCCAGCACCACTTTCTCAATTTGTACCTCCAAGAAAAACCAGAACCACTACATAAAAATGCCCCCAAGTCCAATCCCAGAGGGTTAGCCCAACAGGATACCAGGGCCAATGGTATCAAAAGCCACTGGAAGGTCCAGCAGAACCAACAGGGTCATATTCCTTCTGTCCATGTCCTGTGTAGATCATCCACCAAGGCAACTAAACTATCTCCACCCCATAACCAGGCCTGAAGCCAGACTGAAATGGATGTAGACAGAATCATAGAATCATAGAAATGTAGAGTTGGAAGAGAACACAGGGACCATCCAGTCCAACCCCCTGCCATGCAGGAACACCCTCAAAGCACTCCCAACAGATGGCCATCCAGCCTCTGCTTAAAAACCTCCAAGGAAGGAGACTCCACTACACTCCGAGGCAGCACATTCCACTGCCGGACAGCCCTGACTGTCAGGAAGTTCTTCCTGAGGTTCAGGTGGAATCTCCTTTCCTGCAGCTTGAATCCATTGCTCCTTGTCCTGGTCTCTGGAGCAGCAGAAAACAAGCCCTCTCCTTCCTCTACATGGGATCCCTTCAAATATTTAAACATGGCTATCATGTCCCCTCTTAACCTTCTCTTCTGTAGACTAAACATACCCAGCTCTCTAAGTCTATCCTCATAGGGCATGACTTCCAGGCCTCTCACCATTTTGGTCGCCCTCCTCTAGACTTGCTCCAGCTTGTCAATATCCTTCTTGAATTGGGGTGCCCAGAACTGGACACAGTATTCAAGATGAGGTCTAACCAAAGCAGAGTGGTACCAGTACCTCCTTTGATCTAGACACCATACTCCTATTGATGCAGCCGAGAATTGCATTGGCTTTCTTGGCTGCCGCATCACACTGCTGACTCATGTTCAGCTTGTGGTCTATGAAGACTCCTAGATCCCTTTCACACGTACTGCTATCCAGCCACATGTCCCCCATCCTATATTTCTGTATTCCATTTTTTCTACCTAAGTGTAGGACCTTACACTTCTCTGTGTTGAATTTCATTTTGTTCGCCTCAGCCCAGCTCTCCAATCTATCCAGATCATTTTGAATTTTGATCCTGTCCTCTGGCGTATTAGCAACCCCTCCCAATTTGGTGTCATCTGCAAATTTGATGAGCATGCCCTCTATTCCTTCATCCAAGTCGTTGATAAAAATGTCGAACAGCACTGGGCCCAGGACAGAACCCTGTGGCACCCCACTAGTCACTTGTCTCCAGGATGAAAAGCAGCCATTTGTGAGCACCCTTTGGCAACGGTCAGTCAACCAATTACAAATCCAACTAACAGTAGCCCTGTCCAGCCCACCTTTTACCAGCTTCGTTGCAAGAATGTCATGGGGAACTTTGTCAAAGGCCTTACTAAAATCGAGATATGCTACATTCACAGCATTCCCTTCATCTATCAAGCTAGTAACTCTATCATAAAAAGAGATAAGATTCGTCTGGCATGACTTATTCTTGAGAAATCCATGTTGACTTCTCGTGATTACTGTGTTGCTTTCTAAATAATTAGAAACTGACTGCTTAATGATCTGCTCCAGGATCTTTCCGGGGTCTGATGTCAGGCTGACTGGGCGATAATTATTTGGGTCCTCTTTTTTTCCCTTCTTGAAGATGGGGACAACATTTGCTCTCTTCCAGTCTGCTGGAACTTCTCCTGTCCTCCAAGATTTCTCGAAGATTATAGCAAGCGGTTCTGAAATGACCTCTGCCAGATCTTTTAATATCCTAGGATGCAATTCATCTGGCCCTGGAGACTTGAATTCATCCAGTGTGGCCAGGTATTCCTGTACCACCTCTCTACCTATTATGTATGGCATTTCCCCTGCTTCCTCACCTGCTCCCCAGCCGCCAGGTTGAGTGCTTGTATCCTTCTGGGGAAAAACTGAGGCAAAGAAGGTGTTAAGTAGTTCTGCCTTTTCTCTTCCCCCTGTGAGTAATTCACCTTCTCTGCGCAGATTATGCATCTCATCCAGAATCCCTCAAGATGGGAGGTTACCACAAGCTCCAGAACCTTGCCCAAAAATTGAATGTTAGAGACTGGCCTATAATTATTCAGAATTTTGGTAATGGCCTCACCACAGCTTCTTTTAGGCAGGATGGAAATTTCCCTTGCTGCACTAAGGCATTTACCACTCCCCATGCCCCTTCAGCCAGTCCCGCTCTAGCTGCTTTCAGAAACCAGGAGAGGCAATGAGCCAGTATACATGTGGTAGCCCTTACCTCCTCAAGGATTCTGTCTACATCCTCAGGCTGCACAAGAAAAACATAGAATCATAGAGTTGGAAGAGACCACAAGGGTCATCCAGTCCAGCCCCTTGCCATGCAGGAATGAACACTCAAAGCACTCCTGACAGATGGCCATCCCTCCTTTGTTTAAAAACCTCCAACAGCACTGGGCCCAGGATAGAACCCTGTGGCACCCCGCTATGTACTGTTTCCTGTACATAAAAGAAAGGAGGCTCTACCACACTACAAGGCAGCATATTCCACTGTCAAATTGCTCTTACCATTAGGAAGTTCTTTCTAATGTTATCTCTTTTCATGTAGTTTGAATCCATTCCTCTGTGTCCTAATCTTTGGAGCTGCAGGGGGAAAAGTTGCATTTTCCATATTACATACTTTCAGGTATTTGAACATGGCTATCATATCACCTCTTAACATTCTCCTGTCCAAGCTACCTAAGCAGCTGAGCATAGGGAATCATTTCCAGGACTTTTACCATTCTAGTCACCTTCCTCTGGACATGTTCCAGCTTGTGAATATCTTTCCTGAATTGTGGTGCCCAGAATTGCAAGTGAGATCTGACCAAAGAAGAATAGTACGATTCTATTACTTACCTCAGTCTAGACACTATCATCCTATTAATAAAGGAAAGAGAACAAATTGCTTTTCCTGAAATCCTCCAAGATCAGCATTTCAATTCTTTAATAAATTTTCAGGGGTAGGGAAGATGCCCTGCTTAACATGAACCCCCCCCCAATTTTTCAAAACTGGAAATGGACTTCTGAGCCATTCCATCCTCCCCACTCTCATTTGGGAGACATTTTTGGTCATATGTGCATTCCCTGGAGAGAATTGGTGTCAGAATATTGGCTCCTAGACTCACTGAATCTGTCCACCCCAGTGCAGTCTGATTTAGTCTTAGAGGACTAAAAGATTCAGCAGACAGAGTGTTAATTTTAGGCGCATCTGATCTGGTTACTCTGGCACTGTAATCAAAACCCGTCATCACTGCTACAGGCTTGGCCACTGTAGGGATGGAGAAAATGTGGTCAATGGGTGCATGCAGTTCCTGGAGGCTGTTTTGTAGCCCTGAAGACCTACAAAGCCCCCAAAACCCCATTTTTTTTGTTTAAAAAATCCAAAAACACTGAAAACATTTTGAAAACACAAACCGCAACAAAAATCTCCAGTGCTCCCCTATCCCCCCTCACCAAAAAAAACAAACAAACACAAAAACAAAACAAAAACTTGGGAATCATCCTAGTTTTAGCCACTTCTCAGAAGTTACTTGATCACTTTTAGACATATCAGAGCAGTCATGCTCATCACAGAGGGTAAAGTCACCCTGTCAAGGAGAGACTGTTCCTTAGTTCCTTGTGTACTATTGGCTTATGCTCCAATCCTGCCTTATGTTCATCAGAAGCCCCCATATGCATGGGTCCCTGTAGGGAACAGTGGCAGGTCCTCAAACATCATAACTTCTCAAGAATCATAAACCCTTTGGATGTCCCTGGTATCAGGAAACCAGTATGGTGGACCAAATTCTGGAGCTCTAACAGGGCCCAACAGAACTGCCAAGGGTTGCCAAAACTCTCACCCCAGCTGGTATGGTTCAGCTGGATGCCTCTGTACCTTCTTCGGTCATATGTGTTTCCCATTCAGAAAATTCCTGAACAGGAAACTTGCTTTCTATACACAAAATTGGGTTTCTTTACAGAAAACACTGTTTCCTGTACATAAAACCTTTTTCTATACAGAAAACAATGTTTCAAATAAAATAAATAAATACATAAATAAATCTACACATTTTTCTCTGCAGAATAATTTATCCAAGACTCTGCAAAATGTTCAAATGGGGGGGGGGCATACGGCTCATGAATATTCATTTTTTCTCATCCTGGGGAGAAAACTACCATAATTATTCATGTTCACATGCAAGAATGGAATAGTGAAGGATTTGCAACCCTGCAGGAAACAGCCCCATAGCTCTGTCCAGCACAGTTACAACCAGAGGGCAGTCAGCAAACATGTGGTAGCCAACTGTCAACAAGCATTGCTCCCAGCCCATAGAGCCATACTGGCTGGTACGACTTTGTTAAGGATACTGGACTTGCTCTAACATACACCCATTGGAGGCATGGCAGATATCATTAATACAATTACATCAGATACTACACATTCACTTGGTACTGCATCCTCCCAACCCCTTTGCTAGTAACTCACCCAGCCATACCCTTTCCTCCCCACCTGGACCTAGGCCTGAAAGCACTTTACTCACTCATTTACAAAGCCAGTTGAATCAACAATCAAATAGAATCCACTGTGCTGCTCAACTAGCATTGCTAGTCTGGATATGGTACAGGGATCCTGTAACTTTGATCCTGCACAGACTGTGGAACAAGATAGGCTTAGAGTCACCAGCGGAGAGAGCTCTTGTTTCTTTAATGGTTGTATAGAAGAAGGAATTTCAGCAGGTGTTGCTTGTTACATGGTTGTGTGACAAGAAACACCTGCCAAAATTCTCTCTTCTATACAGTTATTGAAGGTACAGGAGTTGTCTCCAGTTTAAATCTGGCAACCCTAGTCAGGCTGGATGAGTGTACCCATCTTTTCTTACCTTCCAAACTCCAACTTCCAGCCATAGCTGTCTGCCTCCTTGTTTGCATCCCTGGTAAATTGCTAAGAGAAGGATGAGGTAAATCTGTTTTTGTCTCTGACACCTCCACATCCCCTTTCCTGCTCTCCACTGGTGAATCAAGAACCATCAATGGGAGGAGATAACTATCTGAAAGCTGGAGTTTAGAAGGAAAAAGACAATAAGTACTTTTTCCCTGGTTGACAGAGTCTTGCATTACCTCTTCTTGCACCACTATTAAAGCTGCAGGAGTCCTGTCTTGTATCCAACCTGGCTAACCCTATGCTTAACTGTTTTGTATTTTTGTATAGATGTGCATTATGGAATGATTACGATAAAATGTAGTTATAAGCTGGCATTTTACAGTAAATAAGGTAAAATACAAGAATGGGGAGGAATGAATGTGTGAGCATGGTACAACTTTTGGAGTGTTTCAGATGCTGATTGGTTAGGAAAGATGATGTGACAGTTGAAAAGGGAGAGTAAGAACCACCGTTGGGAAGGCGAGTAGTATTTGAAATTAGGAATGGTACTGGTGGGTAGGAATGCAGGGTTGAGTAGGCAGGGATGTAGATCAGGAGTGTATCTGTGGTGATTTTCTGAAACAAAAAGTATAAAGAATACGAAAAGGTAACTACAAGCTTGCATGAACACACTTTTAGTCAATTTATTTTACATATATTTTCCAAATTAAACATTGTTTATTCTACCATACCTAGTTGTTTGACCAGGCTATCAAGTCCTTTGTCCTCAAAGTAAAGGGAGATACATTTTAGGATATAGTGGCAACAGATTACTTGTAAGGGGCAGAAAAATAGACTGTTATTTTAAAAAGTATCCTTTTGCTGTTGGGATTGACTTGAGTGGAGAGGACAGGACATACACCAACTTTGCCCATTCCACCTCCAGTTCTGTTACTCTCCTCACATGCAATTTGTAACCCTAAATAATAAGGATCCCCAACCATATAGAGAGGCTCCATGTGTAGCAGAAACTCTCCTGGGTCATTTCCGCACTACACTATTATAGTGCTATTATTTCACTTTCAACATCCTATGGAATCCAGTTTAGGGAGTGAGAGCTCTTTGGCCTCAGTAAACTACAAACTGCAGAATTCCACAGGATATTGAAAGTGGAATAATAGCACTATAACTGTGTAGTGTGGAAATGCCCCTGCTCAGTCTCATTGCTCTCCATGTGAGGAGAATGACAGAAATGCAGACAGAAGGGATGGGGCAAAAGTGCACCTGTCTTCACTTGTTGCTGCAACACACTTTCATCAGGATTGAATAGGGCTACCACGTCAATCTTTTCCGTAATCTTCTGATTGTACTTCCATGGTAACATGCAAACCTCAGCTGACTTCCTTTCTGTGTTTAAGGACAGTGTACAGGGTCTGAGGCTGCCAAAGAAATAGTAATCACTTTACCCTCTTTCTGTCTTTTCACTGAAAAATGTTAAGGCCTCTTTTACAATCTCTCCCATAAGGAAGACTGCAACTGAATGACAGCCGTTGGCTGTGAACCTAATATTGATTGCTTTGTGAGTGCAGCTGTCTTGTTACCAACTCAATGCATAGCTATATCGTCTGCCTCAGCTGTTCTTTCACCAAACTAGGGTTGATAAATGCATCTCATTCTAATGTATGCAAGGAGTAAAGAACCTTAAAATTTGATCTGTAAACTTCCTTTAGGGAAAAAAAAAGTTCCATTATATTCTGAAAAGGTAGTGATTGGCTGGCATAAACAACACTTGCGATGGATTTTGCAATTGTGCTGTGCTTTGGAAAGTACAAAATTTCAATAACAAAGGTGTTCATCAAACATAAGGCAATAAATATTCAGCAAATTCCAAGCAACATCTAACTAACATGAAGTTCCACTGATTTCAGTAAGGTTTAAAAGCACGATATAGGCAAAGTAAGCAGTTGGGTGTGTATACACACACTGGCTCTTTCCGCACTGGCCTATTAAAAAGGTGCAGAGCGACCTCCGACGGAGGTCTTCTGCACCATGGAGTGGACTGGGGCAGACTATTTTTCGTAGTTCCGCACCTCAGTCCACTCTGGAGCGACCAGAACTGGTCGCGCAGCGTGCTTTTTAAAAACCTCTTTTAAGAGGTTTTTAAAAAGCACGGAGCGTGTGACCCCGTGTCGCTCCATCGCCGCGCTCCAGTGCAGATTTACAGGTGCGCACTAGTGCGTGCCTGCAGATCTGCTGGGGGGTGGGCTTTAGGTTGGTGAGCTTCTCCGGTTGATGGAGAGCCTCCAGCAACCAGAAGCCACCATTTTGGACGCCGGAGCAGTGCGGAGTGATGAGCTCACACTGCTCCTCGTCCCGACAGACTCACCCGGACACTGACGAAGTCCGGTGAGTCCTGTTTTTGCACAGTTCCTTTCCCATGTGTGGAAAGGGTCACTGTTTCACACAGAGAAGGAGATACACACCAAAGACTCATGGAAAGATGGTCCTTGGCTGTACATCATGCTGGGACATATGAATGTCACACCTAGTATTGTTTCCTATGCTGCGGTACCATTTTTGGGGGGAGGATACTTTTCTACATAGCAGCTGGAAGATAATGTAACTAATAAAACCAGTAAGTAAAAAGTGACAGTTTCATTTCAAATGTCACTTCTAAAAAGGCATTTTTATAAGCATTTTCACAGTCATTTTTCAAGTGTTTCCTTCAAAAAGCAACATAAAATAATGGAAAGCTGCGAGTAGCCCACCAGGTAACTTAATGAATTCTTGTTTTCATAACTATAGCGAGTAAGAGTAATGGATTATTTTTTAAATACTAGAACAACAGAAAATATTACTTTGTAAAAGAAACTTCCCAAACTCCAGTGTGAAGGTGAGTGCACATGTAAGTTTTAGTTACAGTATTTTAGACTTCATTATATTTTTGTCTTTTCCCTTTGACTTACAATGCCCTCTTTTCAACATGGTTCACATCTACAAAATTTCTGACTGTAGGCATGGTGGAATGCTTTCATCATTAATGTTACAGAACAGCCAAAGGATTGAAATGCCAAGGCTTTTTGACCGACAAGGACAAAGATGTTGTCTGTCAATCTCTTTAAGCTTAGCTGCCATCCTTACATGGCTGTAAGGGAAGCCGATTTTCCCAGCAATATTATATTGTTGTATCCCTGTTGTAATTTTGGATGGCTTAGTTTAGAATTAGCCATTAAGACACATCAGCTTTACAGAAGACATGCTCCTAATGGAAACAAAAACTGCCAGAAGATATCTGTTGGTACAGATCAACACTGTTGATTGCATTTTTGGACTCCCCTTAGAAGTCTGACTATTGGGACCATGATAATAAGGACCTATACTAAGCATTATCAGACCTGGTTAGTATTTGCATGGGAGACCACCAACAAATCCCAGGTGCTGCAGTCTATATTTCAGAGGATGGAACTGACAAAACCACTTCTGAGTATTCCTTGTCTAAGAAAATCCCACAAAATTCCTGGGGCTGCCATAAATCGATAGGCAACTTCAAGGCACATACGCACACACACTCTTCAAAATTAACCACTACATTATTGCTTATGATGTAAGACACTAGAAGAGGCATTGATGTACAGACCAGAAGAGTAATATTTTAAACCTCAGATAATCCTTATACCACTAGAAATGAAATAAGTGTTTTTGCCTGGTGTGGTTAAGATCTAGAGAAAACCTTCTCAACTAGGTAAATATAAGAGATGTGTGCTGTCATCTCTGTATCTGGAGCCAGACTATAATCTCCTGGATTAATAAAATCTACATTTCTATTTTATTATTACATTACCAGCCAGTATGCCCATAATTTCTTACATTCCTCAAACACTATACAGAGTCTGTCAAAAGCCACCTCAAAACTACTGAATTACTTTCATCTTTCAGTTCATATTTATTCTCAGCCTTTAGCCTTCAAGTGTTTTGGACTTCCACTCTCAGAATTCTTGATCATTGGCCATGTCATCAGCCATGTTCTCTAGGGCACCCGAGACTTGAAGTCCAAAATATCCAGAGAGCCAATTGATGAGGACCACTACTCTAAACCATGGGGAATATTTCAACTACACTTGCCCTGGGGTATCAAGCATTCTTGCATAACCTTCCTTCCCTATTCCATCTCAAAGCATCGTAACATGACCTCAAAGTCAGGGCAGCTAAGACACACACAAAGAGAGGGGGAGGAGGGGGGAGGACTTTTTATAAGACTTTCTTGCCTAATGAAATTATCTTGAGATCTCAAAACCTTACACACATCCCCCCACTTTAAGATAGCTTAATAAAAGTATAACACAAAACCTGAGCATGCTCTGAAGCCTAGAGGGCTGCACCACATAGTTGTACCTATTATTTTGAGCAACCAGAAGTGAGATTTCATCACTTCTCACCATCTTGAGGGACTTACCCAGCCCCTGCTCCCCCTCCCCCAGTTTGAAAGCAAGGAGCCCTTAAAAGAGCCATTTATATATTTTCATTGGGATTTTGGGATTTTTCTCAGCTGAAAAAAAAAATGGTATTTTCATCTGAATTGGGAGACTGGGGCCTTTGGGAGACCCAGAGGGTCCCAATGCCCCTGCCCACTGCTGAACTAAATACACCCTGCAGTTCACACAGTTTGTTGCCCATTTGCCTTCAAGTCATTTCCAACTTATGGCAAGCCTAAGATCATGGAGTCTTCTGGGGCTGAGTGTGTGTGATGTGCCCAAAGTCACTGAGTGGGTTTCCATGGCCAAACAGAGAATCAAAACCTGGTCCTCAGGGTTATAATCCCAACATTCAAACCACTGCATCACACTGGCTCTCTAGTTCATCCAGTTGCCACCAATGTATTACCATAACATGGATCTAAGATTTTTCTACCATATTAGGGGATTTTTTAAAAAAAAAAAAATCTGCATGCACAACCTAGAGCCACTGATGCTGTTGCAATTCAGAGATCAACCATTGGCTCTAATGGAAGCAGCATAACAGAAATTAGTTAACATTCTTCTTCGATCTAAAATGATAATATTGTCAACTGGAAAAAAAAGAAAGGCAAGGGCTCATTTGTATGTAAAGGAGCTGGTTATGGCAGGCCTATTCATGTCTGCTGTGCCTTACAGCTACAAAGATTGATGACTCAACCCCCAAGGGACCTTTATATATCTATCCAAATTCATGCATTTTTTTCCATTAACCTGTGTACAAACATCTTGTACAACATGGCAGGAAACAATGATATACATATTTTTGCTTCTGTTCAAGCATGAAATGCAGGGAGGATAGTCACTTCTCAGCTACCAGTAATGAGGGGAGGGGGACTCTAAGCCGAGTCGAAGCAAGTTTGCCAAGATGTAATTCTGTTTAGAGCACAAAAGTCTTTGTTTCCCTCTCTTTGTCCCTGGTCTGGTGCAATTTCTTTCCATGTGGACCATTTCCCTGGTGATAGTGCTCCGAGTAAAAGTAACTGCAATATATTACAACATGAAAAGGGGGTAAAATTAAAACACATCCATAAAGTAGAAATTTGAAAGACAAAAAGTTTATCTGCAGCCTGCAAGAGACTTATTTTTAAACTCACAAAGAGTTTCCTGTTTGACATGAGAGATGGGAAGCTGGAGGCTTTGGAATAAAGCGGAGCTGATTCTATGTCTAATGTTAACAATAAACACTTTTCATCTTCCAAATAGCTTGCAGACATTAACTAATCAATCCTCACATGTCCTGTGTCAGCTAGGGAAGTACTGTTTCCCTCAGAGTGGAGATAAAAAGACCCAATAAATGAAGCACAAAAAGGCAGTTATTGTTGCAAACAGAACATACGTATCCACACCTTCAAGATCCTTTACATTCCCTTACCCTTCACTTTGACCTTAATGTAAAAGTGAGATTTGAACCAACCAACTGAAAAGCTGGTTTTTCATTTTCATTTAGATCAGATTCATGCTTTCCAAGCTTTTCTATAGTCTTGAGGGCTATGGGGCAGCAGCTTTCCAAGGCCCTGAGGACAGACTAGGGTCAGATAAACATGACCATCTGAGAATGGTCTTGGTGCTACAAACAAGTGCATGGCAACTTCCTGATATCTCTTGCCTTAAAATTAGATAATGAAATGGGCTAGAGAGAGATCTAAGGGCGAAGAAGTATATTGGAGTTAGCAATGACAGAGAAGGAAAAACAGAGAGTAGATCCTGGAAGCCTGGATGAGGTGATTAACAAGGAGGTAAATTTCCAACTTCATGTGCTGCAGGCTAGAAATGAGATTGCTATGGAAATCAAACCAGTGAACACCAACAATGAAGTCAATTCTTTACTGAATCTTGTTGGAAAATTCTAGCATTCTCTCCCCACCCCCTTTTGTTCTAGGACTTAGTTAGCATAGGGTTTCATTTTCCTAAGCATGTCAAAGCCTTTTGCCTTCCCAACGAAAGCCTCAGTGTTGCCTTTTTTGTTATTTAAATACATGACTATGGTATTCAAGTGACCAGACCATGTGACCCAGGGCCATGGACCTTACATAAAAGACATGCTTCCCTCTCTTCTCTCCCTTTTTGCCATCTTGGTTCACTTCCTCCTTTCTGACCATGACCCTTTTCCCACCTTACCTTCGTCGCGACAGTGGGGAGCGGCCCTCGCGCAAGCAGCTCACAACAGCCCTTCTGCCTTCCGCATCAGTTTCCTGGTAGCATGACCCTCGCACTAGCGCCCCGCCCCTTCCTTCCGCAGCGCAGTCTGGGAGCTGTATGCTGCACTGGGGGAAGGAAGTGCGACTGCCCCGGCTCACCGAAGCACCGCACGCAGGTAAATGCGCAAGGGTGCCGCGAGCATCGACTTACAGCCAAAAATAATAAAATGCACATGTGCCCCTCTTTAGCCTCGTGAGCAGCGCGCGAGTGGGAGTGCGTCATACAGAGCGACGCTCCCACTCACGCAACGTTCAAGGGGCGCTCGCACACAAAAAAAAGCATGCGAAAAGGGCACATGTTTCTTCTCTCCACCAAGAAAATGGTGAGTTAAGAATGAAGCTAGTATCTTACCTAATGCTTTTGCTAGTTAGGATATAGGCTCTCCGATGCATAGTTAATTGTAAAATTCATTAGTAAACTCAAGTTTGGAACCTGAAACTGCCTGCCTTGTTTTCTTTCTAAGTCAGTCTCAGTTAAGAGAAGCCACACAGAGATTGGGACATGTTTTTTCTGCAACTCTACTAAAGGAAGGCTGATTCCTAACAGTTTTAGCTTTCACAGAATTTCCCCCAAAGGGCTAACATCCTGGTAAACTGTAACTCCCAACAAATCCATCTGTAATGTCATCTTCCACTTTTCCTACTGCTTTCCATTTCACATTATCATATTTTCCAGTGAGTCATGCTGTCTCATGATGTTTCCAAATTATTATCACCTCCAGTTACTTGTCTTGGCATCTAATGAGAGTTCAGGCCCGATTTGCTCTAGAACCTATTCATATGTTTTTTGCTTATCTAAAAGTTGAAGGCAATTTGACAGCAGATAATAGCAAAAGTGCTGTCCATTGTGTTCTTGACTTTGTTTCTCCTTGTTCATATTTTTTCATTTACTAATAGCACACATCCCACCATGACACTACCATTCCATTGTGGCGGTATTGTATGCTCTTTTGAGGCCACAGGCTGATAGTAGCTGTGCTGCTAATAGGGTCTCCCATGTCAGGCAGGCTTTTGCTGAGAGCAGCCAGATTAAATGTGCCTAAAAGCTACTGGGCAGCAGCAGGAGTCCAAAGCTGTGCAACAAATATTATATATTATAAGGAAAAAAAAGAAATATCAAAAACATGAATCAAGGGAAGCTACACATAGTAAAACAAGAAATGCGGTAAGCAAACTAAAGCGGAGAGGAATGGGACATTTTGATTCAGATAATTACAGTGTTTTACTCAGGAAATGAAAAGCTAAGAAGAAATGGACTGGCATTAATAGTGAAGAAAGATGTAGCAAAAGTAGTCAAAAGATGTGATGAAAAGTCTAACCAAATCATATCAATATAACTTCAAGGCAAACCTTTCAATATAACAATAATCAAAGTTTATGCTCCAATTACAAACACAGAAGAAGAAGAAACTGAAAGATTCTATGCTGGCATCCAGGAGAAAATTAACCACACACCAAAACAAGGGTTCTTGTTATGCATAGATTATTAGAATGCAAAACTAGGAAACAGAGCAGAATCAAAGATTGTAGGAAAATTTGGTCTAAGATCAAGAAATGAAGCAGGTAAGCAACTAGCTGAATTTTGAGAGGCCAGCAGTATGTTTATTGTAAACACGTTCTTCAAGTAATCAAAGACATGACTATATAAATAAATATCACTTGATGGCCAATACAGAAATCAAACAGATCACATAACTGGATGCAGAACATGGAAAAGTGTCAGTCCCTCGGCAAAAACAAGACTAGGAGCAGATTGTGGCACAAACCATGAACTCTTGATATCAAAAAATAGAGTAAAACTAACAAACACTAAACCAATCATTGTGCTAAAGTACAACCTGAAGAACATCCTTCTGGAATTTACAGATAATGTAAAAAAAAAATAGATTTGCACTGTTAAGCCTAATGGACTGGGAACCAGAAGAACTCTGGATTGAAGCCAGGGGCATTGTCAGGAAAGGAATGCTAAAAGACTTTATCTGCAGCCAACAAGTCAGAGAAGCCTCAATGGATGATGGATGAAACTCTTCAAGAAGTTAGGGACAGAGAAGATGCAACAGTAAAAAGTGACAGAAGTAGGGTCAGAACCCTGAATGCAACTGATCAATCACTTGTGTACAGGGACAAGGAGTACTATAATAATGAATGCAGAGAAATAGAAGATGATAACAGCAAGAAGGAACAAGAAGTCTCTTCCAAAGATTCAAGAAATCAAAGAGAAATTTAAACCAAGATTGGAGATGCTCTTTGACCAGAAGCAGAACACATTACATGACCAAGTAGATATAAAAAGAAAAATAGAAACAATACATGGAAGTTCATATTAAAAAATGAAAGGATGACAGATTGATTCAGGGAAGAACCATATGAAGATTAACCAACAATCTTAGAAAGTGAAGTGGAAGCTAGACTCAGGGCACCTGGGAGAAATAAATCACCAGAAACAGATGACATACCAGTTAAGCTTTTTCAAGCTACAGAGACAAAAGCTACTCTAGCCCTAACTAAAATTTGTCAACAAATGTTGAAAACAAAAGCATGGTCCACAGATTGAAAACATTCAAATTATATTCTGAGCCCCAATAAAGGGGGCGCTGGGGATTGGAGTAGCCACAGGACCATTGTATTAATCTCTCGTGCAGGTACAGTGACACTCAAAATTCTATAACAAAAACTTTACCAGGTATGTTGTGAGAAATTCCAGATGTCCAAACAGGAAAGGAAGAAGCACTAGGGATCATATTGCAAACATGTGTTACATAGAGAATGTCAAAGGAAACTCAGCCTATGCTTTATAGATTATAGGAAAGCTTTTGATTGGGTAGATCATGAAAAACTATGGATTTCTCCTACAGAAATGAGTGTGCCACATTTACTTGTCCAGATGCATAACCTGCACACAAGACAAGGGGCTACTGTCAGGACAGAATACAGAGAAATGGAATGGCTTCTAGTTGGCAAGAGGGTTAGAAAAGGCTGCATTTTTATCATGCTATCTGTTTAACTTGTACTTTTAACATGCTACCTGGAAAGAAGAATTAGACTCAGAGGAACACAATGCCTATATATGGTTGTGAAAGCTGGACTGTGAAGAAAACTGATAGGAAGAAAATCTACTCATTTGAAATGTGGTGCTGGAGAAGAGTTCTATGGATACTGTGGACTGTTAAAAAGACAAAGAAATGGGCCCTCGAGAGAATCAACCCTGAGCTCTCCCTAGAAGCCACGTTGGCAAAACTGAGACTGTTGTACTTTGGACTGTACTTACACTGAAAAGGACTGGCTCACTAGATAAGGCAATAATGCTTGGCAAGGTGGAAGGCAGTTGGAAAAGAGCAAGATTGCATTACAGATGGATAGACTCAATCAAAGAAGCCACAGCTCTGAGTCTGCAAGACAAGAGCAAGACTGTTTACAATAGATCACTTGGATGTTTCTCTTTCACAGGCTTGCCATAAGCTGAAGTCAACCTGATGACAGTTAACAACCATAACACACATCCCACTTTGGGAACTGATTTGTATCCTTTACATTCTGCGCTATTGGCCCCAATCCATAAAGACTTTGGCCCACAGGACAAAGATAACAATTTCCCATTCAGTTACTTTTATGGTCATTCTCTGTCAGTTCAGCCAGTCAGTATTACAACACCAAAGGCTATTTGGGAGACACAGTATATTCCATTCAGGCACTGTGACATGAGCGTGATGCAAGGACCCAAGTTGTATATCTTCAGAGCTAATGAGAATTCACCTCCTTGAAAGGATCAGCAACACATTTGCTGAAGAAAATTAAGCACTACATCTTCCCTTGATAGACTCCCTTGCTCAGCAACCATCCATAACTCTTCATTCCTTCCCTCAATCCCTGGATATGATATTTCGTATACTTTAACACTTAGAGACTAAATTAGGCCTCTGGGGGACAGTTCATTCTTAAAATTTAATTTAAATATTCATTAGATGGCAGACTTCCACCTATACTCATGCTTCTCAGCAGGATGGGGGAATAGGCTGCCTGAATGACAGTCATACATAAGCTATTAATGCCTTGCTGTTGGGTTCCAGAACAGTATGACGCCTCACTTCCTGTGCTCAATCAGCACAGCAATCATCAGCGATCACCAGAACATGTAACATGAGAGTGTATAAATTGAGTGAGAACAAAAATGTAAGTTCCCTGAAGCTGAAGCCAACTGCCACACAGCCTGGTCCAGCTGCGTCATTTCTATAAATATACCCTTCTTCTCACACTCACACACACACACCACCTTTTTCTGAAGGCCAGGTGAATCACACAATTTTGTTGCATCTCCATGGAAACCAGGACAGAGGGTACAGATATTAGTGCTTACGTTTTATAGCCTGAAAGGAAAGTTTTGTCTCTGTTATTATTTTTGGTTAGTTAGGAGTACAGTGAGAAGCTACCATTTTGAACTAGCAAGCCCCAGCCTCAAGCATGAGAAAATGGTTGCTGAAGGACTTTAGCGTCTAGATTTAAATGACATCTTCATTTAAATCCTATACCTCTCTGAATGCTAGACTAACTCATTGCTGTAAAGTAGATAAATGGTTAGCATAGGATCAATTGTTATTTCCTTTCTTATGACATCCAAATGGGTAAAAGCACCACTGTATGGATCTATGAAACAATGGTGAGTTTGGGAAAGTTTCTTTCCACACCATAATCCAACCCATTGTGCTTTTCCATACTGGATATAAGCAGTAAATATTTCAATGTGAATTTATTCCTCATCAGTACCAAATTTCAGAAATGATACATTTTCTCCTGTATCAAGTGGCAACATTCAGTTTATAGCAGTGGTTGCCAAACTTTGGTCCTCCAGGTGTTTTGGACTTCAACTCCCAGAAATCCCATAAGGCTTAGCCAACCATCAGGAATTCTGGGTGCTGAAATCCAAAACATCTGGTGGACCAAAGTTTGAGAACCACTAATTTATAGTAAACTAATGAAAATTGTTTTCAGATAGGATAATCATATGGTCCAGCTATGATCATGACTATATCAGAACATAACCCTAGTGTAATGCATTAGTATCTTGTAGCAGGAGTGGGAACTGTGCTGCCCTTCAGAGGCTGTTAATCAGTATCTCCCAGCAGTCTTAGGACTTTTCCACACTACTTCAAAGAGCTCCCTGGCTGCGAATTCTAAAGGCTCCTCTCTAAACTGCAAACCCCAAGATTCCATAGGATGTTGGAAGCAGAATAATAGCACTATAACAGTGTAGAGCAGAAATGGCCTTAGTTGGCCCAGCTGGAAACACTGGAAGCTACATGTGATAAAGTTCTGGGGGTGTGGCTATCTGAAATGCCAGTGTAGCCTAGAAGCAGGCTGCCTAGCCAACCAGAATAGCACCTCAGGAGAGAAATTCAGCCCAGTGGTGTGTGGGAGAGGCTTGTTGCTGAGAGAAAAAGTTATACAAAGCCAAGTACCTGTGGTTATTGGAATCCTTCAGTGAGACCCTAGCAAACAGCTAGGAAGTAGAGACACTTAGGCCCTTTTCACACGGCGTTTCTTGACCGAAAGGGCCCCTTGAGCATTGCGTAAATGTGAGGAGTGGTCTGCATGACACACTCACATTTATGCGACACTCAAGAGCGTGACACGAACCGCACACACATTTTTTTTGTTTTCGGCTTCAAGCTGAAAATGCCACACGGTCGCGCAATGCTCAGGGGCATGGAGCGCACTTACCTGCCACGCCGGTCGGGGTTCCTGCCTCAGCGCTAGCCTGCAACTCCCAGGCTGCACAGCGGTAGGAAGGGGTGGGGCATGAGCGGGGCGGTCACGTGACCAGGAAGCTGCTGCAAAGCCCAAGCAGCACGGACGCGAAGGCTTCTCGCGAGAGCACCGCCCCTCACCTCTGCAAAAAGGTAAGGTGTGAAAAGGCTCTCAGCCAGTGAGTGTGTCTGTGCTGGGAGGTTAGTTCTCAGTGGAAGCCTAGTGAGAGGCCGAAGAATAATTGAACTTTAGTAGGATCTGGTCAGAGAGTGTAACCTAGATTGGGGGTTAAGCCCTTTGTGTGAGTTTAGCCAAAGAACTGTTGTATGATACTTGTGCCTTATATGAAAGTCTAAAGACATAATTGAATTATTTCTGAGCAGAGAGTTACCTGTTATTTTGTCTGAAAAGTGCATTGGGAAAATGTATCAGTCTTGACCTGTATATGAAATCCAATACTCTACTTTATTCTTATTGGTATCTTAATAAATGTTACACTTTATCTTTGTAAGCAGTGATTTGGCTTGAGTTGTATACAGTATATAAACAAAGAAAACACACTACCATAAAATTTTGAAGTGGTTTTAAATAAACATTGAAAACCCTCACCTTCGTACACAAAGATGGTGTTATAACTGGGGAGACAGAGTTGTGTGGTAAAGATAGAGCACGTTATCAGACTGCAAACTGCCACACCAATTTGGGAGAAAGAAGGGCCTGTCACACTTCAGTTCAACAGCATATGGAGAGTTACACAGTTCCTACACCTCTTCTAGGGTTGTGGTCCTCTCATCAACAGAAATAGCGTACACAGTATAATTTCCCAACTGATGTTGCCAGACCCTGTACTCTTAGTTCACTTCCTGGCTGATAAAAACTCATTCTTCCAGGGGCTGGAGCAAACTACCATGTCCACCTTTGCTTTCTTTCTGCCCCGGTTTATGTTTTTGCAGTGACAAGGGGGCAGCAAAACAGATACTTGAGTGCCCTCAAGCATACCTTGCACATATTTAGTTGTAACACACACAGAGTTGTGACCACTCTCAGAGCAGGTTCAGGCTTGTATCTCTTTTGTGCCAAGACTAGTTGCAAAGCTAGCTATCTTCATACCTTCCACTGTGTCTGAATGGAACAAGAAGAAAGAAAGTCATCTTGGATTTGTCAGAGACTTTAGTGGGTGCAATTACTGGTTACAACACTATTTTGTTGCCAGTCTTTAACACTGAGAGTGGAAATGGCATTTTCCCTGTGAAGTATGGGATCTTATTAACTGGAGATGCTAGGCATTAAAACTGGCTCTTTAAAGATTCAACATATTTGCTCTTTCTACTGAATTATTGCCCCTTCCCATATGCCTGGGCTTATCATGATTTGTCCGTTAATACATTCTCCACATCCCATAGGTGAGGAGAATACAGACTAGCGTCATTTGTTTCATGAAGAAGAAGAAGAATTCTCTGCTTCTCAGACTGCTTGTACCATATCTCAGCATCTCTTTCAGGTTTGACAAGAAAGGCACAGCTCAACTTAGTGTAGCTTTGCGGGTGTTCAGAAAACAGTGATTTTCATGACTAAATGGATGGGAAAGTTGCAGAACATGATGTCAGCTCACTAAGTGCCTCATTGCAGACTTATACACACAGTTATTTCCTCTTTTTAAAAAATCAAAGGCAATCCATCAATTACTGTCTTTTTATCCCGTTTGCTTTTCTATTATTTTCTACTTTAAAGTTATTGCATGTATTAACGACATGGAATTACAGCACATATATTGATTTTTCCATTAATCTTGCTTTAGCTAAGAGCCTTCCTTTAGGAAAGAGGAGGAGGAGGAGGAGGGGGAGGAGGAGGAGTGTGGCAACCAGTTTCTTCTGAAAGCCTGGGCAGTTGTTAGCAGAACAATTGGATAATATTCCAGGTTGGTGGGTTGTAAAACAGCTTTGAAGGATTCAGTGTTCATGACACCCAGAATTAAAAGGGTCTTCAGGTGTCTTATGAGCATAGAGAATGACAAACTAAACAGCAGGCTCATGAAATAAAGGCATAAGGAACACTACTTATTTTGGTAAATGGTAGCTTAATCCCGGGGGAAAGAAATGTATACACATTAATAAAATGAGTAATCAAATAATTTTAAAAACAGAACACATCACTCATCCTCATTTATATCCCAGAATTTGAGCTTAAGGAGGCTTACAACACTTAAAAATAAGCAAAAATAAAAAATAAAAACCATGCTTAGTGCAAAAGCTGCAAAGTGCAAGAAGTTATGTATATATGCTGGATATAATTTCCTAACCTATCCTCCCTTACAACATCAATAGGCAGTTGGCTGTTCCTCATACTGTTTTCCATTGGGTTTTCTAGTACTTCCTGCATAGTGCTTTTCCTCTTGAGGACTCTGGATAGTCAATCCACTAGTGAACCACAAGATTTGACTCCATTAAGAACCAAATAAGGAGAGCATATTTACACATTCAGGGGGTCCCACATCTATTTATTACAATCCAGAACCAGCCACTTACAGCACATACTGAAATTTACTTTTCCTTCTGTAGCTAAGGCCATTTCCGCATTACACTATTATAGTGCTATTATTCCACTTGCAACATCCTATGGAATCCTGGGGTTTGCAGTTTAGGGAGGGGCATTTAGAATTCTCAGTCAGAGAATTCTTTAGCCTCAGTAAACAAGAAACCTCAGAATTCCACAAGATGTTGAAAGTGGAATAATAGCACTATAACAGTGTAGTGCAGAAATGGCCTAAGTCTCTGGCTCCTCCAGACAGCCAACAATCCTGATAAATACAAGGCTATTCTGTTTCTTGGTTGCACAGCACATAGCAGATGTTCCTGCCCCCATATCCACTGCAGCTCACTGGTTATATCAGTGATTTATCCATTTTCTTTGTCTTGCTTAAGTTGTGATTAACTATGAAGTGGGTGGGGTTTCCATCCCTCCTCCTCCACCTCTGTGCAACACATCGTCAGTAGGAGTCATCAGACCACCCAGAAGTATTACAGAACTGAGACCGTGGAAACAGACATGGAAAAAATAACCTCTTCTTGTCTCAAGAACTCCGAAGACTTGAAAAAAGCACCTTCTGCCCTGGGTTTGAAATGTCATGGCTAGTGCTGGAAATTCACAGGAGATACATCATTTGGAAGGGGAAAACCTGGTCAGACCAAATATAATGCCTGGCAGATCCCAAGGATTTTAGCCAATCTTCATGAGCCCTCCTTTTAGCTTACCTTTTCCAAAAAAGGGGGAGAGAGAGAGACACTGGAGCCATGCTACTAGGAAGATAAGGTGTTAATTAATATTAACCTCTTCACAAACATATTTAAAAGGAAGGGCCCTGCGTGAATTGGAAGGCACAACGGAGACCATTTCCACACTAGACTGTTACAGAGCTATTACTTCACTTTCAACATCCTATGAAATCCTGAGCCCTTTTTGCATGGCATTTCCTATGTGAAAGAGGGCCTAGAGCGTCACGCAATTGTGAAGAGCGATCTCCACGACGCACTCACAATCACGCGGAGCTCCAGGGGCCAGCAGGGGCCAATCACACACCTTTTTATTTTCAGCTAGAAGCCAAAAATGGTGCGCAATTGCACCCATGCGCACTTACCTGGCATGCGGAGCCTCTGGAGCCAGGCCAGTCATGCTTCCTGCCCCAGTGCAGCCTGGGAAGGTCCCAGGCACTGCAGAAGGAAGAGGTGGGGATCTTGCGTGAGCAGGCAGCTTGTGCAGAGCTGAAGTAGCAGAGAAGAGAGAGCCTCTCGGTAGAGGCTGCTCGCGCGATCCCCACACCCCAGTGCTGGAACAAGGTAAGGTGTATAAAGGGCCCTGGAATTTGTAGTTTACTGAGACCCAAGAGCTCTCTGACTGAGAACTCTAAATGCCCCTCCCTAAACTGCAAACACCAGGATTCCATAGGATGTTGAAACTGGAATAACAGCGCTATAACAGTCTAGTGCAGACAAGGCCCAGGTATTAGATAGGGCCCCAAAGTTGTCCAAGGGGCAACAATCTCTGTGTTGTTGCTGTTATCTCCCCCCACCTCTTTTTTTTCACTGATGGCTTGTGTAGTGACATGGAATATGAGAGAATTCTCAGCTTACACAGTCTACTTTTGCCAGAGCAAAGATACTCACTGAGGGTGATTGGGCCACGATTCCACCAAATCTGAGTACTATGAGAAAGTGCTTCTTTCTGAGCCCAACTAAATTTGGAGGAAAACAGTGTCAACAGAAAGCAGCTGAACATAGTCCTTCAAATCTACACTTTTTCTTCATCACCCTAAACAGCACCAGAACCCATCTGATGAGGAGTAACTATTAGTATTGTTGCCATTTAAAAAGGGATGGAAGTGGAGGAAGAACAAAGTTACATAAAAAGTACTACAAAGAGCTGTATCAAAGAAAAAAAAATTCTTGAACTTATTTGGAAAAATCCTACCAGGAGACTGTTGCCTCTCTGTCTCTGTTTTACATAATAGCCTCTTCCAAGAAGTTGAGCTTTAGGCCTGTTGTCATGCATTATAGCTGCTACAGGGAAGCTGTTGTAAATTGTTCCATGATATCAGTTATATGGCAGCAGTTCTAATACGAGTTATGCAATCAAAGCACTGGAAGGTGACCATGAGAAAATTTAGAGTATCTTAATTGCTGGTTAGTAATCTCTGCTGAAAGAGCACCAGCAAGAATGCTAACCCACTGTCCTTTGGGCTCCATTACTGAACTGCTCTTCCAGAAAGACATTTCTCTGAATGTTCAATAAAAATCTTCCCTCCTGTAACTTAGGCCTATTAGATTTAGCCTTGCTCTCTGGGGCAATATTTGCAAACTTATATATGGCAAAATTTTGAATATTTGAAGTATTGTATTTGCCAGCGTATAAGACGCACCGGCATATAAGACACACCCCATTTATACTCCGGCAAATACTATTTGCTGGCATATAAGATGCACTGACATATAAGATACACCTCATTTTCAAACACTATTTTTTAGGAGGGAAAAGTGAGTCTTGTACACCAGCAAATAGGGTATACTATTATGTCACACTCTTATTTTATCTTCTCCAGGCCAGTTTTTCCAGTTATTTATTTCAGGACTTTTTCCCCGTATCTATGAACATTTTTGTTGTCATCTTCTGAATCTTTTCCAAGCCCTGATACATCATCAAAATGTGTTGTGGGCTCTGGCAAAGTAGCCCTGGATCCAGAAGAGAGACAAAGAAAAAAATCAACATGATCACATTTCCCCATTAAAAAGATCCATTTTGTAACTCTGGAGACAGGAAATGGGATGAAGCTCTTCTTCCCTCTGTGCAGTCCAATGAATTTGGATGAAGAAAAATACACACAAAAACATATGTACATTGCAAAAATGTACACAGCTAAAAATGTATATATGCGATAAATGTGCTTGCAACCTGATGCACAACTGAAATCTGATTAAAATGCTGGTGAAATTCTGTGAGATGCAATGAAAATGCAACTGACTGATTTTTTTCATGTTTTCAATCCAGAGAGAATCTAGAGCTATCTAGAGCTAGAGAATCCAAAACTATTATCACATCAGAGCACGTGAAATTCATTCTTTCTAAACTATGATGGATTGAGCTTCTTTTCTGCTGTTTCAGTGGGTAGGACCCAAATCCATGCATTTAAATCAGAAGAACTTCCAGATGGTAAGAGCTATTGAAGAGTGGAAGAGCCTGTCTCAGAAAGCATTGGATTCTCCTTTGCATAAAGACTTTTAAACGGATGTTAAATGGCTACATTTCAGGAGTACTTTAGCAGTGGGTTCCTGTGTGGCAGGGGGTTGGACTAGATGGCTTTTTGGATACCTTCCAACTCACTGGTTCTAGGCATCCTGGCCACATTGCTAAAGCTATTTCAAGAAGAGACTCAGACTAGTTTCAAGGTGATCAGCCCTTTCTTTCCTCCCCATTTTACAGTCCATTGCATTAGCTCTCAGCAGAAAGCCAATGCTTCACAGCCAAGGAAGGCAAGCCCACAACTCCCCACTTCATGACAGGTTTGCTCTGACTCTAGAGGGAAAATAGAGAGGGAAGAGAGTGAGCGAAGTATTCCTGTCTTTCCCCCTGACATTGCCTTTGACATTTCATGGAGCATGAATAAGCTTCTGAGCCCATCCGCAGGTGCCAATAATTGCTGCTCATACTGATAAGTCCGATAGCAGCAGGTACGGTGATTATCCTTCCATGCAGGGCACTGCAAACAGAGCTCTATAATGGCATGGCTGGATATTAAATGGTCCTTCGAGCAGTCCTATTATTTCACGCAGATGTTATGACAACCATGGGAGCATAGCAGAGGAACAGAAGTACGCCATGGCTTTTTCTTCTTTCCTTCTGTGAAAGGAAGATTAATTCAGGGGATATTAATTACATTTGCATATATGTCTGCCAGACACTATAACCACACACACACAAAAAATCTCCCTATACAAACCCCAGGCAGAATTCTGAGAGAACTGGAGAGGTGCCAATTCTAATGGAAAGTTCCTTTTACTGTGGGTGGAAGGAGGTGTTAGAAATTATAGTCAGGAGCTAATGGAAACATTACACTGCTGCCCTCTTAGGAAGGCTGTTGTCACTGTTGAGGGTTTTCATCCATCAGTCTAAAAAGCCAGTGCAGTCTGGTGAAAACTCCAATTCTTGTGTTATGCAAAGATAATCTAAAGTGAATCAGAGCTCAGCTAGAGCTTTCCCATGCCATGTTAACCCTAATTTGAAGAAGGTACAATGCAGACAAAGCAACCCCAATCAAGGCAGCCACCAAGCCAATAACACCCAGGGACAGTCCCTACTGCAGCATTAGTGATCTGGCCTGTGGAGGGCTGTGGGGGAAAATTCACACATAAAATCATTGAGTTGGATGGGACTATCAGATCCAACCCTCAGCTCAGTGCAGAAACCCCAACTAACATGTCCCCAACAGGTAACTTTCCTAACTCTTTTTTAAGACTTTCAGAGCAATAAACCCTGCCCATAAGCAGTGTTCTCATTGATTCTTGTCTTCCTACTGTTAAGATTATAATGTTCATTTACATTCTACCTTTTCCCAGCTCTGGGACCCTAAGCAGATTATAAAAACTAAAAGATTCAGATAATACTAGGTTGCCATGTGAAAAACAGGACAGGGTTCCTGTACTTTTAATGATTGTGTGGAATACGGAACTCCAGCAGGTGGAACTTGTGTGTCAAGCACACCTGCCAAAATTCCCTTTTCTGTACAGTTATCAAAGGTACAGGAACCCTATCCTGTTTTTCACATGATAACCCTAACATGACAGATCACAGTGGCGTAGCTGCAGGGGGAAGTCTGCCCCAGGTAGCACTTTTTTGGGGGTGCTGCCATGGCATCCCCAAATCAAACTGAACCTGCCTCCATAGTCTATCAACATTTCCTCCCCCACCTGGAGGAGGGAAAGCCCTTTTGATATGCGCCAACCAGCCACTTCAGCAAGAGGCACATGGCTCCTGGGGCAAACCAAGTTGGAATGCCTGGAGGGGAAACATAGAAGGGCAGAGGGAGGACCTGCCAGCCATTTTCCCCCTTACTGTTGGCAACGTAGCTGCTGAGGCAAGCCAAGAGGACTCCTGGGGCAAAATACAAAGTGTCCAGCTGCCAGTTCACTTTTTCCCTGCCTCCTCATTGATATTAATAAGGGTGCATCTTTCCCTGCCCCCTTAGTGCCATTCCCACTACCACATGCCATCGTTTCATTTTTAAAGCCACCTCTATTGTATTGAGAGGAGTGGCAAAAGCTCTAGCTATGCTGCTGCCAGATCATGTACACAAAATATTCCTTATATATATGGTTTCAGCTAACCATTTAACCACTTGCTTCTTTTGTTTTCAGACAACCGGATGCATGGCGAGATTTATGGCATGCAGAAAAAGCTTCAGGCCACAAGCCCAACTGTGCCTATAGACAGTGATGTGAGATAATTGGACTGGGGATCGGACTGTGTACAATTCTGAAAGTAACTATAACTCTAAGAACCTCTCAGCCAGTATGAATGTCAATGATAAACAGGAGAGGAAGGTAAGCCCACATTTCCATGCGTTATGACAGATTTCTCTTACTCTGGAGGAGAAAATAAGGAAGAGAAGATGATCATGCTGGGGATTGGGGGAGCTGTCATCCAAAATAGTATCTTTATTTTACAAGTTCTGGGTATGATTGTTAAGGACACAATACACAGATGGTGACCTGGACTGAACTTAATGAGCATCAATTTGTCCAAGCCTGGTCCAGAATTACTGGATTGTGGACCCTGAAATACATCCCATGGAGAGGACTATTCTTTTGGGCTGTTTGCTCTGTTAGCCTTGCAACAATAACACTCCTGTAGTTCTCTCTGTCTCAAACAAGAATATAATCATTCCTCTGAACCAAAATATGTCTTTTTCTTGATAGTTCTATTGTCGTGTTTGGATTCGCAGGGGTATTTAAGATTTTCTGTAAAAAACTGAGATGAAGCTTGGCATTCATTCCAGAAATAATATGTCAAGAGAGAAATATCAAGTCTAGCACTAGACCAGAGAACATATCTTTTTCTTGTGTATACATTAAATTATATTTTATCTGACAGCTACAATAAGGAATATATCACTTCTGAAAATTAGCAGATTTTTTTCCCCTTTGTTCTTTCTTAACTGTTAAAAGAGCTGTTAGCATGCAGTAATATTCCCCAATGTACACTCCACCTCAGTGGAAAGTAACCTAGCTAGAATCAGTGGTAATTAAATAGAGTGGCACAACACCCAAGTCAGACTTAAATGGTCAGAAAGGGCTCATTCTCACTACCAATTACTCTGGGAAATACACTTAGGGTCAAACTAAACATTACTTTGAAGACTTCACAGCTGTCTCTTTTTTGCCTTACTCAAAAATAAGAACAAAGGATCTGTAACAGGGTGGGACAATTGTGTCTTGAGCGGGGCTAGGTGGAAATTCTTTCCTTAAATCCCAATCCAGATTAGAAGAGAAGGCAGCTGTATTGTATAATAATAATAATAATAATAATGATAATAATAATAATAATAATAATAATAATAATAATGATGATGATGATGATGATGATGATGTAAAATGATGATAATGGTGATGATGATGATGATGATGATGATGATGATGATGATGATCAGTTATTTCAATGTATTATTTTGGGAGTGGGGAGACTTGGGCCATCTCTGCACTACTCTGTTATAGTGCTATTGTTCCACTTTCAACATCCTGGCATTTACAGTTTAGGGAGGGGTATTTAGAATTGTCAGCCAGAGAGCTCTTTGGCCTAAGTAAACAACAAACCCCAGAATTCCACAGGATATTGGAAGTGGCATAATAGCACTATAACAGTGTAGTGTGGAAATTGCCCCAGGGTCCTGATCTTATGGTGAGGCACAAAGAGAAAATACCCTACCACATGATATCCTAACCCATATTGGATTAAAATCTGATTGGAGGGGTTGATAGGTATTGCCAATATTCTACATCATTTACTTAGTGATGAATGCATAACTAAGGCCCTTTTCACACGGCATTTTCCATGCAAAAGGGCCCCTCGAGCATCGTGCAAATGTGAGGAGTGGTCCACACAACGCACTCATATTTGCGCAATGCTCCAGGGCCTGGCAGGCACTGCTCTCATACTTTTTCATTTTTGGCTTTAAGCTGAAAATGGTGCACAATCATGCATTGTTCCCAGGCCCTGCGCACACTTACCTTGCATGCGGAGTCTCGGGAGCCAGGCCAGTTGCGCTTCCTGTCTAAGTGAAGCTGGGGAAGGTCCCAGGCTGCACTGCAAAAGAAGAGGCGGGGCTCTCGTGTGAGCAGGAAGCTCATGTGGAGCTGAAGAAACCTGGATGCAAGGGCCTCTCACAAGAGGCTGCTCAAGCGAGCACCGCACCCCAGCACCAAGAAGAGGTAGGATGCGGAAAGGGCCTAAGTAACATCTGTTGGAATTATCCCTCCAGCCCACCTTAACAGTTAGTAGCCACACTGGGCAAAGGAGGTATGAGGAGGATGGTACCCATTCCCACCAGTGAGCAAGGCGGTGACAAGGAATTGCAACAGGGGTCCTCCTTCTGATTGTCATAGCCTCAGTCACTGGTGAGAGTCTGGAAACATTCTCCTTGCACTCCAATCAGCAAGTGAACAGACCTCCTTCACCCAATGTGGCTGCTGGATGTTAAGGCAGGCAGAAGAGCATCTACATAGTCTTATAGTAACACTACATGATATTACTGAATACAGACCAGTTGCCAATCCATAATTCTAGGTTACAGACCTTCAACTGCAATACGGAATGCCAGCCCATGTCTTTAAAGTAACATAAATGTTGAGGTTGTGACAAAGAACAATAAGAAGTTGCAGCATTTTCAGTGAGGCTTACTGTCATGTGAAGGGACTTAGGTTTGCAACCTTAAGTATGTTGTTGGTTGCTACTGCTATTGAAATAGATTATAAACTTTTTCATTTTCCAAGCTGTAGCCAGAAGTACTAACATGTCCATGTCTTTACCTGACATCTGTTGGTGCTGTCCTGGAGTTGCCAATTATACAGATGGGAAGAATATTTGAAAATATTTGAACAATGGTCAAAAATATGCTTTCCGAGTGTTGACAAACCTTGACCAAAAAAAAAAAAAAAAAAATCCTGGACTGATGAAAATCTTTGCCATTTGGGACTTCTTCTGTGCAAAATTATCACATGGTGTACATTGTTGTACACTGAAAACAGCACTTTCTGTGCAGAATGCACATTGAAATATTAATTCCTGCCCAGAAAACATGATTTATTTGCATGGAAAACAACATTTTCTGCACAGATAACATTATTTTCTGCAGAGGAATTAATATTTCAACACAGAAATTTTGAATCCTGCACAGAAAATGGTGTGCAAATTTTGCACAGAATAAGTCCTGAATTACAAATTGCCTTTGAAAATTGCTAGCTATTTTCCTCATTAACAACTTTTGCCATCTTAGCAACACACTAATGAATCTTGTTCATATGTGTCTCAGTTTACATCTGGGAAATGTTGGAGGGTATGCAAATATCCAAATTGGTAGGAATCATATTTGGTCCTCTCCATTTTGCTTTGTCTCCATCCATTCTGTCATTCTGTCCTTGATCTTCTGCTGGTATCTCCGCCCTCTAATGAAATGCAGCACCTGAGAACTCTCCACAATTAGAATTCTGCTCTAGACCAAAAAAGCCCTTCACTCCACCCTGCCCTACCCTAAATAGGCTAGCACCATGGCTAATGGAAGGCTGCATTTTTCATTTTTAGTTAACTGTGTACCATGACCAAGACAGCTAACCCTGAATATATTTTTTTTCTGCAAAGAAGGCCTACATCCAAATCAATGCAAACTTGCTATATGAGTTCCATTAATCTGACAAATCTGCCTTAGATGGGATTAACATCTAAATTTAGACCCTGCATCTTACCAGGACAGTATCTCACAGGAGCAAAATGACAATCAGTCCTTTATGGTGTATGAAGAACATCTGAAAAAGTCTGTTGATTGGGTCTGAACTTTTTGAATAGCAGTCTTCCACAGAGGCTTCTAGGGCAGTGGTGGACCTTGGAGTGTGTGGAGGGGAGTGGGAGGGGCAGGGCTACGGTGCGAGAGACATGTCCATGGTGTGAGGGCATGGCCAGGGTATGCGGGGGTGTGGCTATGGGCCAGAATGTCCCAGAAACATTGCTGCCCATGGTGAACCACCCCTCTCACCCCCCAGTCCCTACACGACTGTTCTAAGGGCTCTACAATTAGAAAATCAGTACTGGTAGACAAGCCACCTCAAAAGAATTTTAGCCAATGTTGCTAATTTGTTCCCCTATAATGTGCAGCTACAGAGGAATACTGGAAATGTTCGTAGGTATACTTGGTTCATTGCACTTTGACTAAAAGATCAAACAGGGCTGGCCTCTGTTTTCCATGGACTGGATGTTCCCCCAAATCCTTCAAATGTTTACAAATGTTCTATGGGAAAGGGCTACTTGGCAGACCAGTTGATGGAGTATATTGTTTAGGGAAATGGGATACTGAAATCCATGGCTTGTCCACACTTGAGGGCTGTGATGGATTCCATATTTAGGTTGGCATTTCCAACTTTAGGGTCCCTATGACTTGTCTTGCCCCTTTTACCCTCATGGTACCTACCTGGGATCTCATACTGAGGCTTTTAGGTTACCATTATCCTGGATGATTGGCATCTATTGAGTTAGGAGATATAGGTCTAGATTATTATTCTAGCTAATTAGCTACCTTGAAAGACACAAAGGAAAGTGCTGGGAGTGAATGTTAATTCCAAAATAAGTTTAGGCCATTCTGAATCGAGCTGAATATTGCATTATGGTGAGCTACTGGTGTAAAACCACAATTCGTGGGCTCAAACCCCAGGATTCCATAGGATGTTGAAAGTGGAATCATAGCACTATAACAGGCTACTGCGGAAATGGCCCTAGTTTGAAGCTGCTGAGTGAGCAATGTACCAAAGTATCTGGGTGACAACTAGGTTTAGATAGTTCAGTCTCCTGTGAGCAGTAAATTCATGTCAGAAGAGTTTTATTCCCATCTCAGGAAAGACTTGGGAAGCTGAAAGCAAATCAGCCCATTTGGTTATCTCAGCCAGCTGTTGGTTTCTCAACCATGTTAAGTTCAACATTATATTTTAAAGAACCAACAAATCAAACCGGTGACATGTTCCAGCATTTCATTAGATGTGGCACATTGCTTGTGCAGCAGGCTGCTGTTGCATTTTATTATATTTTCTCTCTGGTTGGTTCTCCCTCTCTATTCTTGCATTCCCTCTGATGCTCAGTCTTACATTACATTTCCACACTCTGCATCTTCAGCTCTTTCCCCTTATTGTATCCCAGCCCTGGTGCCCTCATCAATAGCTGTGCCAAGGAATAAATTACAGCTAGTATCCCCTGTTTAAAACTCTGAAAGCAATCAGAAGCAGAAAGTGTAATCTCAATGCTGAGCCCTCTGAAAATGAGCTCTTTAATTTGGTGGCAGCCATGTGTCCTGATGGTTGGGACATATGGGGATTGACCAGCTGACCCATTGCTCATCCGGGGTTGACGACTAAAGGCAATATGAGGGCTAGAATCTGATTGTTCTGGGGTTGGTGTAACATCCCAGAGAAGCAAATACACACAGTCCAGATACCGCCTGAAATTTTTCTTTAGCTCACAAAGTCTTTTCTATATTATGTTGTGTAATATTGGTGAAAATGTTTTCTCCCTCAAGTATCATTTGCTGGGATTTTTACCAGCCAGTTGCTGAGTGCTTTGCTAGCTTCACTGCCTATTTAACAAAAGATTGTCTCCTTTTGCCATGAGAAATGCAAAGGTTTGTGGATGTCAGTTCTTCCATTAAGTAGTTAATCTGATTTCCCTGAGAGGATGGTTTTGAGAAGAAATAATTTCTGAAAGAGCTGGTGTTTTGCCCATTGTGCATATGCAGCCACATTCTGGCAACTATCTGTAACAGTCCTCATGTCTGGCTGGTTAGTGAACAACTGACTCAGTAACAGAGAACTTGTTTATAGTGAAGTACATTTTGGTGATTTCTTCATTGCAAGTGTTTTCATAAAAATTCACACTGGGAGAAAACAGACAGGGCAAATGTTGCTGGAGGATGTGATATTTATTGCTGTCATCCAAATTACCATTTTTGTTATGTTGGACTATTCACTGGCAGTTCCCCACAACAGCTGCAACTTTTTATTCCCATCTTCTGATTTTTTTTTTTTATTTCAAGGCACATTAGATCAAAAAAGTTCCAAGTGACACATGGGCATCTCTTGTTGTATTTCATGCTGGGTTTTTTGTCCACTCCCCCAATGATATGTATTGCAACACAGAATTCCCAGTTTGCATGCCGGATAATTTCAAGATTGATGGTGGAAAAGATAAGGTTCATCTGCTTCTCCCCAATTTCCTTTTGTAAGTTTTTTTAGAGTTATGGCATCATAGAGCATCAGTGAAACAGTAAATGCACTTTTGCACTGAAATACAGTTTCACTATTTTACTGATACACTTAAGAAAAATTACCAAGAATGCATTTCAAAAACAGAAGAACATGCACTGAGCTCAGAAAACCACACTGCCAATTTAAAAAACCTTCTGGTGAGGATCCAAGAAATTGCTATATTCTGCAAACACACAGCCCCACAAAAAATAACAAACAAAAACACTGACAGGGAAGGACTGGATGCAGAAGCAACAATAACAAGCAATATCTGGAAAAAATGAAGGGGATATATTGTGAGAGAGCAAACTTCTTTTGAACAGTCTAGACGAACCCATTATATCCTGTATGGACATCTGTTTTGGGGGGATGTAACTAGTGGTATCCCACTTTTAAGACACTTACACCCATGCCATCATACTGTGTGATAACCTTTCTAGAATTTACTACTTTGCTTCATTTTAACAGGTGGCACTTATGCATATCAATAGGATATTTTCGTTTTCATCTTTGCTGATATTTACTATGTTGGCTGTAGGCATCCACAAACATATATAGGGTTTGTTTTTGGCCAAATCACTGGAAAGAAATTTATATGCAGATTTGCAGCTATGTATAACAAGTTGAGACCTTGTCCTGCTGGTGGATTCTCTCAGTCACTCCAGCAAAGGCTGTACTGGACAAAAATCTGCATGAGCAAAATCATTTCCCATAGCTTGCAAATAATGGATTACTTAATAAACCATAAATGTACAAGTCTAAGCTGAAGGCATTTGTGGTGCATGTTTCATGTAAATCCACCAAGGATTTCTAATATATGAGAAAGTCACTTCACAGCAAACAAACAACAAATCTATCTGCTGAACTACCATATATTTCAGTACTGTGTTTTTCTTACTGATCTGAACTGAGTATTAGCAGGCCAAGTAATACAAGTCACCGTCACTAGCACTATACAGAGGAGAAAAATACTGCTGCCTGCTTTCCCCCTCTCTGCCCAGCAGACTGCTTTCTGTCTGATAGACCTCTGTCCCCTTCAGGGCAAGTTCTCTGATACTGAGCCAGTTGTTCGCTAACCAGCCTGACTCTATCTGCCTCCTTCTTGAAAGGAAATACAAGCTAGCTCCTTGACATAGTGGGTCCCCACTGGTGGGGTTGTCATCAAAGGAAGGGTCCCACCTCTTTGGGGGAGCCACTTCAGTAATGCAGCAAGGGTGAGGGGCAGACTCCCTGCTTGGGAATGAGAAGGAGATTGGTTTCTATGTATATACTTGTGGTTTTTTTAAAAAAATTATTACCCCAGCCCACAAAAGGAGAGGAAAAAGATGAGTAATTTGGAAAGTGTAGGAGGAAAAGTAAACCAGGAGCAGCCACTGCAAAAACAATGAGTGGAGAGAGATGAAGCACAGGAAGAGAGTTCTATCATTGCGGAAAGAAGAGAGCCAAAAGGTGTTGGTTGTCTCTAATTTGTCACCCACTTCAAATAGTCTGGATCACTTTAACAACAGGCCCACTAGGCTGAAAACAAAGCTGCTTAATGGCTGGTCAGTAAATGGAAGAAAACCAATGATCCAGGACTAAGAGGCTACCACACACTCTAGAATATTCTCCAGGAATTGGAAATTTGCTCAAGACTGACTGGTAATGATATAGTATGGTAAGGATCAGAAGGGAGTTTTTTAAGCAATGGATTCATCACAGCATCTTTTAGGCAGGACAGGAACTTGCTATGTTGTATTGAGGATCAACTACTTTTCTTACCCACTTGGCCAGCACCCCTCTGGCTGCTTTTGTGAGCCACAGAGGGCAAATGTCCAGTATGCATGTGGTGGCTGCCACATCTCCAAGTATCCTCCTCACATCTTTAGGCTGCACAAATTGAATCTTATTCAATAACACAGGACAAGTAGGAGCCAAGGTTACATCCACTGGACCTGTATCAACTACAGCATCAGAATGGATCCAAGCAATTTTGTCTGTAAACTATCATCAAATTCTTCATTGCAGGCTATTGAGTAGTATGCATTATCTTCTTGTGGGTGGAGTAGAGAAGGCCACTGAGACTGTAAACAGTTGCTTTGTACAACATTGTGCAGACTGAGTGATGACAGGGAAGAACGATTTTCTGCCTGCACCATGGCATAGACTTACCAGTGAGCAATAGCCTATGTCTGGTTGAGTTTTCTGACACTAATGTTCCAGTCACCATTTTACTTGTTTCATCGTTGTCATCTCCCTATTAAGCCAGGGGGGTTACTTGGAAAAAGAGGCCAAAATGTGTTGCACTTTTTAAAGAATAAAATTCATTCCATCTACAAGTATGTGGAGTTTATTCTCCTTCTTCTTTCCTGATTCAAATATGTGGTTTCCAGTTTTTGTTTTTGCTCCTACAGTGACATACACCTTGGTTACAGCATTTTGGGGTTAGTGTAACACATTCTAGCGGGAAACTTTTTTAATATGACATCTTATTTAACTGTTTTTCAAAACTTTTCAACATTGGTTTTTAGTTGCATCTTGTTTTAACTTTTTTGTAAGCTACTTTGGATCTCATTTTGGGAGAAAAACAGAATATTAATTAATTAATAAGCAACCAAGTAAATAATATACAATAATATACAGAATATACAAATTCTCAACATGCATGCAAAAGGAATTAGAAGTAACCATATGTGCAAGTGTGCGTGTTCTGCCTTGAATTCGCAATCAGGAGATACCCTATTGTGTGATGGACTACTCCAGCCATAAAAACAATGATTCCATGAAGACTTATAGTGTTTGCACTATACTATACTATACTATACTATACTATACTATACTATACTATACTATACTATACTATAATAAGACTTCTGTGTTTGCAGTAATGAATATGAAGTCCCACTGTGCAGGCTTTACCATGGCTTTACTACCTGAAGGATTCTGAAAAGTGTAGTCCAAAAAGTCATTTTCCGAGCTCTGTCACAAATCCAGTCCTCCCTCCACATTCATGGGCCTGACATTCACGGATTTGATTAGTCACAAGGCAAATTCCTTCTCTGCACCCAGGCAAAAGACAGAGAACAGGAAGGGGAGAATGGGGGAAGGTACACATGCACCTTCTCTCACAGGGCTCCTCCCTCTCCTGTGCTTGGTTTTTGTCTGGGCATATGGAAGGAAGGCATGCATGCTCCTTCTTCACATGGAGTTTGCCCCCTCTCATCACTTGCCTTATGCCCAGGTGCATGGAAGGAAGAGATGCAGAGCACGAGAAGGGAATAGGAAAGGGATAATGGGACGGGAAGGTCTGTACACGAGGTCCCTTGCTTGGTCATTCGGGGAGAGATAGTTGCAGTTCTGAGCCCTGAGCCCTCATGAAAGGGAAGGGGCCAGCATAAATAGAATAGAGAGAGAGAGAGATGCCATTCATGCAGAACCGTTCAAAGATGCCATTCATCCTATGAGTAGCAGCTTAGGGAGCTAGGTATGTTTAGCCTGATGAAAAGAAGGTTAAGACATGATAGCTATGTTAAATATTTGAAGAGATGTCATGTTGAAGATGGAGCAAGCTTGTTGTCTGCTGCTCCAGAGACTAGGACACAGAGCAATGGATTCAAGCTACAGGAAAAGAGATTTCACCTAAACATCAAGAAGAATTTCTTGATGGTAAGAGACATTTGATAGTGAAATGTGCTGTGTTGGAGTGTGGTAGAGTCATCTTCTTTGGAGGTGTTTAAACTGAGGCTGGATGGCAATTTTCTGGGGTGCTTTGAGTGTATGTTCTTGCATGGCAGGGGGTTGGACTCGATGGTTGTTGTGGTCTTTTCCAGCTCTACGATTCTATGCAATAATCCTACCATAAAAAGCATGAGGGGCTTTAAGACTTTCAACATAAACACATCTAGCAACCCCGAACAGTGTCAGATCCCCTATGCCTGATATTTCCTTTGGAAAAAAGAAAACACTCTTGTTACTAATTGTTTGAATGACAAGTTTCATCCTCAGCCTATCATGATGGAAACACTATCAGATGGATCTATAATGGGTCAGAAAACTGTGCTTAAAGGATTGTCATCAATGGTTGTGCTCCAAACTGGAGGAAAGTCTCAAGCAGAGCACTTCAGTGTTTTGTTGGGGCTTTTACTCTTCCACATTTTTATCAATAACTTAGATGATAGACTAGGCAGGAGTGTCAAACTCAATTTCATCCCAGGTCCTCTCTGTGCCTCTGTCTGCCCCCTGCCCCTCTCTGTACCTAGTGAGCCCAAACCCCACATTGTTGGGCCGGGTGCTGGTATTCTGGTATTCTGAAGAGGTCCCAGCAGCTAGCGCTCACGATCTACTTCTACTCCTGACTGCTCCTCTGTCCAACTCTTACAAGCCGCACAGATCGTTGCCATGGTAACCCATGGCAATACTCTCACAGCGAGACTTGGACAGGAGGAGCAGTCAGAAGTAGAAGTAGATTGCAAGTGCTGGCTGCTGGACCCTTCTTCAGAATACCAGAAGCTGGGGGCCCGCAATGTGGGAATCGGGCTCACCAGGTGGGGAGGAGTGCTGCAACTTAAGCAAAGGTGTGAGGGTCACATGAAATGGCCTGGTGAATCAGATTTGGCCCATGGACCTTGAGTTTCACACATGTGGACTAGAAGGAATCTTTATCAAGTCTGTAAAAGATACAAAACAGGGAAAGGTAGCTAACACTTTGGAAGATGGCCCTTCCAGCTCTGTAATTCTATGAGAATGCCTAATGTGTTCCTCATTCCACCCTGAAGTTTAACATTTCCAATTCTTCCTCCCACCACCCTTGGCCTGTGGTTCTAAAAAAAGACCCCTATTAATCTCCATGCCAAGCAGATGCTGGATACAGAGGACAGAGTTCCAAGCTTTGTCAACTTTTCTCACAGATATCCAGTAACAATCAAGGACAGCTTGCAAACTGTAAAACCAGGTGCTTCAAGGACTTTTACAATCTCATTGAATTTTCCTCCTTTCTTTTTTAAAAAATTGCTTTTGGCCTGGTGTTGCACTTGGAGTTTGGGAACAAGGAAGCAGGAGAAAGCAAAGTGACAAAGCAGCACAGCAGCTTCTGGATTAAGACACTTTTTATTAAATTGACATTTTGAGATGATTTGTTTGGAAACAATTTTTAAAATGAGAAGATAATAGAATTTGCATGAGGAGGGTGCTGGTGGAATTGAATAATTCAAACATGCATTAAAAATCTTCTGTCCTCCAGACACCTTGGGCATCTACAGGTTTGTTTCTATTTCCATCATCATCTTCCCTTTTAACAAGCTGAATTCCTTCTGCTTTATTCCTCTGTCTGATTACTAGGCCCTGTGAAACTCATCTTCGGCAAGTAGTTGTTATGTTTTAGCTGCCACACTAGAAAAAAATAGACTCAAATCCTATTCCTTTGTTGCTGTTGCAGCACAGCAGTCATACTGTGCTCTAAACATAACAGATTGGAGAGCAGGAAGAATTTTCATCCCAGCTTGTGAATAAGAGCAAATCACTGTGGGCTGGCTTTTATGCTTGCTATTCTGAGCCATCAGCTTTATACACAAGTTCCTAAAAGTCAAGGGTGTAGATATGAGTGATGGGCAAAATGAGGGCATTGCTCTTCCAAGTAGGAATTCTACCCTCCCCATGAAATTTTGCTTTAGTTCCCAAATTTTGTGCATTGAAGAGACTCAGGCCATTTCCACATGAGGCCAGGGAATCGCTCCATGCCGTTACTCACAGGATCTTCTGGGCACGGACCAATGCAGACTGTCCCTTAAGCCCTTCCACAGGGCTCCTCCATCTCGTCCAGGGTGAATCAGAGCAGTTCAAGGTCTTAGATCTGCACTGCTCTGGCTTCCAAAATGGAGGCTTCTGGTTGTTTGTGGGTCCTGACCAACCACTGAAGCTCACCACGCCTAAAGCCTACCCTCTGCAGATTGCAGGCTCCCATTGGTGCAAGCCTGCGAATCTGCACAAGTGAGCAGGAACACAATGGTGCACTCTGAAAAATTAAAGAACGGTTTTCTACTGTTCTTTAAAAAGTGCGCTGGAGGACCAGTTGGGGGCTTTTCAGAGCAGACTGAGGTTTGGATCTCAGGTAAGTAATCCAGACCTAGTCTGCTCCAAGGTGCAGATGACCTCCGTGAAAGGACACACTGGGCCATTTTAATTCCCTCATGCGGAAATGGCCTGAGACTTTAAAAAATATTCACACCTCTAAAACTCTCATGCATCCTGTGTTTGCACCCAATTCCCTTGGTAATGATGTCTGCCTTTTTTTTTTTTTCCTGAATCCCTAAATTATATTTCAAAATGTTCAACTGAAGTTTTAAGCCACTGAAATACTAGAAATTTGGGGACCAAAGGAAAATTTTATTGAGAGAACAAGTATATTTATTTGGGAGAAATGTCTTCAGTCCTTCCTCTCCATTACACATACCTCTGCTAAGAATCAGGAAGCCAATTTGCTGATATACACTCATTACCTAGTGATTTATGTGAATATAAATGAGATAGGGGTGTGTAAAGACCACAAATTTCAGTTTGGACCTTGATGTTGTGCTTTGGAAAATGACCTGATTTGACCATCCCATTTGATGGCTGGCCCCAAACTAGTGCCAGCATAGTATAGTGGATTGAATGTGGCACTTTAACTATGAGAGACTGGGTTTCAAATTCTCGTTCAGCCATGGAAACCCACTGGTTGAACTTGGGGAAGTCATACTTTCTCAGCCTCAGATGAAGTCAATAGCAAACCTCCTGTGAACAATTTTTTTCCAAGAAAATTCCATGATAGGAGTTGCCATATGTATGAAATGATATAAGTATGTGGGGGAGGGGGGCAAACTGGATTCAAATATCTGAAGGTTTGTGACTTCCATAGGCTGTCTCTGGGGTATCAAAGTACCTTTTCTGCATGTGTGATGCCTTATTTAGAGTTTAAGTCTGAAGACAGAGATTATCACATTAACTACTTGTAAACTGCTGGTGGAATCTTTTTTGGCTAAATGGCAGCAAATGGTTTAAATAAATTAATGAACTCTGTCAAATGGCAAACAACTAGATCTAGGATTTGGGGATTTGCACACTTTTAAATTTTGTTTGTTTTAAATGGAGCTTCCAATAACTTTCTGTTTCTGGGCAATGGGGGATGTGCAGGTAAGGTAGCCTCTTCTTAGGTAATCAAGGATACCAGGTATTCAGATGAATAGTTGCTGGGCTCTTTAGCCAAAACAGACTTTTTGCTTAGAAATGATCCAAACAAAGGGCATATTCATCCCCTTAATTTTCTTGCAGACCATTGTTTTGAAAATGAGAAACAGCATTGACAATGAATGATAAACATACAATGGCTGCAATCTTCTATCATGGATTATGTTATGTAACTTTATGTATAAGTAGCTACACAGCAGAAACGCTAACAAATCCTGTTAATGAACTGTGAAGATGCATCACAGGACACCAGCAAGAGTGCCCTGATGTGCATCATCACTCTTTAGCTGTGTTACAAGACACAATGGGATCAAATGAGCATAGTAACACAACCACAGCCCCTTACTGGATATGGATGTTACAAAACAGCCTGATTCTAATTCACACAGACATAAGTCCCTTTACAAAGATGTAAGTCCCCAATGAGATTCTAGCCAATGTTTCAGAAAGGTGGAAGTAGGCAATTTTTTTTTTTTAAAGGACCTTATATTTGGGGAAGGCCAATTTACTTCCTTTTCCTTCCGCTCATGTTTTCATACACAGTCTGTATGAAGTTGGTTTATATCACTCAGTTTTCCCCAAAGGCAAAAGAACCATTTTTAAAACGGTAAAGAAAAGGTGCAACAGCTAGGAGTTAAGATGCTTGAAAGTTGGTTCAAGGCTTTCTTGACAGTGAAATGTGGTGACACTGTAACACCTTTGTCCCTCCATGAACATTACAAAGAGGGAACACTGACCTGCTGAAAATGATGTACAACAGCTGCTTTAATATAGGATCATGGGCTCCATCAGGTGCTTAAACTTGAGAAACTCCTCCATGTTGAATGATTGACCAAGCAATATCTCATCAAAGCAGTTGATGATCCATGGTAGTATTGGGGACTGCCATCTTGTGGCCATGTATCTGCCCCATTCCATGTGCTCTAAAATGGCCTGATCAAAGCAGTTCTTCTTGCAGGAGAGAGCGTCATAAGGGAAGCTGCTCATGTTGAATGTCAGAGCTTGGAATTTTATAACATCTATCTATAAAAGCACAGTAATTGGAAAGCTTCTAGTAAAACATGCTCTGGGATTAAAAGTGAACCTTCTCACTCACTTAGCCCACCTCCCTCATCCTCAGCAGATGGAACCTGAAAAGTCAACTATTTCCAGAGACAAAGGTCATTTCCACACCAGACTGTTATAGTTTTTATTATTCCACTTTCAACATCCTATGGAATCCTGGGGTTTGCAGTTTCATGAGGGGCCTCTAGGCCCCTCCTTAAACTGCAAACCCCAGGATTCCATAGGATGTTGAAAATGAAATAATAGCACTATAATAGTCTAGTGCGGAAATGGCCAAAATGTCTCCCTTTTTTGTTAGAAATTACCAGTGTCAATTCTGGTCACGTTTGGAGGAAAGCCCACTTCATCTTGAAAAGTAACAGAACTGATGCACAGGGACTTCATTCAGCTCAAAATTCATTCTTTGGCCATATCTGATTCACATCCCTAGAAACAAGCATCCTAAGCAAAAATTTACATCACTCAATGTCAACTAAAATCTAACACATTATAATTTAATGTGAAATCATGTGGAATAATTAAGACGAGAAATAAATCCAAGAATAGACATCTGAAAAGTGGGGAAAGAATGTTTAAAGCATCAGCTCTTGCAATGTGCTGTGGGCATTACTTGATGCTCTGCTTTAGGCAGTGAAATGTATTAGCCGTCACTGTATAAATATGCTGCTGTAACAAAAAACAAATAAATAGGCAAGTTCAAGAGTTTATGGAGTGGCTTAGATGGAGGCCTGTGCACTGATAGCTACAGCTCAAGGCAGGAATTTTCCTCGTCTCTTGTCCCCTCAGCTGTTCCCAGCTTTAAGAATTTTAACTACAGACTAATGCTACTGGTTCAAATCATTTTTTTTTTTTTGGTAGAAGAGCAGAACATTTAAGGCTGCTATAAGTCCTCATGAATGAGCATGTGAAATTAAAAAAAAAACAGTCAGAGAATGATGTGACTTTTATACAGAGCTTGGAAATGTTGCTTTTTGAAGTATAACTCCCAGAATTCCCCAGACAGCATGGCCACTGCTGGAAGGTGTAGATGAAAACAGCTTTTCCAGGTTCTGCTCTTCTATTTGCTGATTTGTGGTTAGCCAGTTACTTTTTCCACTAAGCTGTTTGCAGCTAAGAGAAGGAGACAGAGGGGAAATCTTTTCAGAACACTTGCTTTGTTTTCATTTTAAATGGACTGTTTATAGCCTGGATTTCAGACAGAGAGTTAAGAAGGCAAAGGTGCTGCTGAGGCATAGGTAAGGGAATACACTTGTCTTTCTCTTATTATCTGCACAGTCTTTAAATTATTTTAACATTGGCCTGTTTCC
Organism: Ctenosaura bakeri; assembly: GCA_948474755.1. Lineage (NCBI taxonomy): Eukaryota > Metazoa > Chordata > Lepidosauria > Squamata > Iguanidae > Ctenosaura > Ctenosaura bakeri. Next base: position 431,199 of record CAOLHI010002099.1, on the reverse strand, counting down.
AGTTGGAGGGTTCCTAATGCTACTAATCTGAAGACAGCATAACAGCTACTCTATTTTGCCCCACCTAATACTTTTTTTTTCCGGTAAGAAAAAAGATAGAAGAAGGAGTGAAGTTATAAATCAAATACAACAATTTCTGGAGTGACTGTAATATTTCCTAATTGAGGGAGGGCAATTACACAACAAAAACTTGATCTGGATATACCCAGCATCTCTTCCTTCAATGTTGTCATGATACAAATTGCAGTTTGAAGTTACCCTATCATTGAAAAAGCTTTATTTCTTTTGCAGCATTCAATCAAGCGTATGAACTATATGTGTTTTTATTTGTTTTGCCTGCCACTGTCTTGTTTTCCATTGTTTACACTTTTCAGAGCTACAAAGTTGTAAAAAAAAAAGCCTTCAAAGCAGGTGAGGGCAGCACTAAATGATACAAAAAATGCTTGACTGAGGTAGAAATCTACAGTGCTACTTCTCTTCCTCATCTCTCCAGTACTCTGCTAGAACGTATACTGGAGCCTGCCTTGTATTGTGTCAGAGCTGTGGTCCATCCAGCTGACAGCCATTGTGGTTCTCCAGGGTTTTGTAGGATGTGTGTGTGCCCCTTGCTGATGATGCTTGGAACAGAAACCAGGAGTTAGGGTCTCCACGTATATGCATACAAAGCATATACTCTACCACTGTGCATTGGACCTTTCCTCACACAGAGTTCTTCAACTGTTCAGTTCTAGGATTTGGAGCTAATGAAAAGACAACCACACAACCAGAGATTTGGGTGATATGACCAAGAACTTGGTGAACTCCTCTTCTGATCAGAAGACCCATATCTGAGAGTAAAGATGAGTAAATATCTTTATATCACAGTATAGAACAAAGTCACCCAAATCAGCTTTACCAAGTTACACAGTCTTTTAAACTACAGCTAATAAATATGTATGGTGTCTTTTCAACTAAGACAAATTTGCAATGATTCCTGCCAAATCCAGGGGCTCTAAATTTCTAAAAATCTGCATTCCTAATGTCTCATACAACTGTTTTTGCTTTATTTTTAATGCTCACCTTAGTCAGTTGCACATTATGTCAGTCTAAGCTCGTCAGCAATAGGGCAAATTTCACTGTAATATTAAATCCCCAGAGAGTGAAATCCAGAGAGATTCATATCCATAGCAGTATTCCCTTGACATAGGCTGGCCAGAATTCTGTTATGAACATCCCCACATATAAGTTTTGCTTATATGTGCAGATGTTCTTTGGGGGGGGCATTGCAGGGATTCATACTCCCTGCCTCCATCTGCACCACCCATGACTCACCCCCCCCCAGCTTACTGAACAGCCTCTGAAATTCCCTGCACAGCCAATCCCTGCTTCATGGGGAGTGAGCAGGATCACAGAAACATCTCCCCATGCCCGGGAATGAAATGATGACATCAGCCAGAGGTCCTCCATGGGTCTCAGTGTTGGTGTGATCATCATTTCACATCTGGCTATAGAGATGCAGCCTGATGCTTCTCTAATCTGCCTGCTTCCTATGAAGTACAGAATGACCATGCAGGGCAGCTTCATGGGCTCATCAGTAAGTTGGGAGAAGGGTATATGGCTCAGTGTAGCATAGGTCTGTGTGAGGATATTTATGTTATGCTGAGGGAATTAAAATTGAGGCCATAGTCTGCCAAGAGTCAAATGCAGGAAGGGGTAAGATGGGGGGACTGAAGCCATTGGCTGATGTGTCTCCAGCCAAAAATAGGCAAACCCACACCTTCTCTCTGTCTCTACTCCTTCTCACCCGCCCTCCCTTGTTCTCTCCTTCTTTGCCTAGAAAAGGGACAGGTCATTCTTATAGAGACCTGAACTGATCGCTTACAGTTTGTTACACATGCTAAATGCTTTACCACCCCACATGTGCAGACACATATACACACATAGGGAAGAAAAGTAACAAGATAGCAATACCTTTCCTCTGCCAAACTGGGGCCCTTTTCGCACCTTACCTTGATAGTGCGACAAACTAGAGCCCTCACGATATTGCCAATATCGCAAGAGGCCCAGTAGAGAGCCCTTTGCAGTCTGCACATGGTAGGGCATTCGCGAGAGAGCACCAGTCCCCGCCCAGTGCCTTGTCCTCATGTCAGCGTCCTGGGCCACGCCCAGGTCCCACCCTGTCCCCACCCCACCGCCCCTGGTTGGTCAGTGATTTTTCTTTCTTTTCTTTTTTTATCGTTTCGTCGACTATTGTGCTAACGTTAGCACGATAGATCCTGCCAATAGGCAGTTTCATACTATGTTGGGAACGTGCTAACGTGCTAACAATAGCGCTGGGTTTTTTAAAAAAGAACACATTTGGTCGGACCCTGGGGGCTGCTGTCGTCTCAACTGTGAGTGGCGACGCAGCCCTGGGGTGGCCTCTCACGGTGACGTGTCGTGCAGTGTTACCTGCTGTGATGGGGGCAGCGGCCAGCCTGCTGCTGGGCGGAGCGTCCCCTGGGAGCTGCGGTGTGAGGGACAGGCAGCAGGGACTGCCCACACCCCGCCCACTCCCAGGTCCTTCCCGGAAGCACACCGGATGACAGCTCCACAGGCCCTCTGGTCGCGTGACCGATCCGTGAAATGGAGGTTATTTTTGCCTTTCAGGCAAAAATAAGAAAACACGCTATCAGCACTATCTGTGGCCATGATAGCACCTGGTTCACCAGAACGTCATGCGGTACGGCGGCTCATGAAGGGGGGAGGGAGCGTGCGTAATACACTTTTAAAAATGCCATGCAAAAAGGGCCTAGGAAAAAGGCTAGGGGTTAAGAAATACCTGAATGGGCCTGAAGATAATTAGGGATTATAAGAAGAGGACTTGCCTTGGGTCAGGCCTCTTGGGAGGAAGTAAAGGAGGGGAGCAGTCCAAAAGTTTCAAATCCAGAGTTTGAAAGCCCTCAGTCATCTAAAGCGTCTCAAAGGCTACAGCGTAGATTCCAGCTTTTTTCACAGTTGTCACTCGGCTCCAAAGACAGACAGAGAGCCACGTTACATTATCCCAGAGATAATAACTGGTCTCTTCTGTCTTCAACAGATTTGCTGGTGAGAGGCAAATACATCCTCAAGTCTTAGCTCTATTTTTCACCTCTGGACAGATTGCAACCCTCCCTCTTTACTCGCAGGTGCAATATGTTCCATCGCACATCTGGTTCTGTGGAAAGTGAAAGAGACTGAAAGCATTAATATGCTACTGACCCTTCTTCTCATTTTCAGAAAAAGAGAGAAATCAATGAAAGAGTGCCAGAAGAACCCTGCAATGCACTTATGCTCAGGCAGTGCTAAATCCATCCACCTTATCCTTGGCTGACAGACCAAGACACTAAAGCCACTTTTTCTGTTCCATAGAGGGCCCAGTCAGCTTGAAGTGACAAAGGCAGCTAAGCCAGTATCTGAGTATGATCCATTACTTTGATGACTGCCACACTGAGGATCAATCTGAGGACCTTCATATTTTAAAGCACAACGACTGACAGGCTGGGCTTAGGAACTAAGCTCCTTTAGGTGAGCTAGCACAGTTTCATTTCAACAGTGATACATTGAAATGGAAGGGAAGGCATAACCCACTTATTCTAGTCTTTTACCATGTTTATCAAGGTGGGAGGGTGTGAACCATTGAAAATACAACTCCTTATTGGTAAAGAGCAGCATACAAGTGAGGAATTAGTGAACAAAGGTTAGCTATGCACCAAAAATCACAGCAGGGACAGGAATCACGGAGTCCTCCATATGTAAATCCAAGACCCCTATCCTAACATGGCTAATAGTAAGGAATAATGAGAATTGCAGTTCAATAGCATCTGAAAATCCACGTGATTCTCATTCTTTGCTTAAAACAACATCCTTTAGCAGGGAGTGAGGAACTCTAAGCCCTGGAGCTGAATCCAGCCCTTCCAAGCATCCATTGCAGCACTCAGGTCCTCCCAGTTGTTCGTGACCCCTTCCTCATGACATTATTTGGTAGTTCAAAGTTTTGCTGTCCTTTTTTCCTCCAATCTAAAAGGTTGAAACTTCTCTCTTAAGGTTTAAGTACTTGCACTAAGAACTTTAAGCCAAAATAGGCTTGTATTTTTGGTCTCACTCTTCTGCTTTTTGTCCTGTCCACCACTGCAATGCAGCCACCAGAACTTCTCTGAAATCAAATTTGTCCTTCGTGCTGAAAGAAGTTGCTCAGCTTTGCCCTATGTTGGTTGCTGCTGCTGCTGCAAATAGTAGTGGTGGTGGTGGTAATGATGATGATATTTGAATGCATCCAGCCTAAACCCAGATTGGTAGGTTTAACAGATATATAACTTGGGTGCAGGCTGTCTGAAGGGCCATATTATCCTGAATGAGCCTGCCTGGGCTTTGATATCTCTGGGAGAGGTCCTTTGCTCAGCACTGTCCCCATTGGAGACCTCTGTGGTTGGAATGCAAGCTTGTTGGGGACATGTATAGAAAAATGTATCGAAATGCATGCTATTTGTAAGTTGTTTGCCGCCTCGATCCATATGGAGAGGCGGGATACAAATAATAAATTTTTTAAAAAAAGGTGTTCTTGGTGGCTGTTCTCAGGCTGTGGAACACCCTTCTAAGAAAGGCTCAGCTGGCCTCTTCCCTATTATCCTTCCACTAGCAGGCAAAGAACTTTTAATTCAAGTAGGCTTTTGACTGTGCTGTTGGCCCTGCTACAGTAACCTTGCGCAATTCTCCTTCAAGTCAGTCAGAATAGCATTACCACACATACATAAGTTTCTGATTGTGCAAAGGTATTGCAAATATGAAGATAGATAAGATACTGGTAGACAAAGGAAGGTTTTTATTCCTTGCTCCGTCTGTTGCTTTCCCCCATAAGTCACACACACATACACACACACAACATTTCCTTTAAAAAGAAATTCCAAGTTTGGGAACACTTTTTTCCCTTGTTTAATATAGTACCACTCTCATTTCCCATGTGCAATAATGCAAAAGTGGTGTACTGTGGCATCTGCCCTTAGTTACTACCCCACTGAAACTGAGAGTGTTATGCTCCATATGAGACTGAAAAGAATGACTGGGTCATGGAAATGATGGTAAGAAAGAAACAAAATAAAATGAAAGAGAGAGTTTTGAGGCTGGATCATGGGCAGCAATTTGAGGTGAGTCAGGAGCTAGAAAACAAATCCTATGCAGTCAGAAGTCAGGACTAAAGAACAAACCAGGAGGCATTGTAACTCCACTGCTCTGATAGGCTAATTGGCAAGATATATTTATTGTCAGATATGTTTAATTGGCATAAAATAGAAATTATATAAATTTTATAAAGCCATGTGGAAGAGGAATTGATTGGGGGGGAAACCAGGTCAGAGGTGCCCCGAGCCTGGCTGAGAATGGCTTTTGCAAGGAAAACAAAAGGCATCCCAAGAAGAGCGAAAACCCCTGTGGTTTGCATATCCTATAGGGGACAAAGCCATAAAAACTGGCTATCAACTTAAGCTGACACCCATTTGCTGGAAAATTCAAAGAAAGAGCTTTTGCTTGTTTGGTAATTCTGGTTCCGGAAGAACAGAAAGATTTCAAACAAATCCATTAATTGCATCATCCTCACACCTATGATGCTTTTCCTGATCTCTGATCACACTGCCATCAAAATCTTTTGCTATGCACATGTTAAAAAAACATGTTAAAATCATCACCATATATTAACCATCATTAATCCATTCTGTCACCTTTGTCCACCCTGGAAATCCTTTGTTGTCCAACCAGAAAGTCTCACCTCCAGGGCACATTCTGGGATATAAGGGGACCCTGATTGTGGATCCTTGACACAGCACTTCAATTTCAGGGGACCTCTTTGCCGGTTTGCTTGGCATCAGCCTAAGCTACATCACCATTTCTCTTTGGATGGTAAACATCCCCCAAAATCCTTTTTTCCTATTCCCTATATCAGTTTTCCTCCCCTTCTTTCAAGTTAGCCTTGTGTCATTGCATATGTGTGTGTCTGTTTGTATGTGCATGTAAACTTCCCCCAATAAAACACATTTAAAATTGTACTATAAGTTTTCTGACTGGTCTCTTTAGCAGTTCCTCGTAAACATAGGTGGAGAGATCCTGAAGTTACCCCCCATTTGCAAAGTTCTTAATTTGAGTTAATTAATTCCCCATTTTTACATTTAATTGCAGATTCTGATATAGGATCTCACGGAGTCCAATGGTCTTGGGGTAACAGCATAACCAAAGAACAAGTCAGAAGTAAAAGCAAATCCAGAAGATTCTTCTCTGTAAAGAGTTATTGTGCAGCCAAAACTCACATTGCTGAACAAGTTGCTTGACTTCAGTACAGTGTGGGTAGGTGTGAGAGAGATTGTCAGTCATGCCACTAATAATGATTAAACATTCCTGCCAAAAACCCCTATAAACAAAAGCAGGACTACTCAAACAGAAAACAAAATCCTTATCTCGCAAGTTAGATCTCACAGCACCAACACAGAAACAGGAAGAAAAATGATACATTTTTCCTGAGTGTTTTCTTTTGATGTCATAAAGCTTCAAATGCACCAACAGCAGTTAGAGAAGGTACCTCTCAAAATGAAGAGCCGGAAATGGAGGCAGAAGGAGAGAGATGATTACAAAAAAGAAAAGTAAAAAGTGGGTAATTAAAGAGGGATGCGGTCTGAAATCTCAGCTCTATTATTTAGTGGATGCAGATGAAATGGAATCAATCAAACCAAATGCTTGAATTAAAGCCCACTTTGATTTATTCAAAGGACATTTTTGCAGCTGCATCCAAGAGCCATTCTGGAAGGGAGCAGCTCTAAACTCTTACTCTTTGGAAGTCCCTGTGTTTCAAAGTTCTTCAGAGGAAAGAGTTTCACTGAAGAATCCAAATAAGAGTACTAAAGGATCAGGTCACATTCCATTTTATGAGCTGAAAGACATCCTAGATTGATCTTAGCCCATGCAGAAAATTCCTCCAAAAATTCTGTTGGATTGTTATCCTTTTTCACTCTCATTGCCTTTCTCTCCCCAGCTTATTTTTTTTGTTTTGTGTAAAAATGCATGAGATGAATTTTTCTTGGATCCCTTCTTTGCTCACTCTGGAGAAATTTCCTATTAAGGACTCTGCATAGCATGTGCATTTTACTGCCATTCTGCAGCCGACCTCCCTTGGCTTTTACAGCAGCTGTGTGGTCTAGATACCTTTTTCCAAGTCAAGGCACTTGCCTACATTGTCTCTTTTTATCATAGTTTATGAAACATCTGCTGTTTCTAAATTCTTTCCTTTGAATGCCGTAATCTTTTTAGTTCTGTGCTCCAAAAAGCAACTTTAAGCAGCAAGAAACTGCAATAAGCATCATTCATAACTGGTTCTCCCGCCAAACTCCATCTGATGATAAAAACAAGCCATTTTCCTCCCACTTTGAATATTTTGCAGGATTATCCTATTCCCATGTTCCATTGGTTTCAGACAGGGTTGTTCCAAAATCCCCACTCTGCTTGGTGGGGCCTGAAAATATGACATTATAGCAAACCTATGCCACATAGTAACACCCTTCTACTGGCAGCAGATGGTGCCAGCAGAATCCTAATGCCAGTGGGTCAACAGAGGAACCTGGTGTAACCCATGATTTATGACTCTGATCCTCTGACAGTGAGAGGGAAATATTTATTGAATAATAACAGACCCTATCTCGGGAAAGAGAATATTTTGATGTCCGTTGAGCCGGAGGTTAGCCAGATGAAAATGTAGATATTCAAGTCTAAAAGACTGAAACCTCTCTTGGTGTAAGTCAGACCAAGTAACCCCAGTCACGTATCCAGAGGAAGACCTTGGAAAAGGCAAGTATACATTTCAAATGAGGCAACTGCAACTTTGACACCGTGAGAGACTAAGTGTCTCCTGACTGAAGTTAGCAATCACAAATTGCAGGAACTATAAAGCTGAGGTCCATCTGCATAACCCAGTCTTTGTCCTTTCCCAGGAAAAGGGTCTGTCCCTCCCCCCCAGGAATGTTCTACCCTATAATTGAGTTCCGTTTTTGAGGTTTGGTGGACTTTTTCTTGTTTGTTCTTTCTCTCTCGGGCCTGTTCATCTGTTTGTTGTTTCACTCTGTCTCTTTGTTTGATAAGCTGTCCCCTGTTTTTCTGAAACAGCAGCCTTCAGGATCAGGTGCAGTATATTCACTTGGCCCTTCAATCTTTCTCTTTCTTAAGACTCTCAAACTCGGTAGCCCTTGTGTGCTTCTGTGAGTGAATGCTTTGCGCGTGAGTGAGGAATTTTGCCAGTTCTGCCAAATAAAAGGACATTTAAAAGGACATTTGACTTCTCTCTTTTTCATGTAGTCTGACCCTGTAAATGTAGGATAAAAGATCTCGCTGAGTTGCCCTGCCCTCCCTTTTGCCAAGTTGTGCTCTATTAATTTTCCCAACCTTAGTAAAATCCAGGTGTCCCCCAGGGACCCCAGCAGCCAGGGTAACACTGGCAGAGAAGCTAAACCAAGTGGCAGCATCGTAGGGATAACCTAGAGTTAGGATGAATATGTAGCCCTAGCACAGGCTTTCTTGATAATCTGTGAACTGGCTTGAGTGCACTCCATTATTCAACAAGTAGCAGCATTGCCTTTCACACAACAAACATGAGGTTAGTGTGTTCTACAGAAAAAAAATAGTCCTGCTGACAAACACTACAAACCTAGGTAAATTTCCAGCATGTACTGGGACAAGGAATGTGAGCATAGCTACTTTAACTGGCAAATGTAAAAATGTTTTGTTGGTGAATGCCAGTTTTTGCTGCTGCTGGCAGAATAATATTGATCCATTTTTATTTCCTTGAAAGATCAGAACCAGACATGGGTGTAATAAAATATGCAGTAAATGGAGACTAGGTGAAATTTGTGATCTTGTTAAGTGTTGTAGTTTTAAGTTTTGTGCATTTATAGAAATGCAGAAAAATACATCTTGAAAATATAAAAGTTGCCTTCGAGACAGGCAGGCAGGCAGGGAGGGTTTTTGGTTCCTGTCTTGCAGCATGCAAAGATGAACCATCATCATCATCATCTTTAGATATATCCCGCTTTTTCCTGGTAAGGACTCAAAGCAGCTTATAGAAATTTTTTTTTAAAAATAGTTAAAAATCATGAAATACAAAAGTTAAAACACAGATTAAGCCATAAGATAATAATTAAAACAAAGTTGAAATACACAGTTAAAACACAAACATTCACAAACACTACATAGTTAAGAATAACCAGCACCTTTCATCTCCCAGAACATAATCACATGTTGAATACCTGCCAAAATAAAAATGTCTCTGCTGGTCTACAGAAAGAAGGAAGGGGAGTGCCAGTCTGACTTCTCTAGGAAAGGAGTTCCAGAGCCTGGGAACAGCCACTGAAAAGGCCTACTCCCACATTCCCACCAGATGCAATTGAGAAGGTGGTGGGACAGACAAAAGGGCCTCTCCAGTAGATCTCAAAGCCTGGGATGGTTCATAAGGGAGAATACTGTCCTTCAAAAACTCTACTTCTATGTCCCACAGAAGGTCCTAGCTAATACATCTGGAAACTGGAAACTGATGAACAGGTTGAATAGGTCAAATGTCTTGTTTCATAGACAATCAAAAAGTGGAAACACTGCAAGCACTGGTTGTGTCTTTGTGAGCAATCAGCCTATCCTTTCTCCTTGCTGTAGTTGGCTTCAAAAAGAAAAACAGTAGAGGTTTTTAAACAGAGGCTGGATGGTCATCTGTCAGGAGTGCTTTAATTCAGTATTCTGGAATGGTAGTGGGTTGGACTGGATGGTCTTTGTGGTCTCTTCCATGTCTACGATTCTCTATTATTTTATTATCATGAATAAGACTTAGGTAGAAATGTCTCTGCATCCTCGCTGGACACAGAAGTTCCTTCAATATGAGGCTTTTCTTTTGCAATTTCTTTGCCTCACTAATGGGATTTTATTTGGCCAAGGAAGTAATCCACACAATCTAGGTTTTCTCATTGTTTCTTCCATCTTGTCACAGTAAAGCAATTAAAGGGAAGGATAGAATGACTACACAATGTATTTGTGTGTGTGTGTGTTAGCTCCAAACAAAGGGTTTCTAATGCTATCATGAATTCCAGCAAAGCTCACAACAGTGTGTGTCTCCTCCAGGGTGGATCTTGATACCTTTTCTTTTAGGAAGGGAGACAATTTTTAGGACAGAGGAAAGTGGAATTTGGATGAGTGGAATGAAAGAGCACCTAGGTGGCAGCACCCTTTCTGAGCAACTTCTTTCTTTTTCATTCCAAATTCTAAGGCCAAATTGAATTGTTAATCTCAAATAGAGGAGACACAGTGAATCAACTGGAACTTATCATGTCAGCATTAGTACATTCCACTAATTCAATGGATCTACTCTAGTTGGAACTAGCTATAGGGTTTAAGCCAGGTGTGGGAATTATGTGGCCTTCTTGATGTCAGACTACAATGTCCATCAGGAGCCCTGGTGGCACTTAGAGAGCACTTAGCTGATAAGTGGTATAGAAATACACATGCTATTGCTATTGCTCCATCAGCCCATACCAGCATCATGAAACATGCATGGTTCCCCCAGCCCATCATTCTGTTGGGGAAGTGAAAGCCATTTGTCTCATGTCTGTCAATCTGTATCCAACCATTTTATTGTACCAGGTACATTGCTCATGCAGTCATGTGGTACTTCTAGCTCATTCACATAGTAAGGGACATCAGGATACACAATAATGAGGCAACATAACTTGTATTTCATCTGTTGAGGACCTTAGCATATTGCATGAATACTTCTGGGAGCCATAAACAGTCAACAGTACCTGTGCATTGTGGTTCTCAATTCAACAACAAGCTGCTGTGTCTGTTTATATAGTTTTCATGGCATTTGTTTTTCTGTTCCTTTTTCCAATTTGGTGACAGATATACTGCCTCTGAAACTTGGTAATTTTGAGAAAAGCACCCTGCTTCCTAATATTTTTCATATACGCTATTTAAAAATCATTCCAAATTAGGAGCTTCCAAACATCAGACAGGGAACACTCTGGCCCTTTCCACATGAGGCAAGGGAATCGCTCCGTGCCGTTACCTACTGCTTCTTCTGGGGTCCAAAGCAACTTGGACTGTCCCTGAAGCCCCTCTGCAGGCCTCCTCCTTGGTCCAGGGCAAATTGGAGCAGTGCGAGGTCTGTAGATCTGCATTGCTCCGGCTTCCAAAATGGCGGCTTCCAGCTTCCAAAATGGCAGCTTCTGGTTGGTTGTGGATCCTGACCAACTGCTGAAGCTCGCCACACCTAAAGCCTGCCCTCCGCAGATCACAGGCTCACATTGGTGCGAGCCTGCGAATCTGTACAAGGGAGCAGGAACGCAATGGCGCGTTCCAGGAAAATAAAGACCTGCTTTTTCTGGTCTTTCAAAAACACGCTGGAGGACCACTTGGGGTCGTTTTGGAGTGGACTGAGGTGCGGATCTCTGGTAAGTAGTCTGCTCCTAGTCCGCTCCAAAGTGCAGACGACCTCCGTGAGAAGACACACTGCCCTGTTCTTATTGCCTGGTTCAGAAAGGGCCTCTATCTCAGATTCCAATGCTTTCAAAAATCAGCATTATTCCCCTTTTCTGATTTCAAAAGAGAATAGCTGTTTTTCTTTTTAATCTCCTTCTTTAAAAAGTTAGCTAATGTGACACCTAGGCAGGAAGTTTGAGCCTGTACATTTAATATTTCCCTGTCTGTTACATAGATAGCACCTATTAGACTTATGATTTTAAAGACATTTTAACTCTTAAGTTTCACATATAGAGCACAAGTTGACAAAAACATTATTGTGACACAAGGTGACAAAAACATTGACAAAATTCCTATTGCAAGGATCAATGATAATGAATGCCAAGAGGTACAGTCCAAGAACATGATTTCCAATTGATTCCTGATGATCCGCAACTGTTGATGTAGCCCTTAGTGACTGTTCACTCACAAGAAATGATAAAGTGCTGATATTCATCACACTCCCCAGGCCTCCCTTGTCTCTTCATAATAAATAAGAAGTGTGTGCACAAGCAAGATATGTTCTCCATTTCACCATTTCAATACCACCCAGGCCACAAGCCAAGCATGCCATAGGAACCCATGACCCTACATATTTTGGGCTGAAGTCTCCATCTGCCCTCAATATTAGCTATGCTGACCGTAACTAATGAGACGTGGCAATCTAACAAAATCCTCTTTGCCCACCCTTGCTTTAAAGGAACATGCTCCAATCCTTTATCGATTTTGATTGCCCCTGTGACAGGCCCTTCCTTCTCCCAGATTGATGTGGCAGTTCGCAATCTGAAAAGCTGCTCTGTCTTTACCATACAGCTCTGCATCCCTGCTTATAAACATCACCTTTGTGAAAAAGGGTGAGGGTTTTCAATGTTTATTTAGAACCACTTAATAATTTTATGGTAGCGTGTTTCTTGTGTTACTTTACATACTGTACACAACTTAAGTCAGTCTTTACAAAGATAAACTGTAACATTTATTAAGATAACAATAAGAATAAAGTAGAGTGTTAGAATTCATATACAGGTCAAGCTTGACACATTCCCTCAGTGCACTTTTTAGACAATATGAGTGGTAGCTTTCTGCTCAGAAACAGGTCAATGATATCTTGAGACTTCTACAAAAGGCACAATTATCATACAAAAGCCCTTTGGCTAAACTCCCACCACAGAGTTAACCCCCAATCTAGGTCACACTCTCAAACCAGATCCTACTAGGGTTTAATTACCCTTCTGCCTTTCACTAGGCTCCCACTGACAACTAAACATCCCAAAACAGTCATACTCTCTGACTGGCTAAGGGATTCTACTCCCTAGCTCCTTGCTAGGCTCTCACTGAGGGAATCAAAATACCTACAGGTACTTGGCCTTATATAACTTTTTCTGTCAGCCGTAAGCCCCTCCAACACACGCTACTGGGCTGGGTTTTTCTCCTGATGGGCTATTCTGGTTGCTTAGCAACTTGCTTCCAGCCTGCACTGTCACTTCAGATAGCCACACCCCCAGAACCTCATTTCATCTGTTACCACGATTATTTCTCAGCCACCCTACTCCACGTGTTTGCAAGGGCCACCGGACAAGCACATAATAGGTGCGGCCGTTACTGGTTGTACATTCCAAACCTCATTTAGGAAGGCAACTTAATGCCTCTTCGATGCTTTAGGGACCACTCCTTCTTGCAAACTCACCTTGCTCAACGCAACTTTACACAAAGACGCCCGGCCGAGTGCCGAGCCATTCCTTTATGTTGGGCCATTTGCATACTGGCCATACTATTGTCATCCAGCACTAAGCTCATCATGTAAAACCTGACCTTTTCCAATGCCTTTTATCCCGCTCCAAATTTCCTTTGTTCTCACCGAGCATGGCATGGCTTGTAGGTAAAACCCACCCTATAAAAGGTCCTCAATTCTGAGTCTTCCTCGGATCGCTCCTGAGTTTCATCCAGCCTTGCTGTCGGTTTGTCCAGTGAGCTCCCCTCAGCGAACCGCGCTGAGCTTTCTTCCCCTCAACCTCCTCTTCTCTCCAGGACTACGTGAACAGGTATCATATTACCCATTCCCCCGAAACTCTCCATTTCTATTTCTCAGTTAGTTGGTTAGTTAGTTTTGTGTTGTTTGTTCTCAGTAAAACTATTGTTTGTTACTTTAAAACTGTCTAACCGCTCTCTGACCTGATGCTGTAGACATAGGGTTAAAAGATTCCAGCTAAAGTTACCCTGCCTCTCGTTAGCTTGAGAGAGTGCTCGAGTCTAATTTCCCCCATCTTGTGTTTTTATTTGGGTAATTTGGGCGCCCCTCCCGGGACCCCCAACATACAGGGTAACACAGCCCCCTTCTGAATCTTTCCCAATTCTAAAATGTGCTATTTAAAACAGAATGCTCTCTCAATATGCTTTCAGTCCCAGATAGATAGAAGAAGCAGAAGTGTTGTTATTGTCCTTTTCTGTTTTATTCATTTATATCCCACCTTTCTCCCAGTAATGGAATTGAGGAGGCTTACAACATATTTAATGTTTTGCCAAGCTCATTTTGCTGTCTGAGGTCAAGGACCAGATGGTGCACCTTTTCCCATTCCACTTTACGTTTGCTAGGTCAAGACTATCCTGGGCCCTGAGATTTCAGGGGCAAAACCTGAGACCTAGAAACAACACCATGTGATGCCATAGGGAGCAGGCAATGGTGATGTGACAAGAGTTGATATCACATGGAGCAGCCCCAGATTATGTCATTAAACACGTTACATTAAAATCATCCGTAGTTTCACAGGGTCTCCTGCTGAAATAATTTTTTAAAAAATCAAGAATAGCAAAGTAGAAAAATACATCCAAGCAGAGAGAAACACACGGTTTTTCAAGACAGCACTCTCACCTTGAAATGCTCACATCTCACCCTGAAGAATGAGGAAGAGAGTCCAGGTCCTGAGATCACACAACCCTATTCCACATACAAAAGCTAGCTGGGCAGTCAGTTGAATACTGGCAGAGGAATGCCCTCCAGCAGATGTGGCAGAGGGGACAGGAGACTACTTTAGGAGGTACAAGACAGAGTCCAACCCATCTTTCTGTGGAAGAAGTGCTCCCATTCACCTTGGCGACTACAAATCCAGCTGCCAAAAGAAACCCCTGAGAAACAGGAAATTCTGCCTAATATTTAGTCAAAATCCCTTTGCTTGTAATTTTAATCTGTTACTTCAAAACTTACCTCCTAAAGGAACAGAGAATAAATCTCCTCCATCCACTACATGGCAGACCTTCATGCACACAAAATCCCTGACAAAAGATCCATATTTAGGAAGACTTTGTCTTTGTTATTATCAAAAGCTTTCATGTGAAAATTATGAAAGTCAATGAAGTGTTCTACTTTTATTTTATTGTTTTGGGGTTTTTTTTAAGTCAACGTGTTGTGCTCAAATATCAAAGCATTCTTGCCTGGTGAAGGTTTATTATTTATGACTTTTTTTATGGTTTGATTTTGTTTTTTTGTTTTTTCAAAGCTAAAGTAAAGAAACCAACAAAGCTTTTCTGGAGTTTTGAATCTTCTCATGTTACTTCTTAAAAAGAGATAATTGTAAAAAAGACAGTTAAATCAATACAGGATTATCAGTGCCAACAATTCTGACATGGCATCCTGAATTACCGGTACCTTAAATCATTGTGCGAACATGCTTACTTTGTTACTCAGTTTAAAGATAAACTGATGGTCTCTGATGGGTATTTGTTGTTGCTGCTGTTGTTGTTGCATGCCTTCTAGTTGTTTTTTACTTATGGTGACTCTAAGGTAAACCTATCATAGGTCTTTCTGGGGCTGTGAGAGTGTGTGACATGCCCAAGATCACCCAATGAGTTTCCATAGTTGAGTGAGGAATTGAACCCTGCTCTCCAGGGTCGTAATCCAATGTTCAAATCACTACTCCATGCTGGCTCTTGTGACGAGTATTACTTTTGTGAAGCACCAGTTGGCAGGAATAACTGATCAATATATAAGCAGTACTCCTTATCTGATTATCTGATTATAAATTAAGTTCAAACTTTGCACAGCTGACGTTCACATCATAAGAACATAGAGTAGCAGCCAGAATGCTGAGTTAGGTTTTGGGAGATTCTGTTTCTAAATCAGAGAGCCAGCAAGGTGTAGTGGTTTAAGTGTTGAAACAGCAGCCTTGGAAACCAAGGTTCGTATCCTCACTTGACCACAGAAACCCACTGAGTGATGTTGGGCAGATCTCACTCTCCTACCATAAGAAGGTGGTAATGGCATATCCCCTATAATCAAATCTTGCAAGAAAATCCCATGATAGTCTTAGGGTGGTCGTAAATTCATAACAACTTGAAGGCACATGACAACAACAAAATTTTAGATACCATATGGGGAGAAAGAGGGTTATAAATTAAATTAAAAAATAAATGCATGTTAGTCAATACTTGCAAAAGCCATGATGGATTTAAGCCAGTGCAATATCAGTACAGTACTTAGGAAAGTTACTTTCTTTGATTACAGCTCCTAGATATAGCAGTGTTCTTTGGGGGAGTCTTAGAAGTTAAAATCCAAAAAGCAGCTTTTCCAAGCTTTGCATTAGTAACAGCTAGAGATGCTGAAAAATCCACCATTGATCTGCTAGTGCTTCTGCTAGTAGTTTTTTGCTGTTCTGGTGGGTCAGCATCCTTGCAACACTGGACTGCCTTGTCTCAGTGGGATCTGTAGCTGGGCATATAGGATCTCCTCCCCTCAAAATTTACAGAGAAATTTACATTGAACCTGGTGGGTAATGGTAGCAATGCAAACAAAAGAGAAGAGAGAAGAAACACCATTTTGCATATTCAAATACAAAATCAGTGGCTTTGGCCTGAATCCTGTATCTCAGTTGCAGATGTGTAACCTAAAGTTATGTACTCGTGACTCTAGATATTCATAATCCCTGGGTAGCTGCTCATAGAGGGGCTATATAGGGACCATGTAAGTCCCCCAATCCCTACTTACCTACTTACCAGGCAGCAGCCAGTACAATCAGTGGGGGTCTGGTTCCCTTGTCATTTGATAAGTAGCTTATCTGACTTTCTCCTTCCCCTTGTGCAAGTGATTTCTAGCACAAGGAGGAATAGTGATGGGATCCTGCTTCTCCTTGTCACACTGGCGATCTCTCAGCAGTCAGCTGCTTAATGAGTGACAGAGGAACAGGCTCTAATCTTTCACAGCAGCTGGTTCTTCGTAAGTAGAGATTGTGGGGGTGAGGCCGAAATTGACTGTGTAGCACTATAACTACAATGCTTATGCATACATACGTTTCATACAGGATTCAATCACCATTATTAGTGAAACTTGCAAAAAAAAAAATTTTTTGAATATCATTCATCCCTCCCAAATCCTCTAGTACTAAAAAACAAAAAATTCAGAAAGAGAACTCTGTGGACAGTGAAGCAGATGAGAGCAGCTAACCAGCTAAAACACATACAGAGCAGATTACATTTGATTTGTACATCACTAGTGACAACAGTTTGAATGACTATATTCCGTCACATAAATGATGATTTTTGACTGGACTGATATAACCCTACCAGATGAGTTCTGTTTCCTGCAAGGTGCCTGACAGTTCTTCCAATTTTATGGTCCCAGTACAAAAGGAAAGTTTTATTGGACCACTTACAAGCTGTCAATAACTGAAAGTGTTGTTCCATGTGAGCCACAGATCAGGCAGGCCTGACATGTTTTAACAGCGCCAAACCTGGTGTGACACCTTCTTTTTTTTCTTCCACCTCATTTGGCTGTATACCAGACAGCATGGCATTGGCATTTTAAAGGATGATGGGTTCAGCAGGCTATTATCCATATATTAATTTCACGTTCAGTTACAGTAACATACTGTAGAATTAGAGCTCCTTTCATACTACACACAATTATGGCACTGCAATTCCACTTTAACTGCCATGACAACATCCTTTGGAATTCTGGGATTTGCAGCTTTGTTGTCGTTGTTGCATGCCTTCAAGTCATTTCTGATTTATGGTGAACCTAAGGTGAGCTTACCATAGGGTTTCTGGGGCTGAGAGTGTGTGATGTGCCCAAGATCACCCAGTGGGCTTCCATGGCCAAATGGGGAATCAAACTCTGGTCTCCAATGCTCAAACCACTATACCACACTGGCTCCCATTTACAGCTTAGGGAAGTCTATTTAGAATTCTCAGCCAGAGAGCTCCAGTGCCCCACCAAAACTGCAAATCCCAAAATTCTATAGGATGCAGCCATGGACATTAAAGTAGATTCATAGTGCTATAATGGTGTAATGATCATGGGCCTTAGAATGATAACTGCTGAACAGTGAGTGGTAGTTACTATACATTCGTGCTTGTGGGCCAAGATGCTTGCCTCCAAAACTGTGGCCTTTTCCACATCCTACTTTATATCATCATCCTCCAGTGATGATCCCAGCAGCAGCTCTGCTGGGAAAAGAGCACAAAAGGCTCATTCCCCTTTGCACCGGACTGGCTCCCTGTTGAAGGGAGCACAATGGATATGCTTTTTCCTTCCACAGCACAGCTGGGCACTTTTCCAGGCTGCACTGGGGCAGGAAGCACCTCCATCACACTTCTGGCACTTCCGCAGGCCAGGTAAGTGCAAGACAATCATGTGATCCAGGGTCATTGATGGGGAAATTCCATCAATAATTTACCCCAGGATTGCACCAGCTGGCAGCAGGAGAAGGATGGGACCATAACGACATCATGCAGAAGCATTGTTGCAGTCCTGCTCCTCTTCTGTCTCCATGCCAGGATAACAACCTCCTGCGGAAAGGGAATTCTAAGTGACTGATAGACCATAAAACTGACAAGGAACAAATTAAAGGAGAATTTTAGACTTCAGTCCAAAGAATTTTTACAATCAGATTAGCCAGTACCAATCACAACATCTGTTTTCAATAATGAGATTAGGTCCTGGTACAAGTGTAGTAAGAAGAAAGAAAACATTTCTGAGAGTTTGCAAATTGTTTTTCTTTCAGCACTAAATATGTCCAGAATGAATGAGGAGTATCTAGGATAGCATGGTTCCCTGGGAGAGTTAAGTCACAGTGCCTTTCTTTTAGGGATGAAGCCATTGCTTTTTTGATTCTCACATGCAAGAACAAACAGTGTTGCAAGTTCTCCCCTTGCTGGGTAAGATTATGAGAGTTTTTGTTAGTTTTTCTAAGATCTCTCACATTGTGAATTGCTATAAAACAATTCTGTGTTAAAAGTAATTTGTTGTGTGGGCAAAAGGAATGGTTTTGAATAGAAGCAGCATAAAATGAAAGGGGGAGGTATCAAATGAAGGAATCCAGCATCACTTTTAGGGCTAACTGCTTTGTCTTAGCATGACTTTTCTTGGCTATAAATTCACTTCTTCAGGTGTATAGAAAACAGCAGCTGGAATTTACTTGGGCAATTATGAATGGGAAACCACTGTAGTTAAGTAGTGACTCTCAGGCCATTTCTGCACTAGTGTTACCCTGTATTGTGGGGGTCCCGGGAGGGATGCCCAAATAACCAAGCAAAAACACAAGATGGGGAAATTAACTCGAGCACTCTCTTAAGCTAACGAGAGGCAGGGTAACTTTAGCAGGGATCTTGTAACCCTATGTATACAGCGTCAGGTCAAAAGAGCAGTCAGTTTAAAATAGTAAAAATAATAGCTTTATTAAAGGACAAACAACAGAAAAGACACCACAAGCACACAGCTAACTAAGAAATTAGAAATGGAAGTTTTCGGGGGAAATGGGTGATACAACACCTTATCTCGCAGTCCTGGAGAAAAGCGGAGGATTGCAGGGAAGAAAGCTCAGCGTGGTTTGCTGAGGGGGCGACTCGCTGGACAAACCGACAGCAAGGCAGAATAGCAGTCCAGAGCATTCCGAGGTGTGCTCGGAATTGGGGACGATTTTATAGGGTGGACTGTGCCTAACAGGCCATGCCGTGCTCAGTGAGAACAAAGGAAATTTGGAGCGGGACAAAAGCGTTAGAAAATGTCAGGTTTTACATTATTAGCTTAGTGCTGGATGACAATAGTGTAGCCAGTATGCAAATGGCTCAGTATTGAGAGGGTGCCGGCTCAGGACCGTGTGTCTTTGTGTAAAGTCGCACTTAAGCAAGGTGTGTCTGCAAGAAATGGTCCCTGAAGCAATGGAGTGGCATTAATCTGCCTGCCTAAATGGGGATTGGAATGTCCAACCATTACCCGCCGTGCCTGTTTACGTGCTTGTCTGGCGGCCCTTGCAAACACGTGGAGCAGGGTGGCAGAGAGAGGTCAAATGAAGGCCAAATAAGTTTGATATCAAGAGATATCTAGTGCTATCACCGGGCATGTCAGAACCGTGGTAACACTAGGGTGTTATAGTGCGATGATTCCACTTTCAACATCCTATGGAATCCTGGGGTTTGCAGTTTCGGGAGGGGCCAGCCGCCCCCTCCCGAAACTGCAAACCCCAGGATTCCATAGGATGTTGAAAGTGGAATCATTGCACTATAACAGCCTAGTGCAGAAATATCTTCAGTCTGGCCCTCCTCCATCCCCACTTACTCGGTCCACTGCAATTAATGGGGTTCAGACACCACAATAGATGGAGGTCCATTCCCCTGTCCTTTGGTACTGACACACCCACTCCCTCCTGTAAGTGAATTCCATAGCAACAGGCAATTCCCCTTTGCACCAGAGATCTCTCATGGAGGATTGGAAACATTAACTTTCTGCTTCCTGACCAGCAGGAGAACAAAACCCCATTAACTATAGTGGCTGCTGTCTAGTAGCTGGGGATTGTGGAACTTTCACTATCCCTACCTAGCCCTTACATAGGAATAGTGAATATGAAATAGTTACAAATGTGTAACTCTAGGTTATGCACTCATAACTGCCCAAGTGAATTCTGGACAGTATGTTTAGGGCAAAATTCTTTACATCCTTGCCAAACAGTCAAAAAGGCATTACTTCTGTAGCCCTTTCCCACTGCACAATTATAGCACTGTGATTTCACTTTAGCTGCATAGCAGTACACTATGAATAATGGGTTTTGTGGTTTAGGAAGAGACATTTAGAATTCTCCTAAATACACTATAGGCACCAGCTCATGGTGATTCTGGAAGCTAAGCAGAATCAGCTCTGGATAGTATTTGGATGGGAGACCCTTGATGAATACTAGCTGCTGTAGGCTATATTTCTGTTAGGAATCTCTGCCTGCCAAGCCGCAGCCAGCAAGGGAGGAGGGAGGTCAGGAATACTTTCAGGGACAGTCCAAATATACCAAACACAAGGAAAATGCAAGCCGAGCCAGGACAAGGTCCAGTCCAAAGGTTCAGGAGGCAGAGATCCATCCAGAGGGTTTCAGGGAGCAGGAGACATGACAGCCATGAGGGCTTGCTAGTAATTTTCTGCAAGCAAAGAGCAGCCACACCAGCAGACTTAAATAGCCACTATGGACAGGTGCTGCTTGTTATTGTTTCTTCAACCTAGTCCATGCAGCCTCCCTCTGAGCAGCCCATTTCAGACTTCTTTGTGATTGAGGGCTGATGGGCACAGGTGGTTGCCACTCCTCTGCATCACTGCTGGTTCTCTCTCCGTCATGAGCTGGCTGGGGCAACTCTGTCTCTGTTTGAACTTCCAGTGCAGGGGATGTTTTTAGGTTGACTTGCTCACTCACTGGCCCAGTCCTTGGCACAAGTTAGTGGCTCCTCGATCTCAGGGACATCATCTGTCCCACTCACTGGCTTGGTCCCATGCACAAACAGATGCTCCTCAATCACAGCAGCAGCATCTATCACAATTTCAGAGAACTGGCAAAAAACACTCTGAGTATTTGTTGCCCAAGAAAACCTTCTGAAATTCATGGGGTCGCCATAAGTCAACAGGTGACTTGAAAGCACACACATACACACACACACTTAGAATTCTCAGTCAGAGAGCTTTAGTGCCCTATCAAACTACAAACCACAGGATTCCATAAGATGTTTCAGGTCCATTAAATTGGAATCATAGTGCTATAATTAAGTAGTGTGAAAAGCCCCAGTCACCCAAAACGGTGTCCACAACAGTGCACTGTGGCCCTCTAGAGCTCTGGGAGAGTTCAAAGAGTGGTGAGCTGGCCCTCTCTAGTGTGTCTAGATAATTGTATTTAGACAAATGTTTATAACGGAGAATTGAAGAGTGTCGCTCAGGGTATCATGGTCATCAACCAGAAAAGAATCAGAAAGCTTGGGTTTTTGTTTTGTTTTTTCTTGTTTCTTCCCTTAATCTTCTTTCTTCCACATATGCTTATCTAAAAGATATAGAGACAAGCTTCGTCCTGTCTGAGCTGGAGGGTCACTTCACTCTCATTATAGACAAACTAAGACTATTGAGCTGACTTCATGGGGGTCTGCACTCTTGCTGACTGTGTATTTGTTTTCCTGCCTCAGAATAATTTCACCAGCTTACAGAGCAATTCATGGGATCTCTGTTGCTTGGTATTTTGGCAGTGAGCATCTCTTATAGGGCATAGCTTGTTGCATTTTTAATAGCAGCATTATGACTTCAGCACTGCATCTTTACCATCTCTCTCTCTCTCCCCCTCCCTGATTTTAATACTTTCTTCAACTACACAGCTGTTGAAAGATAAATAAAAAATGATAAAAATGAATAAAAACGTCTGGAAGGATCAAGATGCTTTATGCAAGTGACGTGACTGAATCACAACATGAAGGATTAATAGCAAGCTAGGGGAATCAAGGGGCTCTGTGTTCTTTATTTTCCACAGGAAAGTAAGCAACATGGATTGTAATTTGTTTTTGTTTTTTCCCCACTCATAATATTGTGGACAAAGATTTTACAAGATGTCAGCTGGAATATACCATAGACTAATTTCTGTCCTGTAAACAATACATTGGGATGGCATATATTGTAGTGAATTTTCTGTAAGTTTCATTAACACAGCTGCACAAACATTGTGCTCAGTGATTAAAGTGGCCCAAGCCAAGTCAGTAATGCTCCTCCATTGACAGGGTGTCATTTTGCACGAAAGGAAAGCAGATGAGCAAAACACCATGAAAACTACAAGCAGGGAGCTCAGTTCAGTCAGCTCAGCCATCTTTTAGAGGCAGTGGGTAGGTTTCTCAATGAGGGGAGTTTAAAAAAGAAACAAACACCCAGGTGGCACATGCTTACCTGGGTTTAGTTTCCTCTGAAATAAATCCATTGAAAGCTTACTGGTGCTTTGAAATGTTTATGTTTAGTTGCAGATATACAGGTTGTGCATATGTAAAAATATTCCAAATATATATATATATCCAAAGTCATTGAATCAGAGGTGAGAGGTGGATACTTTCTATCCCCAGGATGTTTTTAACCCCCTAAAATCCAGTTAAGTTCTTTCTGAGAGCTTCTCCTGAGTAGGGCAAATGTGTTTGGAAGACTGTAACATTTATGGTTATAGTTCTCAGGGGGTTTTAAATATATAGCCTATTTTTCTGACTGTTCCTGGCAGCAGATTTTGTATCCACAGATTCAACCAACCACATCTTGAAAATATTTTTCTTTTAAATTCCAAAAAGCAAACTTTGCTTTTGCCATTTACTATATTTTACTGTTTGTATATTATATATTGCTATTTTACTACACCATTGTACATCATAGGACTTGAACATCCACAAATTTTGGCTCCTGGAACCAAACCCTAGCACATATTGAGTAATTCCAAGACATTTCAGAACAACATCTCTTCTTTTTCTTTTCTTTTTTCTATTTTTCTTTCTTTCTTTTTTGAGTTATAGTGCCATAGTATATCACAGCTTCAGTGAACTCGCACTTTTTCATTATAATTATAACTTTTTTAAAAAAGTAAATTTTAGAAGAGAGAAAATTTGCCCTTCTAGCCATAGGACCATCCCAGAAAACCAAGCCCCTGATTTTTTTTTTCCAAAAAGCTTTGAAAGAGCCCTTGTGCAGATCCAAATAATCACTATAAACATCCCCCCAAAGCCATGCAGACACTAAGGCAATAGCAAACTGCAAAACCCAAAGAGTTATACTATTAGAACTCACACCTCTTTAGACCAATCTGGAAGATCCCTCAATCTGTATGTGACCCAAAATGCCAGTCCACTGTTCAGAGATTTTTAAGAGTAGCACATTCCTCAGCTGGGAGGAAGGGGAATCCAGACTAATAATCTCTTAAAAGCACTTTCTTGCCATTGATGACCAATCATGGAACAGTGAGATCACACACAAAGAACTGGGTTGAACAAGGGCCACTTTATTGAATGTAAACCTGTTTTAAGTATGTTGAACTAGGACAGGAATATGAGGTGAGAGCAACCTAGTACAGGATGAACTGAGTCCAGGTGTCACCCCTGACTTCCTTCTCAGCTTTTCTTTGGGCAAAACACTTGAGTTTTGAGGGCAATCCATGCTCCCCAGCTGGCCATCTACTCGATAGCAGACCTCAGGCATCCCCCCATGTCACAGAACTTAAAGTAAGATCAAACACCCCAGGTCCACCTCAAGGATAAGATTCCTTCCACACACACACACACACACACACAGTCCCAGGACCCAAAGAGGCAGCTCCAGAGCTTTGCCCTTCACAAAAACGGTGCTAAGGTATACACCAAAAGTCACATTTGATCTCTCCCCATAGCCTTCCAAGTAACCATCTATTTAAAGACACCATCCAGAACCAATTGTAAAAGTCCACCAGATTCAGTGTGAGGTCAGCAAAAAAAAAAAAAACTCAGGTAAGAGGGAGAAAATTCCTACCCATCTCTAAAGCAACCAGCTACACTCACACTTCACTTACAGGTGGGAGAATGGGCCAAGATCATTGTTATAGAGGCTTTGGAAGGATGCAGGCAGCCCTTAAAAATCCTCTGGCTCCACCCTCCCATGCATTGCATCACAATACCTTGCATGTGACACCATCAGCAATGGTGTCTCCCAAAGGTGATCCATCCACTAAGACACTTTGCATTGAGCAGGTCTGGAACTGCAATATCTACCCAGAATTAAGCCCTACTTTGTCCAGTGGGGCTTATTTGCATGATAACCATGTTTAAGATTCTAGTCTAAGCACCTCAGAAGGGGCACTACCAATAATGATGGCTAGCATCCTGTTAATGACATATTAACATATGTTTTTATGAATACTGTGAAGGAGGAAATTCACAACCTTTTTTGTGCAGTGACCACTACCATCTGAAGACGCACCTTGCACCTGCATCGACCCTCCCAACATTGCAGGATAGTGTCCAGGGGAGGCCAGAGGTGGCCAAGAAGCATCTGGCGTTGTCCCTACAGTCAGATGCACAATCCTTCAGAATGTCAGAAGACCCTTGGTAGGCCCTGGAAAGTGCCTTTGATGTTATGTGTCTAGTTATAGAGACATATCTAGCCACTTCTCAGCCACCTCACAGCCTTCCCTGGCTGCTATATGAATATGTCAGAGAAGTGGAAGTAATGTGAATCCTGTGAGAAGGGAGTAGAGTTCTGATTGGACAGATTTTTATGCTCCATCTCCTCACACATAAGAGATAGCAGTTTTAGCAATAGCAGTTACATTTCTATACTGCTTATCAGTGCTAAGCACTCCCTAAGCAGTTTACAATGTGTTTAGCTAATTGCTCCCAATAAGCTGAGTACTCATCTTACCAACCTGTAGAAGGATGGAAGGCTGAGTCAACCTGGAGCCCTGCATGGTCGAACTCACAACATTGTGACTTCAGTACCAGCATTTAACCACTGCACCACCAGAGCTAGACTGATTTGACCATTCCCCTTTTTGACTGTCATTTCCTTAATCTTAGAATCAAAATTCATTGTGTTGGAATGTACCATGGAATATATAGTCTAGCTTTCAATTCTCTAATGGTATGACATGAAAACTGATTATGTCCATACTTACCAATTTCAAATGTCCTGTCCTAAACAATACCAATAGTAGCTTGTATAGTCTGTGATATGGATGTGCAACACATGGCTAAGGGACTGCAAGTGGGCCCTAAACTAATTTCTGCAATCCTAGACCAGCCTTTCCACTCACATACATATTCAGTGACAGACTTTTAGAAAGCAGGAGATTGCTTTTTTAGAGGAGGTTTCATTTTTGGTTGTGGGGCAGGCAGGCTCAGTGTGGTGATGCCTAACTCTAGTAATATTCAGCTGAATGATGCAATGATACTTCATATCTTCATGTAATGGACTGTAATATTTGCTGACTTGCTCCTTCAAGTGTATGCCAGAATCAAAAACAATCACGAGATGTTAAGTTCAAAGCACTCAAATTTCCATTTCAAAGCTCACATTTTAACTTTTACACTTAGCATCTGAATGGCACAATTGAAAATGTTAACAAATGTTGAATTTATGCAGGATTTCATTTTAAGTCCCTAAAAACAATTTGAAATCCCATTTGAAGATTTAAGAAGATTATATATAAGGCAGTATGGTTTATTCTCTGTGCACTTCTTCTGATGGATGAGAAAACTGTGAGCTCTGGTCTTCACATACTGATTATGGCATGTCCAAAGAAACTATGGTGAATCTCTGTGTGTGTACACATCTATACCCATGTGCATGCCGCCTTCAAGTTGTCTTTCAAATTATGGCAACCCTATACATTTTATAGGGTTTTCGCATGGCATCTTAAATTCAAATCAGCCACATTTTATTCCTGCTCCAGGAGCCGCCTTACTGCATGACTTTGTCGCCAATCAGGTGCTATCCTGGCTGCAAGTGGTGGCAATCCTGCTGTCTTTCATTTTCGGGGAAAACACGACAATAACTGGCCTTTCCTGCAACAATTATGATAGCTGGGCCCATGCGGAACCCCTATCCGGTGTCCTTTCCTGAACGACCCAGGAGTGGGTAAGGTGTGGGCAGTCCTTGCCTGTCCCTCCCTTAGCAACTCCTGGGGAAGATCTATCCAGCAGCAGGGCAGACACTGTCCTTGTTGCAAACATGTGAGGAGACGTCGGCCAGGAAGGCCACCCTGGAGGTGACATCAGCGCCAACCCCCCCCCAACAACATCAGCTCCCAGGGTTGGCTGTATTTCAATTTTTTTTTTTTAAGCCAGAGCCACCATTAGCACAATAATGCCTGCCAACAGCTGCCCAGATCCAAAAGGAGAAATGGCCAAGAGCTATTACAAGGATTACCTGTCCTTCACCCACTCCCGACCCATCCCTGTTGCCATTCCGGAGACAGCTGAAGTTCAGTTGCTGAATTTCCTTTGGGGCGGACGCAATAAACCATTACCACTATCTAATGTGCTAATGTTAGCACAGCTGCCGGGAAAAATTTTTTAAATAATAGAGCAATCAGGAGTGGTGGGGTGGGGACAGGGTGGGAACTGAGAGTGGCCAAGGATACTAAGTTGCGGAGCATGCATGAGATGCAATGCCACTGCTGTCACATGAACCTGCAGAAAAATAGACACTGCATACTGGGTCCAGTCTGCAATTAGCAATCCCATGACGACACTGGGTATGCTGATTGAGGTATGCTGTGGAAAGGGCCTCAGTTTGTCATTGCCCTCCTCTGAAATATAGGCCATTTCCACACTACAAAGCTATAGTGCTATTATTCCACTTTCACATCCTGTAGAATTCTGAGGTTTGTAAGTTTACTGAGGCCAAAAAGCTCTCTGGCTGAGAATTCTAAATGCCCCTCCCTAAACTACAAACCCCAGAATTCCACAGGATGTTGAAAATGGAATGATAGCACAATGACAGTGTAGTGCGGAATCGGCCATAGCCTATAGCACCAGTATTCCCTTGGTGATCTCTCATTTAAGTATTGAGCAGGCCTGATTGTGCTTAGCTTCCCAGCTTAGATAGGATCAGATGTCTTCAGGATCTATTTGCATATACAGTCTCAGCTTCAGTTTCCAGTTCAAAGATCACAAGGAAGCAGGATTGAGAAAGTTTTTTAGGAGATCCTTGGATTAGAAACACCAGGATTGAATTATGTGTCCAGCTTCTGGACACATGATGATCTATCAAATTCTGGTTGGAATGAAGTATTCTCAGGCTCAAGAATGAGTGGCCACACTCATTCAGGATGTCCATTAAACAGGAAGAGGTGTAAAAGGACTTCCTGTTTGGGCTGGAACCTGTCAGAGTCCAATCTCTGCCTGTGCCTCACGGCCAGCAAAGGGCGGGGGGAGGAGGCGGCAGCAAGGAATGTCCAATACAGCACCTATCAAGGAAACCGCAGAGCCAAGCCAAGTCAAAGTCCAGTCCAACAGTCTAGAAAGCAGAGGTCCATCCAGAGAAGTCAAGAGAGCCAGAACACAAGAGTCGTGAGGCTTGCAAGTAATTTGCTACAAGCAAAAAGCAAGCCATACTGACAGACCTAAATAGCCACAGAGACAGGTGTTACTTGCTATTGCTTCCTTAATCTAGCCAACGCAGCTTCCCTCTGAGCTGCCCATTTCAGCCTTCTTCGTGACTGGGGGCTAAGGGGCTCAGGTGACTGTAATTCTTCCAAATCACTGCTGGTTCCTTCCCCCTCTGGAGCTGGTTGGGCAACTCTGCCTCCACTTGTCCTTCAACTGCTGGGAATGTTTGCAAGTTGGTTTGGTCAATCACTGGTTCTGTTCCTGGCACAATCAGTTATTCCTCAACCTGAGAGCCATCGTCTATCACAGAACCTTGCTTAACAAATTATTTCTGGATCTGCTGTTCTTCAGTGTTTTTCTTTCTCCTGATTCTCTGTTGCCATGGCTTTTGCTTTTCCTTTGTTTACATCTCAATTTTAACAGAGACCTTGGAGGACTGCTGCCAGTAAGTAGCTTATCCCAGGACCAAAGCTATGTGAACCAGACTTGGTATAAGACAGCTATATGTAACCAGAATTGAAGATGGAGGCTGATGGAATTATTTCAAAAAGCATTTTATGATGTTTTAATAAACGTTGGAAGCACAGACCTTTCACAACCAACTCCAATAATGCTGTTCTTTTTTTAATGAATGCCAATGGATTTGCTTTTATTTGGTACCTTATGCATTTACATATAAATTGCTAGATAATAGCTCTGCCCTCTATCTCTTTAGCATTTGATGTTAATGAGCTGGAAGAAAGGTCATTGGCTTGAGATTAATGATGTTTTGGGGCCATGGCAAGAGTTTGGTCCTAGAGAAAAGGCTTCAGAGCAACAGTTCCTGCCACCTTAAAAATCACAACCTCCAAAAATACAAGCAAAGTTTTATTATCACTGTGCAGGCATGTCAGTAAAACTAACTGTCATCCAAGGCAAACAATCTGTAGAAAAGGTTCATAAGTACTAAGGGGATGACAAGAGAGTTCAACCCCAAGGCTGGAGCAGGATATGGTTCTACCTTGCCATCATTAAACAGTCATGATGATGACTCCAGCCCAGAGGAAGCAGTGAGGAACAGCTGTGTCCGGGGAAGTGAGTGCATCACCTCTACTTTGTAAACAGCATTCACTGGCCCCTGAAAAATATCGCTAGGCCTGGAGCATGAACGATAAAGCCAACTGATAGAAATGAAGTACTGGCTTAAAAACGAATATCAGTGTTGGATGCTAAGTACAGCAAAGGTCCTACAACAGAAGTGGGCAACAGTGATGAGCGTGGAGGACAATATGCTAACCCTAGAACCCCCCATGGACTGCCAAAAATGACCCGCTTGGAAAAAAAGAAAAAACTAGAAGTGGCCAGAAATCTGCCTTTGTTTTTTTTTTTGGGGGGGGGATATGCTAACCACTGCACAGGGCTCTGCTTATAGTGTTCCTTTTCCATAGTATTGGACTAGGCCTTTGGTAGACCAAGGTTCAGATTTCCACTCAGCCATGGAAACTGACTGGATAACCTTGGACAAGTCACACTCTCTGAACCTTAGAGGTAAACAATGGCAAGCATCCTCTGAATAAATCTGAAAAGAATCTATGGATGACAGGGTTACCATAAGTTGGAGTCAACTTGAAAGCATACAACAACATATATCAGTTTTGTTTGTTTGTTTTCATGATAGCTATGCAGAAAGGTTTCAGTAGCCATGATTACTTGTTGCCTGCAGTGGGGAGGACAACCATGACAAAGGGTTACTCCTTTTATGCCCTACTCATGGGCTTTCTCAAGCATCTTGAACAGGATGCAGGAATGCATGAGCCTTCTGATATTCTGGTGTCAGTTCTGAAGTTAACATGCACATAAACACTTTGCTATCTGGTTGGATGCACTATTTGAGTACATCCTTTATAGGTCAGACACTAATTCTCAATTCCATATCCAAAAATGACACTCCAACTGCTTAACTCTCTTTCATTGGGAGCATTCCCTAAGGACCAGCCTCCAGGAAATTATGAGAAAAAAGAGAACGTACACAGGGGTGACATAATAAACAAATCATACTACTGAAACTGTTGACTGATTGCAGTTTGCCACCCACACTTTCTCCAGTTTAGAAGCCAGGGAGCTGACCTATTTTCTTGGGGAAGGGCTTGTCATAGGAACTGGATAAGGCTGCCTTTGATCAAAGCAGGGCTTCCTGAGTGAAATAATCCTTTGTCCATAAAGAATTAACACATAGAGTGGGAAGGATGGAGGAAATCAAGCACAAAAAAGGGGGGAATGGAAACAAATTCCATTTGGCGTGATTGGCTTTGATGTGACAGAGCCACAAGGTTTGTGCCACTGTCAAATAGCACACATAAAAGTCTGTCAGGAAGGAGAAAGGGGAATGAGAGTTTCTGAGCATGATTAGGGCTATCAAACATCTCAGAAGACAAAAAGCTGCCCTTCCTTCTCAATGATGCCTCTACAACACCAAGGGATCTCTAGTTGCCTACATCAGGTAACTTGTGGCCTTCTAGATGTTGTTTCTCTACAACTCTCATCAGTCCTAGACACTGGTGAGATATTATTGGTATTGCAGTCCAGCAACATCTGGAGAGTCATAAATTGCCCAGTGTCCTGTATTCTTCTCATCATCAAAATGGCTACAGTTCTCAAAATGATTTCACCAAAGAATTTTTCCACTGACATTTTTTTATACCTACAACACACCCTCACTACACATCTAGGCCAGCTTCATACCAGTTGAAGTTGTTGTTTGTCTTCAAGTCATTTCTCACCTATTGTGACCCCAAAGGGAACCTATTACAGGGCTTTCTTGGTGGGATTTGTTCAGAGGAGGGTGCCTTTGCTTTCCTCTGAGGCTGAGAAAGAGTGACTTCTCGGAGGTTCTTCAGTGGGTTTCCATGGCTGAATGGAGATTCAAACCCTGTTCTCCAGAGTCCTAACCTGATACCACTACAGCACAATGGCACTCCTCAGTTGAATTATTTTCCTTTATCCCAAAGGTCCCTGGAAAATGTAGTCCTCTGAGAGTGATGGAATTTATGTAATAGCAACCTTTTGCTCTTTGTCCCTTTCACAGGACTATGGTTTTTAAGCTACCTTGTTACTGAGCCACAAGACATAAAATGAGATAAGACAGCCAAAAAATAGCTGTTTTTTTTTTAAGTGAACTGAACATGAATATATTACTACCACATTGTTCACATTGTTCAGAAAGTGGATAGAGAGTGGGAGGGGGATCTTTCAGTCATAATATTATCATTTGTTTCATCCAATGAAGCAGAATAGCAGGAAATTTGGGGCAGACAAAAGGAAATACTTCTTCACACACTCAAGATGTGGCAACAACCACCAGCTGAGATTACTGTAAAAGAGAATTAAACAAATGCATGGATGATAAGCTGATTAAATATTAAACCCATGGAGAATGAAACATGATATCTGTATATTTCCTCAAAAGACACTGTCCCTCTCCACAGCAACCACTGGAAACCATAGTGAGAAAAGGCTACTGGTTTCATGTCCTATGTGTGGACTTTCCAAGGATGTCTAAAATGGGGGAAAGGAAGGCAGGAGGAAAAAAAGGAAAGGAAAGGAATAAATGGTGGTATGTTTAAGACTGTTTTTTAATTTTGTATGAATTTTCTCACTTATTCAAGTGCAGTACAGAGTGATAATAAATGCTCAAGCATAAGGCAAATTTACATAGTTTGGAATGTAATAGGATCCAGACAGATGCAAATCATGACCCTTGTCATACATTTTCAAAGGGATGCATAATGTGATACAGGTCTTCAGATCTTTACAGTGTTGATGTGTGAAAGCAATACATTTGCTTACCAAAAGTCCATTTCCCAGGGCTCAAAACTCTGAAAAGATTCCTTTTGTTGAATGTAAACTTGTATTAATATATGTAGTGTGCCATGAAGCCATTGTCTTTGTTCATGCTTCTGCTAATGAATTGGAATTTGTAAATATAATTCAATTCAGCTGTTTCCCTTTCTAGCCTTCCTTTGTAATTTCCTGTTGAAAGATCACAACTCATACATCACTTACTGTATATCCAGAAAATCTGAAATGTTTTGCACCTTATTTTTGGATATTGCCATTTCTAATGTCAGATCTGTGTCCATTAATCCTCTTGAGTAGAGACTGTCTTGCTTGTCCAATGTATGATATGGAAGTGTTACCCCATGGACAGACCCCTATCCTGAAAAGCATGATTTTGATATTAAAATGCCTCTGAGTCAGAGGTGGCCGGGTTGGTACGTAGACAGTCAGGCTAGTGATCAGACAAAAGATCGAAGACTTAAAACTTCCCCCTGTTACGTCTCCATAGGAAACGTCGAAAAGGCACATAGGCACAGGTAATGGGCCATCAGCATGATGAGGATATTGCCTGATTCACCCCTGGAATGCATGGAACAAAGCAAGGAATATCAAAGCAAGGTCCAGTTACCTGATAAGACCATCACATAGCCATCAGACAGATATCATGCAGCCATCAAGTGGCTATCACACCTCCATCATCCTTCTGTTTCTGCCATTGTTCTTTCCGGAAAGAGGATCTGCCCCCAAGTCATGTTTGGCCCTATAACTAGACCCCTTTTTGACTCCATTTCGGAGTTCTCTCAGACTTGACTGGCAGGCCGTCACTCTGTTAAGGCTCCCCTCAGCCCCTCCCCTATGATGAGTTTTGCTCTCCGCTTGTCTTTTTCCCAGCCAAAGACTTCTGGATTGGTACAGTAGTACCCTCTCCTCTCATTCCCTCCACTTTTCCCCTATCCATTTTCACCTCTTTCCATTTCAATAGACCTTGTGTGCTTGCGTGAGTGTTTGTGCTGAGTACGTGTGATCAAACATATTTTTGAATAAAATATCTTGAGTGACTCTATAGCCCGGTTCTTTCTTGATCTGACTCCATAGACACTGGGTTAGAAGATCTCGCTAGGTGTTGCCCTCCCCTCCACACTGTTAAAAGCCAGTGCTCTGCTAATTTCCCCAATTTTGGCTTTTTAGAGCAAATCAGGGTGTCCTCCAAGGATTACCCCCAGGAGTCAGGGTAACAAAAGGGCATTGCTGGCATAGGATGGTATATATCATATTGGAGGAAGAACAAGTACTTCTGTGTTATTAATGATGTTATTGGCTTCTGCACTATTGCTCTCAGAGTAGATGTGGGGGAAGAGTTGGCATCTGGGTTTATGGTAGGGCCTTGTCCCTGTATTACTATCCAAGTTGTGTATCATGTTGTGAGTGAATAGTTGTTTAAGATTTAGAGGCTGTCTGGAGGCCAATAAAGGTCTGCCTCTCAGCGCTTCTGAGAGAGCTGTGTTATTTTCCAGAAATGGTTATAGCTCATTGATGATACATTTGAGTAGTCTCAACTGGGGACTGCAAGTGACCACTCGAGGTGTTCTGTCATTTTATGTTTTTGGTCTGTCTTGTAGCAAATGGTTCTCAGGTATTAATCTTACCTTGCTAATTTGTTTCCTTACCTCCTTAGGTAGTTATTGTAGTTTCAGAAAAGTCTGCTGTAAATCCAAGAGTTTTGAGTCTCAGTCTTATAGGTCTGAACAGATACAGTTGTATCAGAGGACTACTGAAGTATTGGAGGATATTGGAGCAGACAGAACTCTTGTCTGATCCAGTAGCTATCTTCTTATATGCTTGTTAGTTGTGAGTGTGTGTGTGTGTGTTTAATCAGGGTAGTATGATTTCTCAAAGTGAACTAGATAACACCAGCAGACAAAATATCTGACCTGCAAAAAAACTGCTAATAGAAGAGTAAAAACACAAATACAACTTCAGCCTTCTGGAATGAAGAGTTATGGGAAGCAGCTATTCAAAAATCTCAACAAATGGGAGCATGAAAGCAAATACAAAAAAAACTCAAAATCATTTTCTGTCTCAGCTGTATGAATAAGATTTATAACCATGGGCAATGCATATCATCACAAATGGGAGACAGATGGCAATGTATAATTCTCAGAAGAACAATAGATAGATATTTGTAAATGTGGGCCTACAAAACTGTCTCAGTAGATAAGAAGATTAGAAAGAAAACCATCAATCAATAGTACCTTACTCCTGGTAGAATGAATAAAAGCCTACAAGTATACTTTAGGGGAATGTTAGCAAGTAGCTTCAACAGATTCAAACATGTACTTTTGTCACATTTGGTCAGCAGAGCTTGGGGGAGTGATGCATTCAGATGGACAAGTGAGAACTATCTGCCACTGATTGATGGTTTATACCCCCCTCAGCTTCTTAGCACCACAGTGTGGTACAGTTCGAAACACAAGTGGCTCTACCATCAGCTAGAATGAAATAGCTGCCTTATGAGGAAGTTGCCTCATACAAGCAATTTTGGGTATTTGTGATTAGAAAGAAGATTATTAATTATGTGTTATTATTCTGTTTATTGTAGTTAAAAATACTTGTGGAATTTTCTGGATCATGTGTCAAAATAACATGGTTGGCTTTGGACAATACACACCTTGATTTCTTTCATCACATCAGGCAATTAAAAATAATGAAAGCAGTTTAATAGAGTACCTATGAGAAATTACAGCACCCTCTTGAAAACCTTTCTTTTAAAAAAAATCTTCTATGAAAATGGAAAAAGTCTTTGTGTGTTAAAGAAAGGACAGGAAGGAGAAAGCCATTCTGGCCTCTTTGGAAAGAGACTTCCTAGTGGCACCCATCAAGAAAGGTCTTTTCCATGTCGCCATCAGCTATGCCCATGAAGGTGGTGAGACTGAGGTCATTTCCTCACTACACTGTTATAGTGCTATTATTCCACTTTCAACTTCCTATGGAATCCTGGGGCTGGCAGTTTAGGGAGGGGTATTTAGAATTCTCAGCCAGAGAGCTCTTTGACCTCAGTAAACTTCAAACCCCAGAATTCCACAAGATGAAAGTGGAATAATAGCACTATAACAGTGTAGGACAAAAATGGCCTGAGAGAAGGGCATCTCTTGCAGATCTCAGGGCCTTGGCAGGCTCTTCCAAAAAGTGATGGTTTGTCAGGTAGCCCATCTATGACTTTATAGGTCATAACTACCATTTTGAGTTGTGCCCAGAAGC
Source organism: Ctenosaura bakeri (assembly GCA_948474755.1). NCBI lineage: Eukaryota > Metazoa > Chordata > Lepidosauria > Squamata > Iguanidae > Ctenosaura > Ctenosaura bakeri. Next base: position 396,276 of record CAOLHI010002099.1, on the reverse strand, counting down.
AAACAAGCAGACAATGGAATTGTTGTAGCAGAGGAGTTTGACTACCTGTATATGAGCAGGACTGGCTTGACTTGTCTGTAATGAGTCATCTCAGATTATAACCCACCTCCCCTGGTAATTTGCTTCCTCTAAGCATAGGGCAGTTTTGTGTGTGTGTGTGTTGTTGTTGTTGTTGTTGTTGTTGTTGTTTTGGTTTGGTTTTGGTTTTTTTTTTGTAAAGCTAATAAGTTGAAATTATCTATTCAAGGACAAATGATGCTAAAATGCCAGTTGGTCACCATTGGTTATACTGAGTAGGCATGCTTGGGACTTGTTGGCCAACAGCACAAAGAGGACAACATTTTCGCCACCCCTTGCCTAAAGCGTCCGTCCCCTGTTGTGAAATTCATGAGCTTTCACTTAGCATAAAATAAAATTTTGCTTCTAAATTCTAACAATTGAGATAAATAACAACAGCTGCCACAAGAAACAAAAATATTAGGAAACTGGAACTAAAATAACAATGGGCTGATCCTCCACTACCACTTCTTAAAAATGGATACTAGGAATATTTTCATACTGTCATTAGCCACGTGTTTATACAGGTTAATAGAGACATCTGTCTCTAGGTAGATGACTTTTGAAAAAATGATGTATGAGGTTCATTCTGTATCTCAATACGTTTCACTCCTCCTATGTTAAGTTTTCTTCCTACAAGCCAGAACAAAAAGAATAATTCTGTAGAGAAAAGAATATGGTGACATTATGCTAAAAACATTGTTCCTTCCTGTTGCAGCTGGTAGAATCAATAAGGAAACTTGTGGATTTTATTTTTCATTAAATAACCCGTAGAAGAACCCTAAGTCAGGGATGAAAAATAGCTGTTTTTATTCTATTTAACAAGAAAGACACTTATCTCCACTCAACCTGATCAAATGTTTCCAATTATGATCTAAAGCTACAGCCCTGGTGCCAAAGAAAGGAATTTCTTTTTTAAAAAAATGTGTCATTCCATTATAGTTACAACATTATTTCGGGCTTTTTCTGTTACTGCCAGGCAGAGAGAGAAAGAAATCTGTCAAATGCTTTAAGAGGGTGATATTTTCCCCTACTCTCCTTGCTGCAATGCTGTCAGAAAAATGTCAAGAGAAGAAGAAAATGTATACTTGCCTGTTCTGAGCTGGTGTATCACTTATGAATTGAGAATGTAGGACCACCTTGTGCCCAGATCCTGGCTGATCCCAGCCATAGCAATATCTTGTCACTAAACTGGTTTCTACCACATTAACATATGCATTTGTTACATTTATACCTGACTTTTTTATATCTGACTTCTCTTCTCCACTTTATCTTCTCAACAATCTTGAGAGGCTGCGAGAGGGAGATTTGCACAAGGTAATTCAGTCAGTTTCATGGCTGAGAATCTCCTAAGTCGTGGCCCAACAGTCTAACTCCTATATCACATTGGCCATTTCCACATTACACTGTTATAGTGCTATTATTCCACTTTCAACGTCCTATGGAATCCTGAGATTTGCAGTTTAGGGAAGGACATTTAGAATTCTCAGCCAGAGAACTCTTTGGCCTCAGTAAACTTCAAACCCCAGAATTCATTGGATGTTGAAAGTGGAATAATAGCACTATAACAGTGTAGTGCAGAAATGGCCATTGAGACTCCTCTCTGCCAGAAGTTATACGTTTTGTTTATTTCTCAGGTTCTCTGCCACAATGAGCTACAGAATACCTTAAAATACTATCACGTGTATCCCCCATTTTCCCATGTGAGGCATATGTTCCATTGGGCAGCCATTTACCTACCTAAATTTTCCTTTGGGGAAGACACAATGGCCAAGTTTAAAACATTTCTGTAGCACTTGGATTTTTTTTTTTTTCTGGAACATTTGATGTCATATTATCCTTGACCTAAAGTGGCCAAATATATTGGTTGAGCCCAGCTGCTTCTCTCTGGAACACGGAAGAAAAGCACAGATACGAGGCAGATTAGTGTTCCAACAGCAGCAAAATCTGTTGTTCTCTCTCTGGATCACTAGAGAAAGGCATAATTACACTCCTATATGCCATTGACTTGGAGAACTCTGTTTGACTCTTTCCATCTTACTTATGAGATCTGGCCTACCAGTAGACAGAGTGAGACAACTGCCTCAAGCAGGAGATAATGGGGTGGGGGAAACTGAGACACCAGCTCCCCATTCTGTTCCTTTTGAGCTTTCTAAGTGTCCCTTATTATAAATTGTAATGTAGTTTATGCATCTCTGTTGTGATGTTAGACAGTTGGTAACCTAATGATGAGTAAATGAAAGTGTGGTAGAGAGTTATTTGCTTACAGAGATTAGCCAACAATCTGAAGGAAGTGTGACAACAGGGGGGCTGAAAATTTTAGATGGAAGTGAGGTTGTAAGGAAGACATTAGGAGGGACAGGGACTAATTTATGTGGATGAGATTGGTTGGAGGAAGTGAAACAGTCTGTGAAGGTAAACTTTGCTTATGTTGTTACATTTTAGGCCATTTCTGCAACTTACCTGCATTCGGTGGGGTAGCGCAGGGATCATGCAAGCAGCCTCTTCTATGAGGTTCTTGCATCCCTTCTGCTTCTGCTCTGCAGGAGCTGCCTGCTGGCCGGCCGACTGACAAACAACATAAGGACTCTGCCTCTTTCTTCCACAGTGCAGCCGGGTATTTTCCCAGGCTGCGCTGGGGGAGGAAGCACGAGGGCTACTGCTCTGGAGCTCTGCACGGATGGTAAGTGCATATGGGGCCCCAGAGTGATGCGTGATCATGCACCATTTTCAGTTAAACTTGGCAATAAATGGCACATTGACTTGACTTATGTTACCTTAGCTTCTGGGGGGTTCCTGGGGAACACCTGGATTTTACAAGGGTTGGGGAAATTAGCAGAGCAGAACTTGGCAAATGGAGGGCAGGGCAAGATCCTGTGTTTACGGGCTCAGACTGCATGAGAAAGAAAGAAGTCAAATGTCCTTTGATATGGTTTTTTATTTGGTAAAATTGGCAAAGTTTATTCACACTCACACGCACAAAACACATTTACTCACACAAGCACACAAGGACTACTGAGCTGAAGCTCTTAAGAGAGGGGAGAGTTAAAGGGACAAAGCGAATATACTACACCTGATCCTTAAGGCTGCTGTTTCGGGAAAACACAGGGACAGATTAGCAGACAAAGAAAAAGACTGACCGGAGCCTTTAAGCTAGTAGACCCTAGTCAAAGGTGGAAATTCTGCCCAAAAAGAAAGAGAATGAGCTGACCAGCCAGCGAGAGGAAGAGAGAGCTTCAGAGACTCAGAGAGAGAGAAAAGCTAGCTAAAACCCAAAAGTGAACACAAATATAGGCATGCATGCCTGGGAAGATGGGGGAGGGGGCAGACCCTTTTGCTAGGAAAGGACAAATGGCTGAATCAGGCAGATGGAGTAAAAGATTTTTATAACAGTATAATCAGGGATCAGAAAAAGGATAGGTGTGAGGATGGTGCAATTATGGATTTGTTTGAAATCTTCCTGTTTTCCTCATTCAGGACCTTTCTGCACTAGCCTGTTATAGTAGTATTATTCCACTTTCAACATCCTGTGGAATCCTGGGTTTTGCAGTTTAGGGAGGGCATTTACAATTCTCAGTCAGAGAGCTCTTTGGCCTCAGTAAAGTACAAACCCCAGAATTCCACAGGATGTTGAAAATGGAATAATAGCCCTATAACAGTGTAGTGCAGAAAGGCCCTCAGAGTTATCAATCAACCAAAAACTCTTTCTTTGAAGTTTCCAACGACTGGGAGCCAAATTAAGTGGGTAGCCAGTTTTTATGGCTTGGTTTTCCAGAGGATATGCAAACCACAAGGGGTTTCTGCTCTTCTCCAGTTGCCTTTTGTTCTCCTTGAGAGAGCCATTAAGTCAAACTGGGCCATGCTCTGAGATCATCTCTGACCTGTTTTTCAGTCAGTCCTCTTCCACATGGCCTGACTTGCTGCTCTTGGTTCAGTAACATAATACATTAATCCAGGAACCTTGCAACTTTGAACAATGCTTCCATCCCTTTTTGCCTACTGGCCACATGATCATCTGTCTCAAGTGTGGGCACATTTCTTGGAGGGGGACAGCAAACCAGTTAGGCAATAAACTTGAGGCAGAGTTGAGGTCTGCTCAGCAGCCTGTCCCTGCAGCATATTGGCAGAGCCTTCTAAATCTTCTCTTAAGAGCAGAAGGCAAGACTCACCCCGCATAGTGCAGGGCATGTTTCTCAGAGGGGAACAGCAAATGTGTTAGGCAATGGCTTGAGAAGGAAGGATCCTTCCATTAAAGCCTTTGAAGCTTCAGTAATGGGAAGTAAGAAGGATCTTATTCCCCACTTCCAAAGCTGCAGATTCTTTTATGCCCGTTGACACAAAAGCCTCCAGCTTCGGGAAGGGAGAGTAAGAAGGTTCCTATTCCCCACTTCTGAAGATGCAAATGGCAAAATCACAAATGTGGAGGGCTGACTCTACTTAAAAGGTTAAAAGTGACTTTATTTTACTCTGTCCAGAAATTCTGGAATATAGGTTGGGGTATAAACTTGGCTCCCAGACTTGATACTTGACTTGAAAGTATCCTGCAAATTAGAGACTTGAGACTGGACTTGAGTCTTGGAGTAAAAAACTTAAATACATCACTGCCACTTTCACTGCCATGGTTCTATCTGTGGAATCCTGTGATTTGGAGTTTGGTGAATTATGTAGCATTCTCTGGCAGAGAGCTCTAGTATTATAGTTCATGGGAATTCTAGTGCCTCACCAAGTTACAGTTTCCAGGAATCTGTAGGATAGAGCCATATCAATTAAAATGGTATCAAACTGCTATAATTTTTCAGAACTGTTTTGCTAGTAGACAGTTCTAAGGACGTCACTAAACTACAAATCCCCACATTCCACAAGCTGGAATCATGGCAATGAAATTGATATCAAACAGCTATAATTGTACAATGCTAAATATTGTGTTAAGGATATAGTAAAGCTGTGATTCTGTGTATTAATATGCTGAAAGGTGGAAAAGAATGAAGAATATACATACCATGTCCTATGCTCATATATTTTTTTTAAAAAGAAGAAGAATCCAATGCCCATGCCTAGTACCTGGTCACTATTACAAGTTATAATGAACCAGAGTCAAAAGGCCAGAAGGACAGCCTTTAATACAGACATTAGTAGCAGTGAATCTGGAAAAGAACTTGGTGGCATCAATATGGTATAGAGGGTAAGAAGGAGTTTGTGTTTGTTACCTCTGCATGGAGCAAGACAATGCCTGAGGTCATGGTAGTTCAAAGTCCTATTCCACTCTCTCCTCTGCTGCAGACCACAGCAGTGTACACCATGTGTCCTGTCCTGTGTCCCCTAAACTAGCCTATATATCACAGGTGTGGTCGGAGGTATCATTCCCTAAAGTACCAATCCTACTGGTTTCTGAGTTTGGAATGAGGAGGGATGCTATCTTGTCCTTTGCCTCAGGCAGGAAAATATTTTATAAAATCATAGACCTGGAAGAAACCACAAGGGTCATCAAGTCCAATCACCTGTCTTGCAGGAATATATCATTAAAGCATTCCCAACAGATGGTCATCCAACCTCTGCTTAAAAATCTCCAGAGAAAGAGACTCCAACACACTCTAAGGCAGCACATTCCACTGTCAACTGCTCTTACCATCAGCAAGTTCTTCCTAATGTTTAGATGGCATCACTAATCCTGAAGCTTGAAGCCATTGCTACATGTCCTAGTCTCTGGAGCAGCAGTAAACAGACTTGCTCCATCCTCCATATGACATCCCTTCAAATATTTAAACATTATTATCATGTCACCATTTATCTTCTCTTCTTCAGGCTAAGCTCAGCTCCCTAAGCTACTTCTTCTATGACATGGTTTCCAAGCCTTCTACCATTTTGGTCACTCTCCTCTGGATACATCCCAGCTTTTCAATATCCTTCCTGAACTGAAGTACCCACAGTATTCCAGGTGGGGTATGACCAAAGCAGAATAGGAGGATAGTATCACTTCCCCTGAATTGGTTCCGCTGCTTATTTGTCCCTCTCAAAATCTATAAAAGCAGCTAGTGCTGCTCTCGATTCCTCTTCTAATTTTAACTTTTCTCATCTTCTCCCTCCAACACACACACAGAAACACACAAAAAAACGTAGATAAATTGTGCCATCTCAGGACAGCCTTCTCTAACTTGGCAGTTATAATCTAAAGAGTCCCCTCAAAGATACACCAGGATAGCCTGCTGTTTACATCATCTAAATGCTGTCTATGTGGACTTCTTGGTACCACAGCAAATCTTGATCCAGCACCCTATGGAGCTTGTAATTACCACATTCTAGCTTCCTACAGTATGGAACAAGTTGTTATGAGTGGAATGACATTTACTCCCTATACTGGTCTTGGCTATATTCAGGGATGTTTGTACTCTGTGTCTGCATGTACATGGATGGCAGGAAATTCAGGAGCTGCCAGCTGTATGGAGCACTGCAGCTTGTGGCTAACTGTAGCAGCTGCTGTCCTCTGAACCAATAGGACATGACAGGTTGCCTCTTGCAGAAGGCATGCTCAGGCACTATAAGTAGAAAGAGAAATAGCTTAGGTGCTGTAACATTGTCACATCTTTATCTGCCTCTGATTGGTTTTGCCTCTGCAAGAGCACTGTGGAGATAGCATCCTGATTAGTTAGCAGCAGCAGCATTGGCAGAGATACAGTGGGCGCTGCTACATGAATACATTTTTCAGCTTTTGTTGTTTTCCATTCTCCTTTTTTGCTCAGAGTATATAAACTGCAGTTAGATTATAGCAGAGTAATGCCAGCACCAACATGCTGTAGCAGCCACCAATGTAACAGTATTATAAGACTGCTCTACTCAGAAATATCTTGGTGGCATGGGGCTGTTCTTTGTGCCAAAGCAAGACTTAGCAAGCTGGTACTCTTGATAGCTTTGGACTACAGCTCCCACCATAACGAAAGGTGATACTTGGAACACAAGAATGGTCACTATATCATCACACCATCAACAAAAAAAGGAAATAGTTTTAAAGTACCACTATACACTTGGAACACAGGTCCATATTCCTGATGTTCTTGGGAGCTTGTATTTCAAGCCTAGCAGAAGATGAGCCAGTGATGAATAGTTGCTTCCATATCAATGGGGCTCTAAAGTTGGTCTGTATTTTAGTACAAAGTTTAAAGGAGTTATCCAAGATGATGAACATACCGTATTTGGGGGTGGGATTCAGTACTTCGGATAGCTCCTTTAAGACTGAACTAAACCCAAAATGAAGTCACTGCTGCACTGAGATGGAAGCCACCAGCCAACATGAGGGTGATCTGTATAAAAGCAAGCAAAGTGAGTAGAGCTTAGCTCCATGTTAAGAATCCTTTTCTCTGTAGAGTGCATTTTGTTACAGTATAACAATCATTTTAAAAATCAAAGCTGCAGAACAGGATATTCCTTTCTGTCGAAGGAAGGAAGGAAGGAAGGAAGGAAGGAAGGAAGGAAGGAAGGAAGGAAGGAAGGAAGGAGGTTCTGTGAGCAATAAATCAATTCTTTGCAAAGTGAAAAATATTGCAAACACTACTAATAGTTTAGGACAATTTAGAGGACCACATTGTCCATGGAGGTCATTAATCACATCACCAAACTCAAAGCAAAAGCAAGGAAATGTAACAGACTGGGCAATCTTCTCTCAATCCCAGCAGAAACAGAGCTCCTCTCTTTTTTTATTACTGACATCCAATACTGTCATACAAACAGCTACCCAAAGAGACAAAATTTCAGTACATTTCAATGGATGTAGCTCCTGATGTAGTGCGTGGGAGCAGGTGGTTTCATTGGCACTGCTTTGACTACTGTCAGAGAAGCCTCCAGGGGAGCCCACATCTGCTTCTGTTGGGAGAAAATGGCAAGCATGACTCATAACACAAACCTCGCAGACCGTAATATTTGTAGCAGGTTGTATCTACCCATTGATACAAAGCTCCAGAGTGCTACATACTGCCTGGACAATAAGAGACACAGCCCCTGTCACAAAGAGATTACACTAAAAGACCCTGGAGGGGGGGGAAACCACAATATGCTCTTGTCTAAACCATTGACCCAAAACTTATTACAGTTATAACCTATTATGAATGAATAGCTATTCCACAAGATTCATTTGATGCACTTTTTAAATGGAACAGAATAATGGTTACTCTGAATGCCAGAAGAAAGGGATGACAGGGGCGTGAATATTTGGCAGAGGCTGCAGAAACTCCTCTTTACCATTTCTCAGACTATATCTTGATTAGAGTCTAGGCCCAATAAAGCTTGTGATGGGGTGCGTCAAAAGGACAACATCCCATTTCACACAGGCCCAGCTCTGCAATTCAGTCCTTGAGACAGATTCATAATGGTTTCAATGAGGAGAGGGGCTTATAATTCTACTATAGCAGAGGGCTTCAGGCTTTTTTAATTTACTTCCTTTTATTGGTTATTTTTGTATTTTATTTGTTCTTTTTTTAATAAATTGTTGGTGACTTCAACAGCAGAACAGTAGTAAAAGAGCTGTGACCATCACCACCAGGTGTCATAGCTCACTCTGTGGAATCTGAGGAACCTGACACAAAGGAGTCAGACCTAGGTCATTTCTGCACTGGATAGTTATAGTCCTGTTATTCCACTTTCAACATTCTATGGAATCCTCAAACCCTTTGAGGCCTCTCCCTAAACTACAAAGCCCAGGATTCCATAGGACGTTGAAAGTGGAATAATAGCACTATAACTGTCCAGTGCGGAAATGTCCCTAGAAAAGCCTTGGACTCCAAATGACAGCTTCCTCCCAGAATCTGGGCAGCTAGTGGTAGACAGAACTGAAGAAGACCTTCCCACCAAAGTCAGAACTGATGGACACAAAAGAGACACACACCCTCCATCATTAGGAGTGAATTGGAAACAAAAGCATTGTCAAAAGAGTCAGTGCCTCTTGCAGAAACTTAAATGAGAAATGCTGAGCAATTAACCACCTTGTTTCTCAAGGTCAAGTGAGCATAACTCTCCTAGAAACTCAGGAAGTTCTTCTTGTGCATAGCCATTTGTTCTGTGTCTCAGGGCTCTCATGCTCTTGGGTTTTCTTGAATTCCTGACCACTGGATTGGCATAAGTGGTATGTCCCACTGTCTTTTACTTTTAGCTTTGTTTATTGTCACTGTTCTCTGGACTGATTTTGGAACCACTGAGGCTTTGCTACTGTGCCTTTTTTTATCTTTGGTGAACTCCCTAGCTTAACCATGTATGATCTGGACTGGCTTGACTACCTTGTAACACTTCTCCTTACATTAGCCTGCCTTTTCTGGCACATGCTATTCCTCCTCCTTCCCAGAGTGCTTCTGGGAAGCAAATGGCAGTAGTCAGGGCCACACTGCTGCCTAAGCCACTGACAAAGCCACTGACTTCAACTCAACGTGTGGGCAAAGTGACCCATAACCCGTGTGTGATCTCAGGGCATTTTTGCAGTTCTTGGTCTGCTCCAGTGCCTTGTGTTTCCCAATTCCACACACAAAGATAACAGAAAATGTCTCAGCATTAGGGTCTTTTGTATACAAACAAGGCACAAAGACCCTCAAACTCCATAAAACTTTAAAAGAGAGAGAAGTAGCTTTAAAGCCACTTCAGTTTTCTTCTCAGAGAAAGTACTCATTCCTGAACCTGATAGAGACTGCAGTGAGTCCTAGGAGTAAAAAAAATGGCTCCTGGACTCTCTGAAGTTGCCAGCCTCTGCTATAAATAACTGTTCATGTTTATATACAAAAATGTATGAAAAAATGGGCTGTATTTAAGAATAAAAATCCTTTTTTAAGTCCTGAGACTCTGGCTCTCTTTTGCACAAGGACAGCTGATGGGCCCATTTCTGACTTGACTGCCTTGTAACACTTAAGACAGACCTATCATAGGGTTTTCAGGGGGCTGAGAGTGTGTGATGCGCCCAAGGTCACTCAGTAGGTTTCCATGGCTGAGCAGAGAAACAAAACCTGGTCTCTGAAAATTTAGTCCAATGTTCAAACCATTACACCTCACTGGCTCTTACTCTCTCTTTCTTTTCCCTTCCTTAAATGGATTTCAGATTACCCTTCTATTTCCGTGAAACAGAATAAATATTACAACAAGCATTCCCACTTTAAAATTGTTTTTCTCACTGCTTCAGTTCTGTAGGTCTGTTTATTCTTGAGATTTGCATCAACCTTATTTTACTGGTTTTCTTCCTCTCTCCAACTTCCTGGGTAGAGCGAGCGGGGTGTGAACATACAACTCCTGCAGCGACCAAGAATTTAAGAGGAAAACTGTAATTTTGAGCAGATCTGATTAAGGCACTTTGATTTTACAATAATGCATTCTATTATATTAGATTTATTGTTAATCATGCTGCACCTGCACACACAGAGATAATATTGCATTTATTGGTTTGGGCTTTTTTCTTTTTTTTTCTTTTTGCAGGCTTTCCTAAATTCAGTTCATAAATTCCAAGGATTTTCCACTTAAAATAGTAGTTTTGTTTGTCTTTTCCTTTTAATTTTTTTCTTCTTTTGGTCTAGTCATATCCTTTCAGCCACACTCTGATGTTGTTCCACCACATGTGTTCCAGTTTTCCTCTGTAAGACATTGGCAAGTATGATCATATTAACTTATGAAGCCTGAGCAAAAAGCAAGACCAGAAGTGTACAAGGCAGGCAGAAAAGTATGTTTGTGTGTCATGATGCAGTTGCAAAAAAAGGGAATAATGAGGGAGCTAGATGGCTGGATGGTGTTGGAGAGGCCAAAACATAATGGAAAAACCTGGGATGCAATGACATGGTCTTAGATAGCTTGAGGGGTAGAGACAGAAGATGATGGGGGACAAATGAAAAGGTTATATTCAGTTTTTTAAAAAAAGAGAATTTAAGAGCTCTGGAATGGTGAAAATCTCAGTTCCAGTTTCAAGAGCTAACCATTTACAATTCTTTAATTTAATTAACAAGGTGCATAGTACTTTTAAACTTTGCACATCCTAAGGCTGTTGGGGGGCATTTTTTGGAAAATTTGCAGAGGGAAGATGTGTGTTGTGTAAAAACACTGATTAAACTGATAGCAAAATGATAAACATAGTATATGGAAGGAGACAGAACAAAAGGAGGAACAAGAAGCAAAAATTAATTTATTTTCCAATTCAACCCACTTTCTGGAAAGGAAACCTGTTTTACCCTTTAGGTGGGTCATCTTCAACCAAAGATAATTCCCAGAATGAAAGGAATCTAAGGTACTGAACTCTCTTGCAATATGCACAGAGGGAGAGAGGAAGGGAGGGAATGAGAATGAAAGAGAAATTTCTGTGTACAAGATGATAGAGTGTGTTACAATGGATTTAGTTTCCTCTCCTTATTTGCTGTTAACACCAACAACAACTGTGACTATGCCTATTATTATTAGAGATGGTGATGATGATGTTTCATGAAGTAAGTATTTTTCTCACCATGGTTCTAGCTTTTCAGAATTTGCCTTGATTGGATTAGTGACTAGACAATCAGAGATTTCTTGTGTAGCAGTGGGTACCTACTGATTACTTAATCAGGCAAGAGAATATATAGGGGGATAGCTCTTGTATCTTGGTTGATCATAAACTCTGTTTAATAAAAGACATGCTAAAGTTTCAAGACAAATTAAGGTTTCACAGCAAAATGGAAAGCATTAGAAGGTATATAAATGGCTTTGGAAGCTAGAGACAGAAGATGAGTCTCTTAAACAGTACATGATAAAATGGACCCAAAATTTTGGCATAATTTCCTTATGGATGTATGGGGAAAATGTAGCCCAAAGGTATAAAATGTAGTTTGTTCAGTAATTTAAAAGAAAGCCTGTATTAGATTATATATAGATGGTACTTAACCCCCAATAAGTTGTCAAAAATGTCCCAGAATGTTTCAAACCAATGCTAGGGATGTGAAGATAAGGAGGGGTCCTTTTCTCATAAGAAGGCAAAAAGTTACTGGTCTAATATTTATATGTTAATCCAAAAAAAATTAAAGGTAGATTTCGTAATGTCATGAAAAATGTTTTTGTTGGCATTATGGATAAAGAACTGGAGAGTAAATATGAGTTACTTCTTTGAAATATGACTACAGCAGCAAGAATATTTTTTTGCTCAAACTTGGGCCCTTTCCACTCAACACACCCAACCTGCCACAGGGATGGGAGAAGGATGGGACCAGTCATCCCAGTCTCATCCTTCTCTCATCCCCAGGAAGTAGTGGCGGAGCTTGGAGTGTGTGGAGGGGGGACAGGAGGGGTGGGGCTATGGTACAAGGGGCGCAGCCACTATGCGTGAGAGGCATGGCTGTGGTGTGTGGGGGCATGGCCAGGGTTCAGGGGGGCATGGCTATGGGCCAGTATGCCCCAAAAACATTGCCACCCAGGGCGAATCGTCCCCCCACCCCCATGTCCCTACGCAACTACCAGACAGTGCAATCATGCTGCAAATCATTGACGGGTTTTCCCCATCAATGACTGGCAATCATGCTGCCCTCCCACCACACACCTGCATTTACCTTGTCTGTAGAGGGTCTGGAAGTGCACTGGCTGTGCTTCCTACCCCAGTGCAGCCTGAGACAGCACCCAGCTGCACTGCATCAGGAAGAGGAGTGGCCACTGCACTTTCTGGATCCTGGAGGCAGCTGATGCGGAGGGGAGCACTCCATTGCCCTCCCCTCCTGAGAGAGCCGCTGCTGCCATGGTCACTGAATGCCACTAGGACAAAGGTAAAGTAAGAAAAGGGCATTGGAAAAGGACTGAAGTAGTGATGATGGAAGGATGGATTGTTAAAGTTGCTGAATTATACTATATGGTCAAATTAATGTGGGTTCTAAAGGATAAACCAGTTGAAGACTTTTTGAAAGTCAGGAAATTATGTATGGATTTTTTTTGAGCAATAAAAAAAATCTAATCTGTGGTTATGGTTACTAGTAATTTTAAGAGGATTATTTAGTTGGCTCTGTAATGGTAGAATAATTTTTTTCTTACTTTTCTTTTCATTACAGTCTGTGCACTGTGTATTACTTATATGTTCCCCTCCCCTTTTATTTTTTTTTTCTTTCTTCTCTCTCTTTTTTCTTTCTGTTTATTTTCTGAATGCATATTGTTTTGGTTGTAGACTAGATGTGATAGATAATGATGCTGTGATTGAGGAGCAACTGATTGTGCAGGAGGCTGAGCCAGTGACTGAGCAAATCAACCTGCAAACATCCCCTGCACTGGAAGGTCAAACAGAGACTGAGTTGCCCCAGCCAGCTCATGACGGAGAGGGAACCAGCAGTGATGCAGAAGAGGTGCAGCCAGCTGTGCCCATCAGCCTTCAATCACGCAGAAGGCTGAAACAGGTTGTGAAGAGGGAGGCTGCTTGGACTAGACGGAGGAAACAATAACGAGCAGCACTTGCTCACAGGGGCTATTTAAGTCTGCCAGCGTGGCTGCTCCTTGCTTGCAGCAAATTATTAGCAAGCCCTCACAACCTTTGTGTCTCCTGCTCCCTCTGCCTCCTGAACCTTTGGACCTTGACCTGGCTCAGCTTGTGTTTTCCTGGTATTTGGTATATTTGGACTCCTCAAGTGTTCCTGGCCTCTCTCCTCCCTTGCTGGCTACAGGCCGGCAGGGAGAAATTTCTGACACTAGATTTTTCACGTCAACAATTAATAAATACTTTTATAAAAACATTAACAGTCCTGAATAGTCAGGGTTATGGTAGTCTCCTTTCTATGTCAATAAAAAGTGGTGACTGAGATCACACAATGTCCTCAACCAGTGGTTTTTAAACTTTTCTATATCAGGGACTCCCTGTAACTATAATTTGTTGCTGGGAACTTCCAAGACTTAATTTAGATTTTAATATTCAAATATTTATTTAAAGTTGCTCATCAGGGAGCTTCTAAATTTGGAGTGAAGGGAGAAATAAGTAAATGTGCACACTCCTGTTATAATACTGGAATGATTACATCCAGACAAAAAAGTCAAGGGAATGGGGGCAGGGAAGGCAAGCACACACTCTCCTTCTCCTCGCTGGTTCTCCATCTCCCATTTCCTTGTCTTTGGTCTCTGTGCAGAGAACACACACTGAAGCAAAAGGCAAAGGAATGGGGGAGAACCCATGCATATGCCTTCTTTCTCCCCTCCAGTACTCCCCCCAGCCTTGCCTTTGGCCCCAGTGTGGAGAACATGCACCGAGGCAAAAGGCAATGGAGGGGAAGCCCTGCAAGGGAATGGGAGGGGAAGTGCAGGAGTGAGTTATTAGCTGTTTTTCCACTTTGGCAAGGGTTCTGCACCCTGAACCCTTGCGAAAGTGGAGGGGCCATTGTACTATTCTCAATGGGAGGGGAGTCCCAAAAGAAAGAAGACCAAACAACCAGGAAACAATAGGTGTCTTTTGTAGAACCTGCTGCCACTCACTTGCTCATCTGGCCAGCTAAGCAAGTGAGCAGGGAGCCAGCCCTGGCCCCAAAGAGCAGCAGCTAAAGCAGCACCTTGGCCAGGATGAAAGTATAAAAAGGAGGAGGCCCAGTAGTTTTGTGCTAGTGGTCTATCAACACACTCCACACCACACATTTCCCACTCCCAAACTGTGTTCCAGCCTCTTCACACATACTGACAATGGCTAGCAGTAAGATGGAGTTTAGGCTGGTCCTCAGATAGGTTTGATATCAATAACCATTAGTAATGCAGGCTACCCCTCCCAATTTTCCTGGTGCTTGTTGATTGGTTGCTGCTAAGTCTTCCCCCTTCCTCAATCTGCAACTTTATTGCAACTTTATTGGGCTCTGTGGACCCCCAGATTAAGAGCCACTGTCCTAGACCATTTCTGTACTACACTGTTATAGTGCTATTATTCCACTTTCAACATCCTGTGGAATTCTGGGGTTTGTAGCTGACTGAGGCCAAAGAGCTCTCTGGCTGAGAATTCTAAAGGCCTCTCCCTAAACTGCAAACCCCAGGATTCCACAGGATGTTGAAAGTGGAATAATAGCACTATAACAGTGTAGTGTGGAAATGGCCCTAGACTGCTAGTCCTTGACAGCTAGGCAGATACACCTTAGAAAAATACTGAAGTGTGAGGATAAAATGAAGTCGAGCTGGCAAAAATTCAGACCTGGAAGTTAATGTGGAAAATATCTGTTTTCTGAAAGCAAAGATATTAGGATACGGAAATTGCCTTCTGGATCATACCGATGTCCAACTAGTCCAGTATTTCTTTCCACCAATACAGTACATGCAAAGCAGGACACAAAGGCAATTGCCTTCACAATTGTCTTCCTCCTTAAGAACTACAAAACACACCAGGGGTCCATATGATGTGGTTCTGTCGTCTCCCTAGTCACCTCATTTTACATTCCCACACCACATTGTAAAGCTATGCAACATCAGGCTGCTGAGTGTTCTTTCATGAATATGTTCTTTCAACACAGGCATACAAACATTCAGCATAGAAAACTGAAGAACCAAGGGAATCAACAATCTTCTTGCTAATTTTTGTTATGTGAATGGATTTTTAAAAACAGTTGTAAGTAGTTCTTAACTTTTGGTCCTTCAGATGTTTTAGACTTCCACTCTCAGAACACTCAGGCAACATGGCCAATGGTCAAGATTTCTAGGAGCTGGAGTTTGAAACATCTGGAGCATCCAAAATTGAGAACCATTGGTCTAGGGAGCTTTCATTAGCAATCCCAACCAGAAAAACAAATCCTGCTCCGTTTCATGCTATAAAAAAAGTTGGCTACTAATAAAAATATTAATATGAATAATGACTGATGTAGGGTTGTATTTGTTTTCTTTTTGGTTTCTAAATTACTTGTTATGTTCTATAGATAGTAACAATTTGCTCATTAATAGTTTGCAACATGTGACCAGAGAGTTTGTGCCATTCTGATTGGCTAAGAGAAGTTGCTACATGTCATGACCTCTAGCCTGAACATGATTTTCTCCTCATGAACTACTGTAGCAAAGTATGTTTACTGCTTTTTCTCTAAAAGAAGAACTATCTATCAACATCTCCTACATGAACCCCAGCTCCAGTTCAGGTGCAGTAAATCTGTACAGAGGGCATTTGTTCCAGTCTGATGGACAATCAGATATTGTTGCATACCAACATCTCTTAGCTGGAACAGTATCAGTCTCTATTCTAAGCTAAAAAAAAAAAAAAAAAAGGGATGGGATGGTTCATCAAAAATTTGTACTTGTCAGGATCTCTTTCCTACTCCATGCCAGGATCTCATATCTGAAACAATATCTCCCTCTCCAGGCCAGGCACAATCATGTATAAATTTAATTATGATATCCCCCCAAATATTGCAGAAAAGGGAATATCTAGTCTTAATATACCCATTCAATTTGCATTTTGTTTTCTCTTACCAAACGGAGAGCTTTAATCCTGTTCTTTTTGTAATATATATTTGCATTTAAAGGGGAAAAAATCCACAGAATTTCTTATGATCCTCTATCAGGTTTATTAAAAAAGTATGTCCATATCTTCTTGTCTGTTCTGGAAACCTGATTATGATGTGCTTCATTAACATCCACCACCATTCAGTTTTTCTTACAAAAGTATGAATAAGCATAGGCTGGAAGCAGAAAGTACACTTGTTGTATGAACAAGCAGCTAACTGTCCGCAAACCAATTGCTCTAAAATAGAATGTTTAATCACTTCCTCGTCTTTCTAGGTCCCTGTTTCAAGACTCCCAAACAATAGACAACTGGTAATCATAGACTCCTCTTGGCAATGTTCCATCTTAGTGGTGAGCATGCTGTGATAGTTAAAATCCTTATAACCACATACTTTTATTCTCACACCTTTCTATCAGTGTCATGGCCTTGAGGAATAGGTATTGGACCTAAATCATCACTTGTCAGATTAAAAATAGGTGTAATATTTTACAAAATATTTCAGGTTCATATATATCCACCTTGGTTTCTCTTTTCTTGCTGCAAATTCACATCTGGGGAAAAAAGGTGTTAGATGTGTTAATCTTTAACCAGTTGACAATACCTCATGGGTGAAACGAGACTGCAAAACTTCTATGTGAGTAGTCTCCCAAGGGCTAGCCCAAGCCATTTTGCTACCTGAGGCAAAGAGCTACCTATGGCTAAGAAAAAGATTCCCTTCTCCCATTCTATGAAGAATGTTTCATTGTCACCGATGATGAGACACTATTCTCCACCACATCAGGAAACAACAAGATAGCTTAGGGACACAAGGCAAGCCACGTGCACTCTCCCACCAACACCTTGCTGCTTCCTCCTAGTATCTGCCACCCAAGGCAATTTCCTCATCATGCCCTATGGTAGAGATGGCCCTGATAACTCCTCCCATCATTGTTAATTTCAGAAGGGGCTGCCATGCCCTTCTTCCAGAACATGGAAATGGACTCTGACTCAAGAGACTGAAACAGTTGATGTGACAGGACCTGCTGAACAGGAGGAGGTTACAAAGCCACAAATCCCAGATACAGAACAAAGTGCACTGCCAGTTCCAGCAGAGAGTCCTGCCCTTTCAGATACAGAAGACAACTTACCTATACCTACCTTTACTGAGTGTAGACAGCAAAGGGAGAATGTGCGCCAGTCTCAGATGATATATAGGAGACAGCAATTAGTTAGGCAGCAGTTACATTAAGCTGCCGACACATATAGACACTGCCCTTCCCCTCCAGGAGTTGTTGGAGCTTATCTGACCTTCCCACCCCTCAGGTTCTATTTTTTGGATTATATTGTCTCTGGACTTATTTTGCTCTGCCTGTAGATTCTGTTGGACCCTGTTTGTGCCTTTGACCTTTTGCATACTGGGTAAAAGTAAGTGAATGATTTTGAGCTGTTCTGTTTCTTTATTTGTTACTTTGCTTGCATTATCTCTTGGCTATCAGCTGTGCAGCTGCAAACTCTGGCCTGTTGCCCAGATTGAGATAGGACAGGGGCTATAAGTCCAAATGTTACCCAGTAGTTGTAAGCATTCTCCAGATTCTTCTGTACACACACACAATAGTTTTTTGCTGAGATATATTTCAGGATCCAACCCTTAGCTTCATCTTTCTTCACTGTTTCAGCAGGAATAGATCAATGTTGGGGGTTATTGCCCCCAGGAGATATTGGAGAGCTGCACACCCACCTTAGTAGTAGGAGGAGGAGGTAGGGTTGCCAGAGTGTAAACTGGAGAGAGCTCCTGGACCTTTAATGGGTCTGTTGGAGAAGGAATTTCAGCAGGTAGCACTTGTCACACAGCCAAGTAACAAACAACACCCGCTGAAATTCCTTCTTCTACACCGTCATTAAAGGTATAGGAGCACTCTCCAGTTTTCTCTCTGGCAACTTTACTTAAAGGGGATAAAAAGCAGCTAAAAATAGTTCAAGACAGCAGTACAGTACCCTATTAAGAGCCCTTTCTTTTAAAATCTTCACCTGCAAAAGGCTGCCAGAATAAATAAAGTCCTTGCCTTGCCATAGAAAGACTTCAAGGAGGGAACTATTCTAGCCTCCCTCAGAAGAGAGTTGCAGAGCTATAACCTCAAAAAAAAAATGGAGGCTCACTTTCTGTTGGAAGACAAAGACCATTTCCACACTACACTGCTATAGTGCTGTTATGCCACTTTCAACATGCTATGAGATCCTGGGATTTGCAGTTTAGGGAGGGGAATTTAGAATTCTCAGCCAGAGAGCTCTTTGGCCCCAGTAAACTACAAACTCCAGAATTCCACAGGATGTTGAAAGCTGGATAATAGCACTATAACAGTGTAGTGCAGAAATGGTCAAAGGCCTCTTCTAGGGCTGAGAGGATAAAAAGCATGATGAAATTGTCCCCCCATTTCCCCAGGTGCATTTGAAGGACAATTTTTAAAGAAAAAAAGATTTTAAAAAATGGGGTATCTTGGGCAGACCACAAAAACAACCCTGAGGAACCACAAGCATCCTGTAGGCTGCATGTTCTATAGCCCTGCTGTAAAGATTACAGACGCATTTTCACCACCAGTGTTTTGTTAATTGCTTTTAAATTACATTTTGCCCACAAGCCATCATTCTCCGGGTAGCATACAACCTTTTAAAATGCTGTACTAAATAAAAAATTTAAATTGACAAAATTATAATAGAGGTATAATAGTACGATGGGGAGAAAATGAGCAGCAGAGAATAAAACATTTTAAATATACAAAACCAAATTAAAACGAGCAGCAGAGTAAAAATGCAAAGTAGGCAGATATAACTGTATAGAAGGCAGGTATAACATTTGGCCACCTAAGTTGACTGCAGTCTGTGAGTGGTCGTCCCCCATGAGCTTGATTAACCTCTTGCTTTTGCTGCCCAACTGATAATGCAAAAACAGGACAGGGAGTCGAAAATTCAATACGTGACTGTGTTCAGCAGTGTTCATCCTGGCAGGTCACAAATTATCCAGCCTTCCTCTGCAGTATTTTTGTGAAACTTATTTGCAGCTTGGTGCCAAGATAATCACCAAAGTTCTATAAATGCAACCTATATGCTCCATTGTCTCTATCAGACAGCACAACGTGCCCTCTGTACATTACTGCTGTTTAAAAATATGTGTATGGAAACCAGAGCTTGGAAAAAAAATTGTTAAAAATTAATTTATTATCCCTCATTAATAGAAGGTGGGTATAAATTCCCTAAAAAAATAAATCAAGCTGGAGTTAACTGAGTATGCAAATACAGTCTCTTTTGATTATATCAAATAACTGACTGACTAAGTCAACAGTCCCTCTTATATGATAAAACATGGGGAGTTTTGTTACTTCCACCAAAAATTGTGCTGAATGTTTGATCTGACATTCCTTACTAAAAAGAGAGTTCAGGTTAATGCTAAAGAGAACTTTTGGACCAAATGAAAGATAACAGTGACAATAATGTTTGAAAGATGTTTCAATGTTTCACTTTTTTTTTTTTAAAGAGATGAGGTCAGGAAATGTCATTTCTTTATTGCAGTGCTGTTGGATTATATGCATTTCTTCCAGATATGCATTTTTTTAAAAATTAAACATTGGGTATCTGCCTCCAGAAAATGGATGTATCCAGGCACTGCTTTTCTGTGGTGGTGGGATTGTGTGCTCCTGTGAAGCAACAAGCTATACTGATGGTAGGAGTGCTGCTGCTAGGGTCTACCATGCCAAAATAGGGCAATAATCCTTTGCAGACTTGCCTGGGAGTAAAAGCCAATCACTGGGTGGTTAACTCTGGGTAGAGATACATAGGACTGAATTGAGTTATTCAGATCCAAAAGTTACACAGGAGGTGGATATATGCTTCTTCAAATTCTAACTAGCAGGAATCTTAAACTCAACTGGCAGCTTTATTTGTTTACGTTGTTCAAGAATATTTGCATACTGTTGTGCATTTAAAAAAATTCAAGGCAGTTTACGATAAAAACAGATACAATAAAATCAAAGGCTAAAGTCATAAAATAGTAATCAAAAATAGAAGAAATATCTTTAAAACAATTCATTTTTTTTAAAAAAATGGGTGTAATTAACAACATTAACAATCTGGTAAATAATTAGGAAATGACTGAATTAACAAATAGGTTTTAGCTGATGGCAGAAGCACTAACACTCAGAGGCTGCTTAATCTCAATTGGGATCGTAAACAAATGACTAATTTGTATCCTAGAGTTAAAAGATTTCTCTATGAATGTTGTGGTCTACAATACCTCATTTTCAAAAATTTCTGTCTTCACAAATTCTGTTGCCACGACAACAGCATAATAGTGTTAGCTTAGACGGTAATTTGATAAAATATGTTTCACTTATTTTATATAAACTTCTCTTTATACCCTTCTGTTTATCTCTTCGCCATAGATATACTTCTTTCCACATATTCTTCAGCATTCTTCAGACAGCTGTGCAGGGACTAATGAAACTGGTGCAACTTTTCCCTTCATGCATGAAATTTTAGATCAGTAGTATGCTGAGTGAGACCCAGCGTGGTGTAGTGCTTTGAGCAATTGGATTAAGACTCTGGGAGATCAGAGTTTGAATCCCCACTCAGCCATAGAAACCCACTGGATGACCTTGGGTAAGTCACACTTTCTCATCCTCAAAAGAAGGCAAAGGAAAAACCCCTATGAACAAGTCTTGCCAAGTAAACCTGGTGATAGGTTCACGTTATGGTCACTATAAATTGGAAGCAACTTGAAAGGCGCACACACATACAGTATGCTGGGTAAAGAAAGAATGAAGAATTAGTTAGGGCCTGTGTTCAGATAGAGTTCTCAGCATAGCTAGTCTTCTTGGCATCAGCCTGTGAGTGACAATGGTTATTCCAGAGCTGAGAAAAAAATCACGAGAAAGAGAGAGAGAGTTTAACAGAGAGAATGACACCTTTACATAGGGACTGTTCTGAATTCATAACAGTATGAGAGAAACTAGAGAAAATCACACTTTATTGTGAGGGTTAACTACCCGCTGTGGAAGTACTAATTGCTGTGAATTGTGCCTATTTATTACACTACAGAGGGGTTTCTTTCCCTCAGCAGGTAAGGAAGGGCTGAAAGGTTTGTTATTTTAATGAGAAACAGAACAGAGTGAGTACCTACCAAAGACAGGAGAAAGGATAGCTTCAGGGGTTGTGAAAGTGAAGCTGGTTCCCAAATCATCATTAATTCAGGGTTACCAGGTCAAATTATATAAGGCAATAGATGCTGATATCACAATTTCCCCAAATAAACTTTGGGTCATGAGGGCTGGTCCTACCATTAGGCACAATAATACAACTTCTTTTGATGGCAGTGATGGCAGCAACCATTCCTTGCCTGAATCTCATCTTGCAAACCATTTCCCTGTCTTACAGAACAGGAATATGTGTGCTGCATGATCTGCTCTTCATCCTCTGGTGTAGTGAAAGATTCAGATTCCATGGCCAGTGCTTCAACTTTCTTCTTGAAATGGAAGAAGAAGCTATCTTGGGCCCTTTCACACCAAACAATTATAGCACTATGATTCCACTATAAATGTCATAATAGTTTCCTATAGAATCCTGAGCTTGTAGTTGGTAAGGCTGGCTATGAAATCTAAATACTCCTCCCAAAATGAAAGAACCCCTTGTCCTTTGCCTTAGGCAGTGACATTCCTTGAACCAGTTCCGTGGCGAGTTCCAAATAATGCGTATGACATTAAGATATGGCTTCCTGGGCAACATGTCCATCTTGAAGCCACATTTTGGGGCAAGATGCTCTCAAGTCTTCTACTCTAAGAATCACATAGATGCATGTATTAATAAGAAACTGGGATGTGGACAGCAAAATATGGGTAGAATCCTTTTGGAGCATATACTACTTTAAAAATAATTGTGATTGTAGTTTCACTTTCTCAGATTTTGCATATGTGTGGTTTTTTGTGCAGCCAATCATTCTGAAAGACCACACACATACATACCTCTCTCACTCCTGACTTGATGAATGGGGAGCTAATTGACCATGGCATAGTGGGTGAGCTCAAAGCTCTGGCACTGATGTGCACTTGGTTGCACATTTGTGAAATCTAGCATAATCATGCCAATGCATATTTATACTACACCAAAGGTGTATAGAACTTTGGCCCAAATGTTGAAATATCACATAGTAGATATGCATTGGATCAAAACACTACACTCTATGGTCCCCTAAAAGTGTGTGTAACCAAAATCTCTGTTCTGGCATGATGAGCTCTCAAGCATATGGTCTCCAGGAATTCCATTGATTTCTTATTGGTACCTAACCCTGAACAGCTGTGCACTCCAAAGTTAGCCTTGGGCTATCACTTTACATCCATTGTTATCATACAAAACAAACCTAGGCCCTTTCCAGATGTGGGGGGAACACCCGAACACGCTACTAACCAGATTTTTCCTGCATCTGGGCGAGTCCATCGCAACCAGGAGCAGCGCAAGTTCGCCGCTCCACAGTTCTTCGGCATCCTAAATGGCGGCTTCCGGTTGGTGGAGGCTCTCCACCAACTGGAGAAGCTCACCAGCCGAAAGCCCGCCCCCTGGAAGATCTGCAGATACGCACTTGTGCGCACCTGCAAATCTGCTCCGGAGCCGGGCAACGGAGCGGCACAGGGTTGTGTGCGCCGTGCTTTTTAAAAACCTCTAAAAAGAGGTTTTTAAAAAACACGCCGCGCGACCACTTCCGGTCACTCCTGCGTGGACTGAGATATGGAACTGCGAAAAGTAGTCCGACCCAGTCCACTCCATGGTGCAGAAGACCTCCATCGGAGGTCGCTCTGCCCCGTTTTAATAGCCCGGTGCAGAAAGGGCCCCAGTGTAGCCTACCACTACCACTAGAAGTCTGTCTGCCTGTCTGTCTATCTCACTACCTCCCAGCATTCTTGAGGCAATTCATAACAGATAAAAGCAATCTATAGTTGTGGTCTCTTCTAAAAACTGAGGGAAGGCTCATCCAAAACACCTTTTTTGCCTGAAGCAAAAGACCAAAATGCTCCCCATGTAATTTCATGTACAGAAACCAACTGGACTGGTAACTGAATCTTACTCCAGTACTGGCTACAGATACCTGAGGGCAGCCAGCTGTTTTACAGGTTGCAGGAGTTGATGAAGGACTCAAAAGGGATAGATAAGCTGCCAGAACTCTCCTCCAGCAACCGCCACCTAGCCTCACTCTGATTAATGCAAACCTTTCCCCTCAAACAATCATAACAGTCAAATTTGAGGCTTCGCTGCCCATTAGATGGAATGAAATGCCTGCATTACGTGGTACAGCACAAGAGGTGGCAAAGCATCCAGCCACCTATCAGTGGGAGGAACCTCATGTACTCATTCATTGCTGGCTGAAATAGCTGGTTCATGCCCTGTGGGTGTTGAAAGCCAGCTAGTCCTTATGAGTAGGTTGCTTGAGGAAATCATCTATGCCACCCACAATACCTGATTCTGGGTCAGGTGTTCTGGTTCAGGGTCAGGTGTTAGGGCCCACCCAGGTCTGCTTTCCATAGAACCCACCTACTTTCTACCTCTGTCAGTACTAGCAATGAATAAGGCAGTGACTCAAGGGGGTGCAGGTAAGCTTTTCATCCCCCATCTCACATATCAGGTGAGCTTGGACTATCATTGTAATTCTTTCACATTCAACTTCTGTTAAAAGTACAGTGGCAGCAGCCAGTTACAGAGCTGACAACTATTCTCCCCATATCCAACATGCACATGTCAAAACCTTTGCATATGCTGAAGTAACATATTTCAGAGCATTCCTAAACAAAAGAACAGGCTGCTTGCTTTAAGTGAATGCCCAGTACTAAGAGACACATATGATACAGAGTTCAGAACACTGAAAAACCTTATCTCTGAGTTCCAGACATTCGAAGATTTGAGCGTGTTTTATTTTCCAGCTTAAAATTCCTAAAGTTTCCAGCATCGTTTTTCTTCTTTTATAGCTACTTATGCTAATAAGGGTTGTTGTTGTTGTTTTTCTCCCAGAAGTAATTGATCTATCTTTACAACTTTAACTCTGTTCCTAATAAAGCTATTTGTCTGGAAATAATAATTTATAGCATCAACAGATTGTTTCCAACAGTATCTCCAGATTATAAATGTTCGTCAACAGCTGGCTTTGATATCAACTGCTTCAGCTTGCAACATATTAACATCAAACAGCAGCAATGAAAAATCCATTGCTTCAACCATTTAAAAACCAAACATTGGTACTCAGCTAAGTCAGAACTGACCAAAAGCCCTGTAGCCCTCAAAAGCTAAATGGTAGCATTATAGTCCTCAAACCAAGGGCCCTTTCATGCTACACAATTAAAGCACTATATTTTACTTTCACTGCCATGACAGCACCCTATGGAATTCTGGGATTTGCTGTTTTGGGAGGAGTATTTAGAATTCTCAGCCAGACAGCTCCATTGCTTCACCAAATAACAAATTGTTCTCAAGTTATGGAACTCATTTCCACAAGAGATCCAATTGGTCCCCTCCCTGCTGTCTTTAAGTGTGTTTTTTAATCTTATTTTTACTTATGTTTTTAAACAGAATGGTTGTTTGGTTGGTTTTTTAACTTATATATTAATAGATTTTTTTTAGCTGTATTTTGTTTTAACTTCTTGTACTTGGATGGGAGGCCACCAGGGAACCCCAGGTGCTGGTTGAGTAGGTAAATGCAATACCTTCTTACAATGAGACAAGATGCCAATGTGTCTAAAAGAGGTAGTTGTCATACCTTTACTGAAAAATCCCTAACTGGATCTTACCTTCCTGAATAATTATCTGAAATATATGCTTTTTAGACAAGATACTGTAATATTTGGTAGCACCCTGCATGAGCCAGTTTATCTAGATAAATTGCAGTGTGGCCTCAGGCCTGATTATAGAATGGGATAGCATCAGTCACCGTGATGGGTGACCTGCCCTGTGTCCTTGTTGGTTCTGGGTACATCTGAAGCAGCTTATCCCAGGCAAGGGAACTCATTTCCTCAGGAGGCTAGACTGGACTGGACCCCTTCCCTTACTTCCACTGGGAGGCAAAGACTTTTATTTCCCAGTAGCCATTCTGTAACTACCTGACTTTTAAAGAAAAGTGCCTTTAATAGTGTACTACACTGCTTTTATTTTTTTCAATTGATGTATTTTAAATTGCTTTTGATTTTATAGTTAACTAGCATACGTACCCGGCATTGTCTGGGATTTTCTTTTCTTTTAGGTAATACTTGTTAGGGAGATTTGAGATCCTGTGTCTCTAATTCCCCAAACTGTCTTGTCCACTACCTGTAACTTTTCCCCATATTCCCCAATCCAAACTGTATTCAAAGTTATGAATATACTGAGGTTGGGTTCCTGAGGAAATACACTGCCCTCCTCATTGCTGCTGGGCCTCATCTCCATAGCAACCAGCCAGGCCTAAGAGCTCTCTGGCTGAGAATTCTATAGGTGTCTTTCTACACTGCAAACCCCAGGATTCCATAGAATTTTCTTAGACAGCCAATCATATGAGGTCTTCTTGACTGACACAGACAAACACACAAACTTTGACTTTTATATATTAGATTGCATTTTATCTATAAACTTTTGTGCCCTTTTGTCTATATTCAGTTTTTATCTTTCAATTTTATAAGCCACCTCTAATTCCACTTAGGGAGAAAAGGTAGGATGGATGAATGAACAGATGGATGGACTGACGGACAGACAGACAGATACCAGCGTCATTGCTCTTCATTACTTGAAGAAAGTAACTCATTACAATTAGTGGTTGTAATTGTACTGAATTACTTCCATGCACTGAATCAGCTTCTTTATCGTGTTAATTGCTTGCCTTTTTCTGCTCCAGCTTCCATCATGAGCAAAGTAGACAACTGCTCATATAGCTTCTTAGGTGTGTCTTTAAATGACAGTTTGATGTGCAGGAATTAGCATTTGAAACTTATCACAACATCAACTTTATAAAACTGCTAAAGGTTCAATTTCAGAAGGTAATTGAGAATTGGCAACCATATGATTATATCAGAAGTCTCTCGTGGACATATCTGGAAAAAAATGGTTTTAGGCTCACATATTACTGCCTATCCCAAGCCCATTTTTAAAGACAATTTTTTTAAAAATGTAAAAGTCCATTGTTATATTTCCCGTCATATTACTATCAGACTTTTACACAGAAATTAGATAATGCATGCATACACAGGTGCACACTTCTCTCCTCCTCAGCCAGGGAGATATGAACTCCTGATATGCACTCTGAAAGCACCTCATAGAAGAAAAGACATCATAAATGGAATACCATAATTGTGCTTTTATCTGGTTCTATTTCACAGTCCCTTTCCCTCCACAATGAGAAGCTGATGGGACAGCACAAGGTACTCAGCTCCTGTCTATCAATCTGACTTTGCTTTACTGATACTACCTTTCCTTTCCCCTCTCCTCATCATTCACATTTTTCCACTCTGATTTAGACCCACTCAACTGAGCTTCTTCAATCCCAGCTATCAGTGATACACAAGTTTGCTTGCAAGATTGCCTAGATTTTGAGGCCTTTTTTCTAAACCTCTTTACGTCCATGTTCCTGAATATATGGCAGTCTTAGGAGATCCATCTATATTCTTCCTATGATATTTTTTCCAGCACTGAGATTGCTGAATATGTTGTCTGTGAAACAGAAAGGGGAAACATTGAGCCACCAAAAGCCAGTGAAGCCCACAGGACATATATGGTGAACTACCAGGGGTTCTTTCACACTAGAAAATTATAGAAATTTACAACCATGACTCCATCTTATTCAATTCTGGCAATAACCGTTTAGGGACAGGTATTTAGAATTCACATCCAGAGGGCTCTAGTGCAAACCAAACTACAAAACCCAGGATTCCACAGGATGCAGCCGTGTCAGTTAAAGTGGAATCATAATGCTTATAATTGTCTAATGGGAAATGGTCCCAGGGCTCAGTAAGACTAGGGATAGATTAAGACATGCTACATTCTAGTTTAAGGCACCCATAGCATTAGCTAAAAGAGAGATAGAGAAGAGTGGGTATTATTATTATGACAAAAATATTCAGTGTTTTTCTTTGAGAGGGGTTGTTTGTTTTTGTATTTAAAAGTCTTTCCTAATCAGAGGAGCTAAACTGTAGGTCCAATGCTAGATGATGCTCCTGTTTTGATGCCTGCCAGAGACTGGAAAAAGCAAGCCTATCAAGGATCTGACAATGTTCCATGTATGGTTGCCAAGCTGCATTTGCCAGGGAAATGAGCCATTCCTTCTTTCTCTTCCACCAGCATTTATTTATCACCCCACCATTATTTATTTATCAATATTTTCTGAAGTAGAAAAGTCATCCAAGGTGTGTGTTTTCTTGGTGGGAAAGTGAACATTCATGAAGTGAAATCAGTCACCTTGGCCCAAATCCTATTGTTGGCCTAAAGTAAAACAGATTCAGCAAATCAATGAAACTTACATAAGTGTTGATTTATCCAGTTCCCATTGATCCAGAGGGTTTCCTTTAGTTGGGATGAACAACGGCCGTTAAGTCTGTTGTTGTGGTTGTTATATGCTTTTGAGTAAACTCCAACCTAATGTAGAGTATCATGGCAAGATTTATTTAGAGGAGATTTACCATTGCTTTTCTCTAAAGTGAAAGATTGTGACTTGCCCAAGCTTAACCAGTGAGTTTCCACAGCTAAGCAGGAATTCAAACTCTGGTTTCACAGAGATATTGGTCCAACACTTAAATCACTAACTACACTGGCTGTCTTTGGGCCCACTGATTTTTTTCAAAAAATGCTAAATTAATAGTAACACAAGTAGTTTTTTTTTATAAGTCTTGATGTTCCATTGTAGAGATCCTGGTATGGTTTGGTTTGGAAATCTGAATGGTTCACAAAATAGATTTGTATAATGTGAAGAAAGATAGACAGACAGATAAATAGATGGCTTTTACATTTACCTTGTAAGTTTACATTTACCTTTTACTATAAAGTCAGTAATGTGCAAGAGTTTGAGAGAGGGAGGGAGTAAAGGAAGAAGAGTACTGAAGTACTTCAGGGCATGTGCAAAGTGCCTTTCACTCACCATCAATCATCTATATCCTGTTCTTAACTCAAGTGGTGAAGCCAAGTGCATGCCTTCATACAAAAAGTTCTAGCTTCAGTTTCTCAGAATCTTTAGGAAAGGCTACAAAAGAATCTAACTTAAAACCACAGAGAGCTGCTGATATTAAGCATTGACACTACTGGGTGGACAAAGGGTCGGACTCAGGAAAAAGCAGTTTCTTGGGTTCCTGTGTAAGGGCTTCTATTACAAAAGAGATTGCAAGTGAAGATCTCTTTTCAGAAATGGATAAAAATTAAAGAGCATTCTGATAGAGGAATCTAAAACCAAAACGACACATTATATATACAATCAACCTTCCACATTTGTGGGTTTCACATTTGCGGATTTGATTATTCATGGATTATTTGCTGTCACTTCTGCTGTCTCCCTATGCTATTTTTAATAGGGACTGCAAGCCTTGTGAGACTGAGAAACTGCAAACGAGGTTTGTAAGTCGCTATTAAAAATGGTGTGGGGCAGCAGTGGAGGTGGCAGTAAGCCCCATCAGCGACCCACTTCTGTCTTGTGAAGGAACCCTGATGCCTCAAAGGAATCCACAATACATTGAATATGGTGATCATACTTTCTTGTGTGTTAAATAAGATTTTAAAGTTATTCACAGTTTTTACACTTTCATGGGGGTCCTGTGCCCTTAACCATAGCAAATGTGGAGGGATGACTGTATATATGATACCCCCGAAAAAGGGTCCCCCTGCATTACTGAGACATCCATTTGTTACCCTGTTTACTGGGGGTCCCGGGAGGGACACCTAAATAAACAAACAACAACACATCTTGGGGAAAATTAGCTGGAGCACTCACTAAAGCTAGTGAGAGGCAGGGTAACTTAGCAGGATCTTGCAACCCAGTGTCTACAGGGTCAGGTCAGTCAAGCAGCCAGACGAGTTAAAATAATAAGAATGAGGTTTATTAAGTACAGACAAATATTAAAGACACCACAGTCACCCAGATAACTAAGGAATCAGAGATTGACTTAGGAATAGGGATTTTCAGAGGGAAATGGGTGATATGACACCTGTCTCGTAGTCCTGGACCTTGAGAGTGAAGTTGGGGTGCGATGAAGAAGCTCAGCACAATTGGCTGAAGGGAGCTCACCAAGCAGAGTGGCAGCAAGGCGGTCTAGAACTCGGGAGCGATCCGAGGAAGGTCTCAGAATCAGGGGTTTTTATAGGGTGAATTGTGACTGCAGGCCATACCTTACTCGGTGAGAACAATGCATTTTAGGAGTGGGACAAAGCCTTGGAAAGGTCAGAATTTAGCATGATTGAATCAGAGCTGAATTAACAATAGTGTAGCCAGTATGCAAATGTGGAGCGCTTAGTACAGCTTTGCTAGGTTGCCTGCTTGGGGCAGGGAGCCTTTGTTAGTATTGCGCATATGCAATGAGGTGTTTGCCGGAGAGGTTCTTGAAGTGACGACCTGGCTTTATCTGGCCTGCCTGGGTGGAGAGTGGAATGTTCAGCAATTATCAGCCGCGCCTGTTCACGTGCTTGTCCGGCGGCCTCACAAACACGTGGAGCAGGGTGGCAGAGGAAAGCTGAATTGTTTGATATCAAAATGATATCGAGTGCTATCTCCAGGTAGGCCTAGACCACAGTAACACATTCCTGTTGTCACTGATTCTTATCAAGTCCACCACCTGAGACGGCTGACTAGATAGGGCCAGTGATGTATTTAAGTCTTTTACTCTCAGTCTCAAGTCGAATCCCAAGTGCTTGCAAGATACTTTCAAGACAAGTCTCGAGTCAAGTCTCAAGTCTGGGAGCCAACTTTATACCCCAACCTGTGTTCCAGAATTTCTGGACAGAGTCGAAAGTCAGTTTTAACAATTTAAGTAGTGTTGGTCCTCTACTTTTGTGATTTTGCCATCTACAGTTTCAGATCTGGGGATAGGATCCTTCTTACTTCCCATCTACAAAGCTGGAGATTTTTTCAGAAGTAAGGAATAGGGTCCTTCTTATTCCCCATTATTGAAGCTTCAAGAGCTTTAGAAGGAAGGATCTTTCCTTCTCAAGCCTAACACATTTTCTGTTCCCCTTTGAGATACATGCCCTGCACTCTGGGCAAGAGTCTTGCCTTCTGCTTTTAGGAAAACTTTTAGAAAGTTCCTCCTATACATAGCAGGGACAGGCTGCTGAGCAGACATCAACCCTACCTCAAGCCCATTGCCTAACCCATTTGGTGTTCCCTCTGAGAAATGTGTCCACACTTTGGACTTGAGACAGATCATCATGCAACCAGTAAGTTGTAAGGTTGTTGTGGGTTTTCTGGGCTTGTAAGTTGTAAGGTTTCTGGATGAATGTGTTATGTTACTGAACCAAGTGAAGCAAGTCAGTCACTAAAAATATTCAAGTCAAGTTGAGTTACTGTGTAATTTTTGCCAACTCAAGTCCAACTCAAGTCACTGAAGTGACTTAAGTTTGACTTGAGTCCGAGTCTACTGACTTGAGTCTACATCACTGGATAGGGCTGAAGAAGTTCCTTCTTGTCCATGGTAACAACCAGATAGCAGCATTACAGACTAGGGTTACCACAGTGAAAACTGGAAATGGCTCCTGTATCTTTAATGGATGTATAATGCAGCAAATTTCAGCAGGTATTACTCGTTACCTGGTTGCACAACAAGCCACACCTCCTCAGATTCTCTCTTCTACACAACCATTAAAGGTACAGGAGCCCTCTCTGGTTTTCATTCTAGCAACCCTAGGAGACACCAAGGGCTTTGAGTAGGACTCAGTTTACAACTTTGGCTATCTAAATCACCTGAGCAGAGTGGCCCTTCCTGCTCCTTATAAACCCACAGTCAGGCCAGAGGCTAACACCATTAGATTTTTTCCCTCTCCTTAGTTCAATCTGCTCAGAGAAATTGAAAGAGAGAGGAGGAGGGAGGAAGGAAGAGGAGGGGGAGGTATGTAGAAAGGCCACTGCTGTAAAAGAGATATATAGAAAGGCAAAGCATCTGATAAGTTACCTTGAGGCACATTTTTTCCTACTCTCTGTTAAAAATGGAAAGAGAACAAAGCAATCTCTAGATGAAAACAAAATAATAAACTACTTAGAGACGATGTTGGTGCTGCTGAGCAAAATGTCCGGATCTATCCTCATCACTGTCACTTACTGGGCAACCTTTAAAGGCTGCCAGCCTTTTAAAATAAGGCCTGATTTCAGTGAAAATCTCTGCACGTTGCAGGAG
Source organism: Ctenosaura bakeri (assembly GCA_948474755.1). Lineage (NCBI taxonomy): Eukaryota > Metazoa > Chordata > Lepidosauria > Squamata > Iguanidae > Ctenosaura > Ctenosaura bakeri. The sequence continues at coordinate 364,482 of CAOLHI010002099.1, read as the reverse complement.
CTGAGTAGCTCCTCTCCTGGCCTGCTTGTTGCTGCTGATGTTCCCATTGTTCTTGCTGAGCTATTAAAGGTGCCAGATACAGAAACACATCCACCAAAACTGGTGGGAACAGCATAAGCAGTCAGAGGCAGCAGGGGGAAAAGGACAGGGAGTATCACAATCAAGAACATCTACAAATGCTTCCGTGTGCTTTCGTACAGCATCAGGACCATCTGTGTGTGTGTCTGTCTGTCTGAAACAATAGCAGCTGTCTTTAAAAATTCTAACACCTCAGGTTGCTGCTGCTGCGTACTTTCAAGTCGTTTCTGATTTATAGCAACCCTAAGAGTTTGTGACAAGTCCAAAGTCATCCAGTGAGTTTCCATGGCCAAGTGGGGAATCGAACCCTGGTCTCCAGGGTCTTAGTCCTGTGCACAAACCGCTACAGCATGCCGGCTCTTGCACCTCAGCTTAGAAAATGGCAAATCAATAAAGTCCATGAGAAGTAATCACTTCAAAAAGATAGGCTAACATATACAGTGCACCCTCCATATATGCAGTTCTGTTCCAGGAACTTCTGTGTAAAACAAAAAATAACACATTCCATTGTAGTCAATGGATACAATGTGCATGTGGCTATACCCACATGGGTATGTGCACATTATATCCATTGGCTATAATAGGAGTGATACTTTGCACAACCTCACATTCATGTATGCAGCAGTCACGACAGAAAAAGGTGCACTGTATGCCCTATTTTAGAGTCTAGAAACACTACTTTTGGGGTCTACGGTTCCTCAAATTTGCCTGGTTGGCTCTGCCCCCATTTGAGAATTTGAGAACTAGCAGCACTAATTACAAAAGCAGGGAATGCCTACTGGCCACCATCCATATACTGGAACAACATCTACACAGGGGATCCTGCCTATACATGTATAAGAGACTTGCCTCACTGGGCAGGATTCCCAATCAGAGGAGAGTTTATGCTTGTGAGCAGTTAGGGTTCCTAGTCATAGGAAAAAAACTACACTTGTAAAACAAACTCCACATTACATATGTTTTATCCTCTCTCTCTTCCCTCATATCTGGATGTCAGGAACCTAGACCAGTGGGGATGGAACAGGCAGAGATGGTCCTGCTGACTCCACTCCATGTAATTATAATTACACAGAAAGGGGATGCCAAAATGGAGGCCCATTTAGGTATTTGGTAGAATAAGCTCATGAGGAGGAACATGCTAGCACTGTGCATCCCCTTTCATTATTTTTATGTCACCCTGAATGCACAAATGAGACTCTCCTCTGTCTGAGGAGGTTCTGCACATGTTCTATAATGTTTTTGTTTGTTTGTTTTCCAGATTGTATGGAGAGCCTCTATAGGTAGTGGAAGTTCTCATTGTCCAAAAGTTGTCTGCCGTGTGCAGGGGATGATGCGAACCAGTAGAAGAAGGGAGGGGAGTTCTTACATGCTCCCTCTCCTTGTCTGTTTATTCTGCTTAGATCCATAATGTTTGAAAAGAGGTTAGGACAATTGTTTAATTTACATCTACAGCTTCATGATGCTATGACAACCAACTTGATGAATTGACAAGAAGTGATGGGGAACCTAAGGGAGAACTGGCTGCAGGTCAGGGAACTGATCCCAACTACTAATTGCATCCTAGCAGGGACAAGAAGATAAGTAATTCAGAAACTGTAATAGCTCATCCCCTTCAAATGCTATAATACAGCAAAAGCAGTTCTTCACTGCCCAGACATAACATGTGGTAAAAGCAGGTAACACATGACAAATACACAGTGAAAACTTGAGTAAACTGACTTCCTATCATGTACATCCTGGGCAGACATTTCTATAGTTATTTTTAGATTAGATTTAGAGGGAACAATTGTGTAGATGACAGTAATCACACTGATTGGGATACATGTAAAATGGGTCTAACTTTAGAATTATAAATTCTTTGATACAGAAGTGTTCTTTTATGCTTATGTTATTCTGGAAAGGACTCTCTGCAGAATCGCAGGTACTAAAGTCTCTTCCCTGAACTGCTTTAACAGCAGAAATGCTTGTTTTTTTCAAAACCAAATGTGGACTTCTGGCTATGTCTAGTTTCATTCTTTCAAATTTTGGCACCCTTTCTTTACTTACATAAGAGAAAGCAAAGGGCTGACATCATGGAGGCATTGGTGGAAGGGAAGTAAATATGCTAGCAGTGACACCAGTGAACCCAAATGTTGAGACCAAAACAATTCATGTGCTCTGTGACTGAGCTATAGTCACCCCATTGGAAGGAATAGTGGGAGGAGAGGTGGTGGATGATAAAATAGCCACTGTTTTAAATGACCCAGAAAGTTGCTAAAGTTAACAAATTTTCTCCTCACCTTGCTCATCCATCCATCCATCCCCCACATTCCTCCAACACAGGCATTTCCATTCAGCCATCAAACCTTCAATCTGCACTAGATAAAGCTGCCTTTTAAATTACAATTTGTTATTCTGTTACAGTCATTTTCTATATCAGTTTTATATGGCATCAAAAGCCCTTTCATATGTTAAACCCTCCAATTCATATGCTAATCCCTAATTTACAACAAGGTAATTATTTTTAGTTGAATTTATTATTAGGCATTTTCCAGGTGGGGGGGACCAACGGCTCTATGCTGTGCACGAATAGAAGCCAACCTGCTTGGATCCATCTGTTGCATATGTGCAAATAGGTGCAGACACAAAGCAATTCTGTTGCCAGGTAACAAAGGAGGAAATGAACAAGTCTCTGGCTGGCTAACCAGATACTTAACCTTTCCCCTCTTCCTAAAACAGGCCCTACCTTTGATCAATAATCGTCATCTTCCCTACCTGAATTTCCTGGCTTTTATTCAACTAATCTTCTGTAAATTTTAAAGAAACATCTTAAATGGCATATCATGTAAATGAAGCCTCAGAAAATTAGGAGCAGTACTATGCTCACAAAGACTCACATCAGTATAGTTGCCTTGAACCACCAAGGATAACCATTGTGTCTAAATGGAACCAGCTAAAACCAACTTCTGTCACACATTGGCACTGAAAGATCTGGGATGTCACAGCAGTGGAAAATAGTACGCATATCACATGAACCTCTCCAACACTTGTGATCTTCCTCAGAAGACTCCAGGGGAAAATCACAGATTAGGTGGATCTTTTCTGTAGTGATAACTCATATTATTTGTTTAGTAATTTACAAGACATTAGACAGACCATAGATGTACAGTCTAAAAAAGATATGACATGAAAGAAAAAGGGAGCATGAAGGGAAGAGGGAAAAAGCTGGTCCATCAGCAGGACTGGTGGAACACTCTACATCTCTTCTTCTTCAGCTTCAACTTGCTGGAATGACACTGATAGTGATAGCTAAGGGAAAAGCATGGTGGAAGTGGACTTTCAGTAAGCCAAATGAAATTATACTAACTCTCTCACTATGATTGTCTTTCTGCTGCTCCCATGGAGGAGGGAGCCTTCAGGAAGATGATCTTTCAGGAAGACTGGTAGAATGACCCTGGTTCCCATCATAAAATTGTATCCCAAGATGTCTTAGGCTAGCCCCTCTCTGTAAACTTTCAGGTATATCAGATGAAGTCTGTCTACTTCTCCCATGCGTTGACCATTAGTTTTGGTATAAAAAATTTATTGTATTTTATTGGCTTCATTAATGATTATACTGATAAATAGAGAGTGCCTTTAAGCCACTAATGTTAATAAGCTGGATTTAAATTCAGCGTATAAGAACAAAAAGACACTTTCCTGAATTATGGATTCTTTTCCAGACATATATTGAGAACATTTTCCAGCAGGCCACACTGATGTGGCATGTTGAATATACTTGCTAACCTAAAGTTATGATTCACATCTTGTTAGCAACTTGCATCAGCATAACACCAACTTATATCTTTTTATGGTGATTGCAGAGGGAAGAATTCATTACCTCCCTCTTGCAACATCCCCTCTCCACCAAGATTCACCTCTCCCTTGCAGGGGTCTCTCAACATGGCTTTGCAGTGGGCAGCCAAGAAGTGTCCTGTTATGTCCCTAAAGACACATGCACAAGGATGATATCATCTCTGGAGGACCTTGTGAGGTCCTGAGGATCCTGTTGTTGTTGTTGTTGTTGTTGTTGTTGTTGTTGTTGTTGTTGTTGTTGCTGTTGTTGGAACATAGCTGGAAATTTCTCCCCCAGTCACTATGTGGCTCTCTTAGATAGGCCATGTTGGACATGAGTCCACTAAGAGAGAAAATGGAGCAGCATTCCTCTTAGGTGGAACTTAGCTGATTCATGAATCTCCTCAAATACAAGGGATATACTAGGCTAAGTTGATTTGACGAGTCTACTCTTTAACAATCCTTTCCTCAAGTTGCTTTGAGAAAGGTGGCCTTCCCAATTGCTCCACTCCCCCATAGCCATGGATTGGAAGAACAGAAAGCTCAGAACATTCTCTTCCTGACCCTGATGACAACTTTTCCTTTCTTCCCTCACTGCTGCTGTGCTCATGGCCTTTTTCATTTGGCTGCCAGTGCCTCCACCTCCACCATCTCTGACAATAGAGGCCATAATCCTATATGAAGTTGACAGAGCATAATGCTCCACCAGCATGCCTCTGCCCCCTTACACCACCACCCCATACACAAAACTGACCTATTTGATAGAGGGCTGTGCCTTCATGGCAAGTTCATACCCAAGAGGGAGTGCCTGGGCAGCATCTCTCTGTGGTTCCACAGACAGAAGCACATGGAAGATGTCATCCTCCCAGATCACCAACTGGAGATGTCTCTGTTCCCCTGGCTGCCAAGCCACAGACAGAGACTCTACAGGTGTCCCCCACCCTCCTCCAGCCATTGATTGTTCATAGACCCTGCAGACATGGGCAGGACATTAGGCAAGAAGGTAGTAAATACCTCCTTGCTCAGTGACCTTAAAAAACAGAGAGAGAGAAAAGAGAGAGAGAGAGAGGCCTAACCTATAGGAGTCTAGCCAGAGTTTTATCAGTACAGAAATTTAAGCAGTTCTCAGCCATTGAGCTAGTTAGCACCATTACACTGTGCATCAACTAAAATGTTTTCTTGTAGCTGGAAGAAGCTGGAAAGGCAGTGGGGAGAAAAAGAAAAGATTTAAGACTGCTTGATGGTATTTTAAAATGATACTCATTAAAACAATGCTCTTTTAATCTGAATAATTATTTAAAGTAAAATTTACAATCTTTTACTTCGATTAAGCAATGACTCTTTTCATTTGTATTATCAAGGTTTGATGGGGAAATTGAGATAGGAATGTTTTAATGGTTTTCTGTCTTTTAAGACATTTATACTAGGGAATGGACATTGGATCCAGCTGAGGGTCAAAGACCAAGCCAAATCAAACCCATTCTAGTGCTTCACAAGACAAAAGAAGCTTCCCAACAAAGCAACTATACCTGAAGCTGGATCTGCAGAGAGACACCATATGAAGGATACCTTCTGTGACTCTGAGACCAAAATAAAGTGGCAGATTCTGTTTGAGAAGGTAAGGAAGGTCCAGGAAAGAAGCAGGTGACCACAGGAGCAAAAGAAGAAGAGATCACTTCTTCCTATAGCCACTGTGACAACAACAACCGCAGCAAATCAACACAGCACATCAACCCAGGTCTCTCTCTGAAAGTACACAGTAGCCTTTTCTGCACTGGGTTTTTAAAACGGTGTAGAGCGTCCTCCAGAGAGGATGTCTACACCTGGCAGAGGACTGGTTCTGGACAACTTTGTGTAGTTCCAGACCTCAGCCCACTCCGGAACGACCCAAAGTGGTTGTTCAACATCCTTTTGAAAGACCACTTAAAACAGGTCTTTCAAAAGCACGGAGTGCACCACTCCACTCCTGCGCTCCAGTGCAGATTTTCAGGCTCACACCAGTGCGAGTCTGCAGATCTGTCAGGGGCGGACTTTAGACTGGCAAGCTTCACCGGTTGGTGGAGAGCCTTGACCAACTGGAAGCCGCCGTTTTCGTCCCCAGAGCAGTGCAGAGTGATGGCCATGGACTGCTCCGGACCAGCCTGGACTCTCACATGGAGCACACAGATCCAGTAAGTACTGGCACAGGGCGATTCCCTCGCCCAGTGCGGAAAAGGCCAGTGAGATCAAGCAACTTTTTGACCAATACCTTAAGATACCATTCACATTGACATGGAAATTATGCTCTGAGTTTTTTAAGAGGATACATTCCTTGCCATTACCATACAGACAAACACAAAAGAAGCTGGAAAGATAATCGTAAATGGGAAACAAAATGGCAGTAGCTTCCTCTTCCAGTTATCCCACTCCATGCACAAACGCTACAAACTGTTATTGTTTTTCAGCTTGTGTGTTTCCATTTTAGGCTATTAGCTCCATACTTGCCAAATACTTGTTGTTTCATGCAGAACCCTCTGGGTGATTGAAATGTATAGAGTCTGATTTTTGATCTCTTTGCTTATTCAAAGAGTTTAACACAACAATAGAAATTATGCATCTGTCAGCTTGTGATGCCCAGTTCCTGTCCATCAAAGGCTCAATCAGTTATTCACTGGAGCTGCCCTCCAGCTTGGTTTAACAAAATGTTTTGCTTACATGTGTAATGATAGATCAGTAGAGTGCCTGTGCAGCCAGGGCTAGAGGCAATTGCTGGAGAAACCCCAATGAGAATAATCTCTACACCAAGATTGGGGAGAGGGTAGGCAAGGTTCTCCTGATAAATTTCTTGATGATTTAGAGTCACTCTGTGAAGGTTTTCCTGACTCTCAAACACTTAATGATAGAAACAGCAAAAAAGACAGGACTTCTCTCCTTCCCATCTGAATTAGGCTCCTGGGTTATGCTGTAGTGTGCAGTGCAGGGATTAGAACTGTCACATGTTTGGACTACAGTCCCCAGAAGTTATTGTGCTTGTTGGAAGATCTAATACCAAAAAGTAAGTGTTCTAAGCTCAGCAACAGGGAATGGGGAGGGAATAAGGAGTTTGCACTTGACCCCATTTGATGGACCAGAGACAACCAAGAAGGTCCTGGGATTATAAAGACTGCCTACAACTGCTATATCCTAACCACAGTATGTTGCACTAAATTGAAATAGGGTGTTGGCATGTCTGTTCCCTTCTTTCTACCCCTTCCATGCCCTTTCTGCACCAACCTATTCATTGGCCATATACCTCATCAATTACTAATTTGTTGTCAGTGAGAAAGGAGCCCTGTGTACATACTGATATACTTTTACAAGTCCCTTTCTCACTAATACTGAAGCGCCTCAAACAGAAGATTTGTCCAGTCGGTCTATCAGTATGGGAGAAGCCTGACCAACAGACAAGTTCCTGCTACTCCTCCACATGTTCATTGAAGATTACTACAGCATCCCCTTACTGGTTGTGAACAATAGAACAAAACCACTACTAGTAACTGTGTAGTAGGGGAAGGGAAGCTTGAGCGTCCTAATATTTTGTGCTTAAATTCCCACAAGTCTCAGTCGGAACACAGAACGCAAGAAATTGTGGGATTCATAGACTGAAGTATCTGGATCACCAGTAGTTTCCCACCCCTATTATGGAATGGTACTGAGTTAAGTTACCCAGTGGTTTGACTTAGGATAGGGAAACATCTTAATGTTTACTTAATGAGGGCATATGAAATGTAAATTCAAAATGGAGCAAATCAAGTCCACTTCTTCAAAAGTACCCTTGTACAAGTTCAACCATGTATTAGGCTGTGCTCTTCCAAGGTCCTCCCAGCAGGTTGCTCTTGTTGAATCGACACTTCTAAGCATCATCCTCTGCAGCTGTCAAAGAGTCCCCAGTGGGATTGCACCATCTTTCATAGACCACAAGATATAGAACTCTGTTCAAATCTCTGCCTCTCTCTTTCCCCATCTTTCCCCTGTGATCCTTAGGCCATTTCCACACTAGCCTGTTATAGTGCTATTATTCCACTTTCAACATCCTATGGAATCTGGGTTTTGCAGTTTAGGGAGGGGCTTTTGAGGCCCCTCCCTGAACTGCAAAACCCAGGATTCCATAGAATATTGTGGAAATGGCTTTAGACTCAGTGGTCTCAAGACAATAGACAAAATTCCAAAGGGATTTCTTTAAAGTTATTGCGTCTTTTTTAAGTATAATTGCAAAGAAAATAAACAGAAAGAATGAGTAAGGAAACAAAGAAAGAAAGAAAAAGAGTTTAGGAGAAGAGGAAGTACACAAAGTATGAACACAGGCTAAGCATATACTTTGATATAAGTTGACTATGTTTCCAAAAATATATTTCTTTGAGGTTGACATCAATACAATACACACTGATGTGTAGCTAAAGCAATAAAATCTTCTAACCATTGTGAACGTTTATCTTTCTACCCTTGAAATACAAGTCTTTTCACAACAGTAAAAGCATACAGGATCCAAGAACCTTCCCTTAGACTCCATGTCACAGAAATATAATTTAAAAGAACATGTGCATCTACAAATGTCAAAGATTTTTCTGATACAAAATTAATATGTTCTAACGCATCCAAGCAAAAAGGAGTATATGCATCATATGCCACAAAGAAACATTACAACACCAGCATTTAATTAAAGCAGATGTTTTCTTCCTTAAAAGACATAATGGTGTTCAGCATACCTGAAACATTAATTTTTGGTGGACCAAACATAGCTTCAGGTCTAAAGAGATTTTAGATATTGAAGTTTTTCATTTGTTTAATTTATGTAGGGCAATGCAACTCCTTATTTCACTCAAGTTTAGCTTCAGTAATATAAAATTTAATGCTTTTCAGGGAGCATTTTTAAGATAACTTGTTGTTTTATGTTTTGCTGGAATATGATTAATGTTTCCAAATTGGTTGAGGCATTCAATGGTCTATTTAAAAACACAAAAGGGTGTTTCATTTGTAAATATTGCCACAGTATATCTCTGGGTAACTGATAACTGGCTTATATCTTTGGTCTGGACCACTCAGTTGATCCAAAACATAAATCCACAACCAATTTCTTCCAGAAAAAAAATTGACTTGCAATTGTCAAATTAGGATTAGCCCATAGACCTAGTTTAGATCAAACTGTAGTTGACAAGAGACTGCCAAGCCATCATGGAAGCAGAGAGATCATAAGGTACACCATTCCTTCCTCACATGAAAAGAACCTAAGTCAGTCTGTCTAAAAAGAGGTTGCAAATAAGTTGATTCAAACATTGCCTAAAGAAAAGAATTTAAATTAGGTTACAGCTGGCATCTTGCTGGTTAATCTCAACTGGAATAACCCATTCAAACAATTGTTGAATGGTAACTCAACATATTTGAGATCCAGCAACTATAGCCAGTAACGAAGCAAGACTCCTCAGTTTCCTGTGGGTTTTTAACATTTTTCATCCAACTAACGGTAACCCTTCCCTGTGGCACAGAATAACAGTTTTGTTATTGTTGTGCACCTTCAAGTTGCTTCCAACACTAAGGTGAACCTATTGCTCCTTTACAGTTCAGCCTAAAACCCAGAGCAGATTTGTGACTCCACTACCATAGAAGATGCCAACCATCAGCACTTGCCATATTCAGAGCAACTCCTACAAGTTGGATCAAAGCTTAACTCATTTATTTTACTTTCAAAAAGAGGAACTGAAGAAAAACAGAGCTTTGAAGCATGACTGACTCAATGACTTGATGAGAAATGTAGTCTAAAAAGTGACTTTTCCAAACTCTTAAGAAAAAGGTGGATCAAAGTAACAAGGGAGGTGAAAGGTGATTTTTAATACTTAACTGGACAATGGCTCAAATAAGTTAAAAAATACAAATCAAAGAATAAAGATAAATCAATTGGCAGAGTATCTTCCCTCTTAACCAAGCCCCTTCTCAATAAACAGCACTTCGGAAACCACTCACAAAGCTTTCTCTGCAGCAGCACAGAATTAATACCTTCCCCCATTTTTTTTTTTTAGGTTTTTTCTAACACTAATGCAGCTTAACATTATAATGTGAATCTGTTCTGCAAAACAGATTTCACAGATCCATGTACCTCTCCATAAGAGACACAGTAAATACCAGATTAGGGTCAGTTCTGTGTCTCACATAGTAAACCTCACAATACTGGACCTGAAAATCTGTTGCATTATGTACTATCCAGAGCAGCAGTTGGGAGGCTAGGGATGGGAATTGTGTGGCCCTCCAGGTGCTGCTGGACTGCAGGTCTGAGTGTTTCTCATCATTGGCTAGTGCTGCTGGCAGGTGTAGTCCAATAGCATCTGGAGATCTGCAGAAGTCCCAGCCCTGTGCTAGACCCAAAGTATGCTGCCTGACTATAAAATTAGTTGCCATGAAAGGAATCTCCCATGCCAACATGTCTTGATGTCAATATAGAAACAGATAGCATACTTATAACTATCTGCTTTAGCAATAGCATCTTTTAACACACAGTCCTAAACTCCATGTGCACCTGAATGGGATTCCTCTTTGACTATTTCCAGGTCAGTGCAGTTTGACACACACAATGGAAAATGTATGCATGGAGACATCCCGGACATTATCAGGAATGGGAAAGCTGTTGCACACAGATAGGCACCTCCTGGCTATGCCTGGGATTTGTGGATTAGGACATTATTTGTTTCCACAATTTTTTTTCCCAAGGGACATAATACCTGTCTGGTAAACAGAATTTGATGCATGCCAGCCTTCAGAAAGAGTATGACCTGGCAGCTGTTTCCAGTGCCAGAGCACAACCTTGAAATACAGTGGAAATGCCCCTGACTTCACACTACATTCATATAATGAGTAATACTTAACTGTCCCCAAATATTAGGAGCTGTGCTTTTTTTCTTTCTTTTTCTCTGTTATTTATCATTGTTAGTGTATTTGAAAAAATCTTATAAAAAAGACACACTAGAATTATCCAAAAGTGAGTGAGAAGCACCCTTAACATGTCAAAATAACATGGATAGAGTCTGTTACAAAAGTCCAAAATGATTACAGCAGACACTCCTAACTGGAACTGACCATGAGATTCTTAATACCATAATTATTTTTTATATCTATATTGCCGGCTCCCTTTAAAATAGCCCACTAATGTCACAGTAAGATCCAGTATAGAATATATTGGACACAACAAGCCTAGTCAAAAAGCTGACAGTGTGACTTTGGACTGCCATCTCTCAGCATAAACAGTTTAACAAGACTGCTGTGAAGCTAATACAGGGAAAAGTACATGTGTATAGCCTCAAGGTCCTTGGAGGGAGGACAACATATAAACACAATAATTAAATTATAAATAATTAAAATTATATTCATACTGTTCTGCCTACCAAGAATCAGTGTTGTATAATGGCAAGAGTCTTTAGCTTTCGGAACGCCAGTTTCAAATCCATGCTCAGCTATAGCAGTAAGTTCTATATCAGTGGAATAGTAAACTTGTTGCAAGTTGTGTATCAACTTTAAAGGAGTTATCTAATTTCCTGACTCTGGGAGATACTGTGGATTACCTCCCTTACAGTTTGGACTAAAACTTAGAGTGGGCTCACTGCCCCACTACCATGGAAATCACCAGCCACCATTGCATTTAATCCATGGTGTGTCTTTGGCAACACAGTTCTCGCTCACACACATGCACAGGCTCAACCAAACCTTTCCCATAGAGCTGTTGTGATACTAAAATGCTCCTCTGAGTTCATTGACGGAAGTGTAAAAAATAAGAATTACAAACAAGTAATTCATGGCAGCCTGATCCAGGCCGGCTTCTGACTTCCTCATCTTATTATGTTCTCCATATTTCATTACTGTCCAGCACAAGAATAAAGCAACAGCACCAGACTATCAGACATGATTTGGTTACTCATACGCAAACTAGGCAAGACATAAACAATTTCTTTGTTTTTATCAGCAGCGCAAGCAAACAAATTGTGGACTAGAGAAGAGACAGAGATAACAAGAACACTGAAATGGAACAGTAGCTTTATCATATCAGATAACAGGTAGAGATAATAATTTGGAATCCTCTTCCATGTCAAAACAATTCCATGTAAATAGAAACTGTATCTTGGGGAGAAGAATTCTAGCCAAATTCACTCTCTGTTATTTTGGCTTTCTATGGTCAGAAAGTTTTTCAGGGGAGGATTTCAGTTAGAGATGTATTCAGAACTGTGACTTCCTGTGTACACACTCTACAGTACTTTGGAATTTTACAGCCTCATTCTATTACCTGAGACCCTGGATCGGCAAAAAAAAATCATGGAGGAAAGGGATACACTTCCCATATTGCGTCAGCACTATGGTGCTGATCCAGCCACTCCCAGTCCTTTGCACACATTTGAGAAATCAAATGAATCTTCCTTATCCCATTTGCTTTAGTCATCTGTGTCTAGTTGCCTGCTTTTCCCATTTCTTCACCTCCTGGAGAACATCTCAGTTGTTGCACACCAAATGTGGAATGCTCTCCCATTGGTGGTTCAGCTGATGCCAGTGTTGTTTTCCTTCTGGTATCCAGTCAAGATACATTTTTTAATTGTTATTATTGATGGCTTTAGAGATTAATTTGCTTTAAGGGTATCTGTACATGGTTTTAATAGTTGTAGTCTTTTAAGACATTTTTACTTATGTTTATGTCATGTTTACTGTGCTTTTAGCCCATGTTTTAAATTATTTATTGTCTTGTCTGCACACTATCTTGGAACCCCAAGGCATGATATAATTATTTGGATAAATAAATACATAAAAGCATTCCGTATGCTATTGGCTGGGGAAGTGATGATATAGATACTCGATGGTCTTTGAAGTCAACCAAACTATCACTAGTCTCTTGTGCAAGCCAGTCCATGCAACAATTAGAAACAATAAGCTTTTGCAAGAATTTTGTATGCACAGAAGTGGGAAGATCCCTCAGTCCCATGTCAAGAGGATTGGATGTTGAAGGTATTGAGTATAATGGAGATCGACAAATTGACATCATTGTTAAGAGATGGTTCTTTTCCTGATTACAAAAAACATTGGGAAAGTGTTATTTTGTTTATAAAGTTAGCAGGAGGGATATATGCAGCAAATGGGTTTGATTAATTGGTAAGATAGATTTATTATTTAGATTTATTATTGTTATTATTATTTAGATTTATTATGGTAGAACATTAAATTTTCAAGTTTTATATTAACAGTGAATTAGAGAGAGGATAAAGTTCTATTAATGGTCGTATATAGATAAAAGTAGATAAAGGAATTAAAGGACATATAACTAAGGATAACTAACTACTGTTCCATGAAGAAACTGGAAGTCAAATGTGTATTTATATTCTTCTTTTATGTTCTGGGTTGTCTTAGGGGTAGTTGTAGTTTCTTAGCTATTTGCATATTAGTTTAGTTTGTCTTTTATGGCAAAGTTTTGTTTTATGTGTTATTGTTTTATGTGTTATATTTATATATATAGTTTTATATTTTTTTAAAAAGTGTGTTAATAAAAAATTACAAAAAAAGAAACAATAAGCTCTTAGCTCTCTGTGTGATCCCCACCCCCAGCCTCATCTCTGTTAAGCCATCTGCAGTACCAGGGCAATGATATCATCTGTCTTTCTCCTTGTGCCTTCACAGCCAAAGCAAGAAAGGTTCTGTGAGGCTTTAGGAGCATTAAGCTACTTGTAGACAAAAGTGCTGGGAGTGTGCACTTTATTTCATCACACCTTAAAAGTGTAGGGACTGCTTTTCTCACTATTCAGTGGCAAAATAATTCCTCCCCAACCTCCGCACTGTGGCTTCTGAGAAGAGGGAAAGCTGCCAGTTGTTCACCTTGTTTATGCACTGTGCCATTTTCACTGTTGCAGATATATATGAATAAAAGGGGGAGACAGAGAGGGAGTTGCTGCCTACCATTGCATGATGAGAATGATGAAGATGATGAGGGTGATAACAATTTTGCAGAACAATACACTTCAAATATAAAAAGAACCATATTGCTAGGTAAACATCTAATCCCTTTCTGGAAAGCTCACCCAAACAGTGCACAATGACGACAGTATCTAGTGATCAAATGTGAGCTGGGCTCTATTATTAGTTTTTGAAGCTAATAGCCATTTATAGGCACACATCCGTATGCTTTCTCTGAGTCCATGTTAGAACAAAAAATCTGAATCACCTCCTTCTGATATATGAGTAATATTCTCCATTTCAGATCACACCATGGTGTTCTGAAGGCCCTGTGAGTTGTGACAGACACATGAGAGAGAGAGAGAAGAGGTGAGGGCAGAGGAGTAAGAAGTGAGAGCATATGCTAAACAGAAAAACATGATAGCAGTTTAGTCTTTACCATTTTTCTAACAGTCTATTTTCTGCTTGAAGAAGCAGGTGCTCTTCTATCCTTCTCACATCAAGCCACTGACAGGCTGTCAGGGTTGAAGGGGGGTTGATCGCTCCAGGACAGTTATATTGCTTTGAATTGCACATTCTTGACATATCTGATAATTATGCCAAATGAGCTCACCTCATCCTCAGACTTCAAAGCTGCACATATTAAATTAAGTGAAAGCGGTTACCTCCGCAGATGTTTAAAAAAATTGCAAAAAGGGGTGGGTGGGAAGAAGAAACCAAAGCCAGCCTTTTGACATGTGCCAGCATCCTGACATGTGAATTACCATGACAAAAAGATTGATGGTCTGAAGAGGCAAATCTAAGGTACTTTCATCTGTCACCTGAGTCAGCGTCCTACCTGCTCACTGAGTGCTTCTTCCTATTGCTTAATATCAGTTCTTACTGCTAACAATATGATCAAGATAGAAAGATTGTCTTGTACCCTTGTCTGAGGAGCATCACAAGCTGCTATGGATGTGTAAAATATATTGCCACAATTTTAGTTCCCACTACATTTCAACCAGAATACTCTTCTTCAGAACAACTTTAGGTTTTAAAATTGAATTGATTTAATAGTTTGCTTCTTTTTCCATAAAAGAAGTTGGCTATGTGCGTCAGAAGGAGTCTTCTGCACAGCCATTTTAATCATTCTCCCCCAGTTGTTTGTTAGCACATGGGGCACACATGCTTCCTCCTGAGATATTTTTCCTTGTAATCAGGAAAAGGAACAGAAATGGCACATCTTCTGACCATCCCAATCTGATAGGGACAATCCCAGTTAATCCTCTGTCGCCCCACTCTTTCTCTTTTTCCCACTTTCCTTCTATATCCTCAGCTGACAGCAGTTGTGCAAACAAAGTTAAAAGTGCAAAAGTAGTTTGGTCTCAATAAACTTGGAAAGGGAGGACAGGAGAGGGCGGAAATTTGCCCATCTCAGTAGGTTCAAGCAAAAGCAAACTGCTGCAGCCTCTCATAGCTTCCTCATTAATAATTTTTGCCATAGGATGTTGAAAGTGGAATAATAGCACTATCACAGTGTAGGGTGGAAATGGCCTAAGATTTTACGATGCTACGATTCTACAATTCACTGCTCAGTCTTCTTGTTTGTTATGTTTGTGTCAATTGCCTCTCCTTGGCAAGCCTTTATGAGGTAAAAAGATCTGCTTGATTTCTTAAAAAAATTCTGGGTCCAAAATGTTGATAAAATTCGAAGCCTGTACCATAACTTTTTCATGGGTCAGAAAATGAGGTAGTATAAATATGTATTGGCACCAAAATCAGACACTGAAGGATATTGGAAACTGCATTACTAACACAAACTGTAGGTTAATTTTTCTAACCTGAGCTGACATTTCAATCAGTCTGCAGAAGATACAGATAAACATATCATGTGGAGATTTAATCACATGATCAGATCATGGGATAAATACTGTTCAGAAAGTCCTCATACATTCCCTGCACTAGAATACATATCCAGTTTGAATTGCCTCAGAAAGGTCAATGTGGAATAAAAAGAAAGGCATCTGAAAAATAAGCAAAATTCTAGAATACTAGAAGACTTAAAGGGAGAGTAGCAGTTACTAAACTTTGTCCATGTATACAACCAAACATGGAAAAGGAGAAGGAGAGAGAAAGAAAGGGAGAAATCATACATTGTAGATCTAAGGATGAGGAAGTGAACACAATTGCTGAGAAACTGAAAGCAGTAGAGAGGTCCTATGGATGAGCTGTGACCTGCTGAGGACTTTGGAGGCCTGGGTGGTGCCAAAATACTGCTTAGACACCTATTAAAACCCCACTATTCACACAAATATTCGGGGTCTAGGGAGACCATGTTTTGCTTTTTGATCTGGTGCATTGCAGATTTTATTCTTCTTCTTTCCAATTGTTTTATATTTATTGCTTTGGACTATTGTAATGTGAACTTATAGGTGCTACTACACCCTGAATTCTCTTGATAACAGAAATATTCTAGATCAGGAATATTTTTAGGAAACAAATCAATAGATAAGACCCAGCTGTGCAGATGACAGACAACAAGGCTTGCTTTATCTTCTCTCCGACTGGCATGGCAGCTTTCCCCGCAGTCTGCCAAAGCACCTTGCCATTTTATGCACCATTCTGGCCTTCCCTAGAAACATCACCTTTGTGTAAACAGGGTAAAGCCTTTCAGTTGCTAATTAAAACTCCTTTAATGATTTATGGTAGCGTGGTTCTGGTTGGTTATAACCACTGAGAATCATTTAGTTGGGACCAACTTTATAAGAAAATATAGTACAATCTTTATTAAAACAGCAAACAGAATAATGTATTGGTTTTGTATGTACATCTCAATTCAAACAGATCTTCAGAGTGCATTTAAACAGTTTCTTGTCTCTTTACAACAGCATAAAGGCACACGTTTCTCTCTCTCTCTCTCTCTCTCTCTCTCTCACACACACACACACACACAGCCCTCTGGCTTCCTTCTTTGCCAAAGGCTATGTTCTCAAATTTAGGCCACACTCTCTGACCAGATTTAACAGTGGGAGGGGGCAAAATTGTCACCTTCCCAGTAGGCTCAAGCAAACGTGGACTGCTACAGCTTCCTCTACCTTTTGTGTCCTTCCTCTTTAATATCATGATTACGTTCTGATCTTGCCTGGCCTCACACATCCCGGTTTTCATCTGTGAAATGTTGGAGAGCATGCTTGTGTCCATTCATAATAAATCTATTGAACACAGTAAGATATTGGTTCTACCAAGTGATCCAGTGAAACTATTTGTTTACTCACTTACTTAAATTTATATTTTATCTTTCTTATTTACCTATTTACTTAATTGCTTCTCTATCATCCCATATCATAAGAGATCTGGGTAGCTTAAAACAAAATCAATTGGTCAATTGAAAAGTCAGAACAATAAGACAATAACATTTAAAACAATACAAATATTTATTATGTATTTATTTAGGGTAACTGTTGTATGTTAAATTTGTAAAGCGCCATGTACATGGATGGTGCTATATAAACAAAGGATGATGATGATGATGATGATGATGATGATGATGATGACATAAACATTGTAAAAGTATGTTAAACAATTGCATAGTTGAAAATTTATAGTTAATATAAAAGCATGTTTGTCTATACACATTGGATGAAGTCATCAGGCCCCAAAGGTCTTTATAAAAAGCCAAGTTTTACGTGGGCACTCAAATGAGACTAATTCAGGCACTAATCAGTTTTCCAAAGAAAGGGCATTCAACAGCCAAGGTGCTACATCTGATAATCCCCTTTCTCATCTTCTCACACATTGTTTTCCTTCATGAAACTCAAGGTAAGGCATGTGAAGCTTCTGTATGTGTCCAGTCAAAGCACTGACTCAGCCATCCTTAGCTATAGCATGATCACTGCATGATTTCACTGGACTGTTTGGAAAATTAGTAGCTCCAGGCCACAGTTGCAGCCATTAATATCAGAGTGAATTTACTTTGGTCCTCTTCCCAACATCTAAGAGAATATGCTAGCTCATGGTGCATGAATAGTTCTTCTACTTTTGCTTCACGCCCAGGAGATCTTTCTCCTCCCATTGCAGCTCCCTGAAGTATGTACACTATGGCTATATAAAATAGGTTTCTGACACCATCTTTTTTTTCCCTAATCAGTGTGTGCTTGTCACATTTATTCCAATGACATTAACAAACCAAAATGAAGCAGTAACTCCCTCTGGCTAAACTCTGCATTCATTCATTGTATAATCCTTAGATAAAAGCTTCGAAGCTGGAATATTCATTACCAAGCCAAGACTCTCTGAGCAGCCTGGGCAGTAATGGAATGGAGCGGATTTGACACTGGGGACACTGTGACAGAAATTACCCTGTCATGAGATTACAGGGACTAAGTGTTATTGGACGATAAGGTGTGATGTGTTAATACAAAATTATCTTTCCATTCCAAAAAGAAAAACCCCACCCCGCAACTGATGAAATTCACGTTTATTAAAAGTCTGACTCTGATATTAAAAGATTTCAGATAAGGCAGTTTATTTCTGCTCTGCAGAGCAAATTGAAAGAGTTCTCCAGCAGGAATTTCTTTAAATGAAAGATTACAACAATAAAACAAAAAAAAGCTTTCAACAATGTTACACAGCATAATAAGAGGGTAAAATTTCAGGCCACTTTCCCCAGAGGGAGTTAATTAACTCCTTGATGCCTTGCTTAGGGCATGAAAATAGGGATTAGTGCTGAAAGCTTGGCCGCATTAGGATGTGCTACACACGCAAACTTTTCCATATATGTATTTACAGTGGAGGGGATTAATTATGCCCATCTGTATGACATAAGGCTAAGGTTCTGTGAAATTATAAACTGCCAGCACAAAGCTTAAGTGATTTGTCCAAGTCACAGGGAGCACCCTAGACAACAATAGCACTATATAATATCTGTTTTGTTTTTTTTAAAAAGCATTTAATTTGCTTCTAGTCAGAAAGCTACAAATAAACTGACACCTAATGTGCTTCCCTACCGCCACCATCATCAAACTAAGAGGTTACAATACCTCATATCTGGGTTAATCCCTGTGGTTTTTTGATCCAAAACAGCAACAACACAGAGAGACAGGATGGAATTTAAGTGGTGGTAAAAAATCAGGTTAAACATTAGGAAGTTGGGAGATTTATTTTAATTAATTGTGTGAAATGGAATCCCATACAGCCAGACATTTCAGCTTTAGCCAAGATGAAAACTGACCACCAGCAAATCTAGAATGCAAAGCAGCAGAAGTGTGAAGTAAGGCATCTGGTAAGTGACATTTGCTGTGTCCAAAATAACAAAGAATGATCCAGCTGACAGAAGTTTGATTGGGCCCACATTATCTTTGGTCTATTTCCGTGCATGCATCCTGCAATTTTCTGAGGCTTACTTGATCTTCTCAGAAGAAGACATATTGGAACAAAGTAACAGTACCAAGCTAGCCCTCTGGGTAGCAGCTCTAGTCATTCCTGGCTGAAGCAAATTATCCAGACCAAATTCAGTCAGAGTTCAGACTGAGTTTGCCACTAAAATCTCTTTGGATGAGTTGTGTCTGGAAACCAACCGGGTCCTCACAGTGGGATTTGACCATCAAATTCTCCTGTACCTGTTGTGGTTCCACTCTTATTCAGCTATAATCTGTGATGACTGTGACATACTATGACAGACAGTACTTATTCTTTGGAATATCATTACCCTAAAAGGTGGTGAACATTGGGGTCCACCCACAATGCCAGCATCTCATTAGAATTTGGAGAAATTATAGCTCAAAGAAGGCCTGCAAGAGGAGGGTAATGGCAGGATCTTTTCACCTATGTAGACCAGTACTAACTATAGAGAGGCTCTAGTTACAGATAAACAAAGTATTTTATTTGGAATCAACAAACACACAGGAAACCAGACACTCTAAGAACCATACAAGGCTGTCAGAAAGTAAGACATGAAAGGTTGGATAGAGAAATTGGGGGAAGAGGGTGATAGTTACCAATCTGGAGAAGAAAGATAAAGTAGAGAGGTTCAGCATCTGAAGGTAACACAGACAAACAGTGGTCTGAAAACCATGTATTATGCCCAGTATGCTACATCCAACATGCTACAAGTTGCTGGGGCCAAAGTTGGGGTTTAAATACCTTTTTTCCTGAAGGTGTGTTCTGGCAAAGCCTTAAAACCATCTCATAGAACTGAGAAAGGGTTCAAGAATAAGTGATTGCGTTGATACCAAGAATGATACAATTTATGGGAACCATGATAACCTCTTGAAGTCTAGACCAGTAGACGGTGTAGGAAAGGTTTCCATAGGATAATATCCAAAGGGATAGTGTCCGATTGTCTTATCTGGGCCCATTCAGAAATACAAAGATCTGAGATCAATGAAGAGATTAGCTTGAATCCTTTTTATGCCAGAGATTTTCCACCTAATCCCCTTTGAATTTATGGCCTGACTATGTCTCAAGTCAGCTCAACCTTTCCCGGTCAGCATGCCTTCGATTCATCTATTTCCAGCCATATGAAAAAGAACATCCTGCAGGATGGAGGTTCAGTGTAGGGTAACAGTATTGTCCAGTTGGCAATCATAAGATTCTGTCTTCTCTCCAATGTTAATTAATATGCGTATGAATTTCGATGAAAAACTGCCCAAAATTTTGAAATGAGCTATAATCAATATGCTGACGATATTCGACTCTCATTCTCATTTTTTGTGGTGGTGGAGGGGAGAAGAGGAGTTAGCGTTAGAGAAAGACAGAAGCCCCAACTCTGAACCAGTGCCTGGAAAATAATGGTAGAAGAGCTATGTTGTGGTAGAACACATGCATGCACATGCATGCAGAAGGCCCAGTATCTTCAGATGAAGCTGACAAAGATCCCTGTCCAAAATTCTGGAAATTTACAGCACACTAAATATATTAATACATGAGATCTCACTACTGCACATATAGCAAATGGAATCTTGTCAGGGAGAGTTTTGAATCCTGGGAAACTGACTTTTTGGCAAATTTATTGCTTTCACACATGAACACTAACTGAGCGCTATAGAGATCTGAAAGACCTGTATCACCTTATGCAGCCTTTTGAAAATTTAGGGCAAAGGTCATGATTTGCATCTTTCTGGACCCTATTAAATCCTATCCCACTCCCACAAATGTAGAAATATGCTTTATACCTGAGGCGCTAATACCACTCAGTACTGCTTCCAAAGAAGTGAATTTATATTCATGAAAACTCATGCTAAAATAAAAACCAGATAGCACTTTTTTTCCTCCTCTTTCCTTCCTCCTTTTTCTTCTGGAAACAAATGTTGTTGAGCTAAAAGGATGAATGATGTAACTAGGGCAACTTTCTGTGCTCCTATGGTTAGTTCTTGGTGTTTTTTGCTTATCTTAGAGGGGTTATAAACCTGTTCTGAGATTGCACTCTCTATGAAAAAGTAGGTTCACAGTACAGGAGTGTATCTCAACCCATCCAGACAGATTTTACCTCTTTGGTTTTATTTACATTGTTAGCTGCTTGGTGGAGAAGGAGAATAAACAATTCTGATTGTCTTTGTGTGTATATGTGTTAACTGTTTCTTTGAACTGATTTCATTGCACACCCTCCTGGCAGGGATTCTACTCCAGAAAGAGAGACAATCAATTTTAGAATGAATTAAGTGAGTGAATGAAATGCACAGATCACCTGTTACTCTGTAATGCAAGAAGCAGCCTTAACTCAGATGAGCCCCTTGCATATCTCATTTCAAGTTGTAGAAAGGACAAGCTATTTTACAAGCTTAGGCAGCTTTGCAAATGTCTTCAAATGAAAGAGTTTGTGGCATGCCAATTTGTAGACCCTGGGCTCCTTAGAGCCTGAGCAACTGCCTTCTGAAGCTTGTATTTGCAGCAGAAATATTTATATCCAGCTCGTACAGCATTTGAGGAAATATAAAATGTTAAATAAATGATGCAAATAAACAACCACAGGGATAGAAGTTTACAGAAATGAAACTGACAGAGGATGCATGGCATATGCCTCTCTGTTTCTGTGTCTCGTTCTGCAATGAAATAAAAAATTGTCACTACACTAAGAAGAAAATGATTGACTCAGACAAAGATCTGTTTTTTAATGAAGTGAATATGACATTAGTACAGTGGATTAACTCACTTCTCTCCGGCACTTTGGTGGTTCGCCCTATCTTTCTTGCTTTTATGACTGCTGATACAGAATGCTTTTTGTGAGAGATGACAGGCTTCCAGCAGTCTTTCTGTTGCTGTTGCTGGCACTGCTGTTGTCTGCAAAATATGCAAACATCTTCTTTAAGAACATTAAGAAGAACCATGATGGATCAAAATAAAGACCTGTCTAGTCCAATACTCTGTTTCCCCAGTAGCAAACAGCATGCCCTTGGGAAGCCCACAAACAGGACATGAGTACAATAGTACCTTTCTGTTCCTGTTCTCCTGTAACCAATATTCAGCGGTATACCATCTCAGCCATAGTTGGAATTTTATGGATGATTCATGTTGCCTTAACTCCATGTGATGCTGGCATAAGTCACTTTTTGGAGGGAGACATAGTGTTTGGGAGTGGGGAGTCAGTAAAAACCATCTCTCCTAAGAGGTAGGTGGTTTGCTTGCTTCCAGGCAGCTTGGGAGCTACCAGGACAGCTTTATCTCCTCAAAGGAATGGTTTTCACTTCTAACAACACTGATGGCCATTGTACCTCTGCCACCATGTTGCCACCTCTTTCACCACCACCACCTCCTTCTCCACTGGCATAGTTACACTAGCCAGGTGGATGTTGGCCAATGTCTCCATTGCTATTTTCCCAGCACTCAGACCACAATACAAATCCAGTGCTTTAATTCATTTCTGCCTCCCATTAGCTCCTTGTTTGCAATGAAACAAACAGCACTCTCCCAATCACAGAAGAGTGGCAGTTGGAGGAGGACTATGAGGGGTCCCTTCAGATACTTGTTTTCAATGTGCCCCATGACTAGGAGAGCACTGAAGATGTCGTTCCCCAGCACCTTGGAAAACCTTTTGGTTGGTGCACCACCTAGCTGAAAAGGTAGGGTTTGCAGACTGACATGGTGTAGTGGTTTGAGTGATGGAACTCTGGGAGACCAGGGTTCGAATACCCACTCTGCCATGGAAAACCACTGGGTGACCTTGGGTAAGTCACACTCTCTCAGCCTCAGAGGAATGCAATGGCAAACCCTCTCTGAGCAAATCGTGCAAAGAAAACCCCATAATAGCTTCACTTTAGGATCAGCATAAGTTGGAAACTGTTTGAAGGCACACAGCAACAACAACAACAACAACAACAACAACAACAACAACGGTTACCCCACTGACATGCCCTATCTCTGGAACTATAAATTAGATATCAAATATGCCTGCCATGCCAGAGAGGTTGCCCGGGTGGGCACGTAGTGAAAGAGGTCAGACAACTGAAACTAGGTCAGGCCAGGAAGTTTCCCAGTCATGTAGCCCAAGGAGATCTCAGGCAATACACATCTACATAGACAAAGGGTCCTCAGCCAAGAATAGCCAACTTAAGGGGATTAGCATGTTTTCCCCAGGTTGAGCAAACGTGATTCTGGAAAAATCCTATCAGGCAAGGTCCATCTACATAAAACAATACTGCAACCCTGCACAAGCGCAATCCTACACACTGGCAACCCAGCATAAACCAAGCATGAAAACAACCAAGTTGCCATTGTTTGGCATTCCTTCCTCTGTTGTGGCCATTGTTCTTCCTGGGAGAAAGCCTGCCCTTGAGGTATGTTCTGCCCTATAAGTAGTCCTAGTTTTTGAGGGTCTTTTTGGAGAACTCCCCACCATGCTAGCAGATCAGCACTCTGTTAGTTGAGTGATCCCCTCAGCCATCTCTTTGCTGAGCTCCATTCTTCTCGCCATTTCCCAGACCAAAGACTTCAGGATAGGTGCAGTATCACCACCTCTACATTCCCTTTTGCTATATCCCCTATCCATTTTTCACCTCTTTTCCTTCTCAATAGGCCTTGTGTGCATGAGTGAGTGAGTGAGCGCGTTGGTGCATGATACTATATTCATTTAATAAAATTCATTTATTTGGTATATTTGTCTGGTTTTTTGCTTGGCCTGACCCTGTAAAGGTGGGTAAAAGATTCTGCTGGGTCACCTTGCCCCTCATTTTGTTAATGCCAGTGCTCTGCTAATTTCCCCAACCTTTATAACCTGGAGTAAATCAAGGTGTCCCCCACAGGACCCCTAGAAGTCAGGGTAACACAACAATCATTGGACATAGTCATGATGACAGACTTAGTCATTATAGTTACATTTGACAATGTAGGATCTTGGTCATTAAATTGCTTATTTGATTTACACACCACCTTTCTTCCAAAATTGGACTTTTATTCCCTGTTGCATTGCTTTCCAATGATTCAAAGTGCTCGTGCCCCTCTACCCCGCCAAAGCCTTGAATATATCAGGATCAGGTTACTTAAGGGCTACCTTTTTCAGGACATGGTACTCACAGGCCATAATCCTATTGGTGTCTTATGAATGTGTATGCTTCCCTACGGGCCCAACTGGGCATTCCCCTCTGATGCACAACATCCACATTCTGATCAAGGTTCTTGAAGTGAAGTTGCAGATACAATGCTGTTGTGAATGCAGATGTGCCTTCTTGTCCAATGTTGGTTGTCTGCCCCTGCTAAAGTTAGTGATACACTTTGGTTGTATATTACATTGTCCATTCAGTTGTGCATTCATCTGAACATCTTGCTGCACATGTACTTGTGCAGCATTGCCATTCCACAAAGAGGACATGTTGCATCATCAATATGTAATTCCACAAGCAGATATTTAGACTATGCAGCCCTGATACAGAACATTGACCATGATCTGCCTGGCTCCTCCTCTAGATCCCATCTTTCTCCAACTATTGTGAACTTGAAGTACTTTGCATTGCAATCACATGTTCCAAATAGCATCTCTAATGCATAACTAGGGCTAAATAAGTGTGTCCTAGCAGCAGAAGAAGTATGGACGGGATCAGTTTTTATTTTTTTCACAATTCAAGACTGTAGAGACTTCCTTTGCTTTTAGTCTCTGTTTTATAAAGTCTGAAAAAAATAATAACAATAATAAGAAGAAAAAAATTCACAAAACATAGAGACATGCATCAGAATCTCTCATGTCAACATTTGTAAGACAAGATTTTGAGCAGAACTTCTAGGGCTGTATTTGTTCCACCTGGGCTGGGTAAAATAGGAAGGAGCTGACCAGCAATTTTTGACCGTGGACCTCATTGCTATGGCATATATCCTCATAGCCTATCCCCATCGCACCCCCATCTTCACTTTTCATGCATTTTCCACCAAGGTCAGTAAGAAATCTCTTGCAAATGTTCTTAAGAGGAAGCGTCAGCAGGGTCTCAACATGTGTGACCTTGTGGATTTTATCTTCCATCAGATAAGTAATCCCTTTTCACTGGAGCAATAACTCTTTATATGAAGAAGGGAGTGAGGTTGGGGGCATCCTGGAAGCCTGATCATAATCTTTGTGCTAACAGGCAGGGTCAGAGCCAGCTGTGCCCTCCCTTCGCAACATGAGCTGTCAGCACAGCCACCATCCTTTGGTTCAACCTGCTTTCATCAGTGCATGGAACAACTAGCATTTATTTAGATCTTCAACACTTTCCCAGCATGCTGCAGTAACTAATTAAATTCCTTCTGGTGTGAGTCAGATTTGATCACTAAGTGAACAAGGTGACAGCTGGCAGCTCCCCATGTCAGTAGAACACAGAATCTGCTTTGGGTTTTAGTCTAAATTTAAAAGAAGCTATCCAAAATGCTGGACCTATCTGGATTTCAGAACCTTGGATAGCTCCCATGGCTAATAATATTATGCCAAGGGAGCTATGAGCAGCCACTGGTAAACAGATGCCCAAATTATGAATGAGGAAATGTATTTGCTTAAAACCAGTGTACTTAAAATTGTTTTCCAGACGCTGAATGGATACAGAAAGATCATGTTGAGAGGAAGTAGGATTCAGTTGATTGACTGACTGATAGATGTCCTACATGTCTCCCAAGACTAGGATAGCTCACAACAAGATTTGGGGGGGAGGTACAAATAAAAAATGCAAAAAGTTATACAAGGATGAAAGCAAGCTGAAAACACAGCAGTAAAAGTATAGAGCCCACCTGTTAAAATCCTCTTCCTAAAAACAGCCCAATAATTCCCAAAAGCTCACTTGGAAGGTCTGACAGAAGGTCAACAGAGAGAGAATATTGTGGCTGTTTCCTCATAGGGGTATACGGGTGGGTGCAGAGGAAGTTGGATTCACTTGAAACTGCATTCCAGGTTCCACTATCAGCTAAGACCCTAATACTAAGGAGAATTATAGCCCCCATCCCTTGTTTTGCTCAAAGGCATAATCTGTTAGAAAAATCAACAGCCAGGGATGACCCAAAAACATTTTGCCACCATGGCAAAGTAACAATTGGCATCTCACTCCCAGTTACAAAAGCGAGATGCCAACAGCTCAATAATGCTGGTAATAAATATATTGTAACAACACATTGGATAAATAATGATTTTGCCACCCTTTCATGACCTCCCCCCGCCCAAAAAAGCTACTACCTGGGAGGACCACCTGACTCTAATGATAGGGCCACCTCTGCTAATAGGATTCACACTTCCCAACTCAGTCCATCTTTAAGTACAGCCTGCAACAAGAGACCCAACTGAAAATCTTAAGTTTAAAAAAGACATATGTAAGCATTCTACTTCCTCTCACATGTCCCTGGATGCAAGGGTCACGACTTAGCACGAATCCTCCCTAGTGACTTGCATTGATATAACCCCCCAATTTTACCTCTATATGTGTTTTTTAGAACATTGCAGAAGAAGATATATCTCCCTCCACAGTCTCTTTCACTCTGTGCAACAGAAGCCAAGGGGCTTGTGGACATACTTCTCTTCCCCTGCCCACTGATTGCAGAATGACTGTGGGCCAATAGGGACTGTCCTCGAGCACTGGAGGGGGAGGAAGGGGCAGATATGCTGAGTCTTAGGCTGCTTCTTTTCCCTGAACCCTCACTACTCTCCCCCTATATGTTTTTCTGTTTTGTTTTGGTTGTTTTGGGTTTTGTTTTTTGTTTTTTTAACTTCAGCCCTCAGATGTTCTTGGCATTTTCTGCATCTGGGCCACACATACCCATAGATGATTTTCTTGACCTCAAATATTAGGGCTCCAAACTGAAGTTGTCTTTCTCCCCTGAACTTTTGATTGATGATTTATCTATTTGGTTTTTCTTTGGTTATGATTGTAATAATCAGACAGTTGGCCCTGTCTTCTTTTGTTATTATTTGTGATGATGTCACTGATACAAACCACCTTAGGTGACCCTGCTACAAACCACAGCCCACTCAAAAATTTCTCCACAGAGTTCTGAGATGTGTCAAGATACCCTGTCTTGTCAAGAACAAGAGATACTGTGAATATTCTTTACATGCTTAGTTATGAGCCACCTTTAACCCAGCAGTTAAAGATATCATCAGATTTTTCACTTTCTGTTAAAATACTTGTATGGCAAAGGAAAACAAGCAAACAAAATTCTCTCCCACACTTTCAGCCCTTTGGGATTCATTTGGTGTGAGCCTCCTCCATAAAAAAGCAGTTTTCTACATCCATCTTAGTGACTGGCATGAGAGGATAAAGAAGGAAACAAGTTTTCTACCAAAATCCACAAGCAGTGATACTTTTTTTTTGTGGGGGGGTCAACTCCAAAGCATAAAATATATTATGCAGCATTTCAAAGCTTCACCGGCTTCTTCATCAGGCAAAGATGTTAAAAATCACATAAGAGAAAAATGGTGACAATGTTAGAATCACAAGCCTACATTTTGTCTGAGATGCCGCCAATTTAAGTTGGTAGTGAGAGATTTCAATGTAGGCAGAGGTCACTTCCCTTACTGGCCATATGAGGACTAAAGACAAAGAGAAATAAAAGACAGATAATAAAATTTCAACTCCCATTAGCAACAGAATGGGAACTTTTCATGAGATCCAGATGTCCCTGTCTGGTGTGAAGCTAACTTCTCCTTTCTTA
Source organism: Ctenosaura bakeri (assembly GCA_948474755.1). Classification (NCBI taxonomy): domain Eukaryota; kingdom Metazoa; phylum Chordata; class Lepidosauria; order Squamata; family Iguanidae; genus Ctenosaura; species Ctenosaura bakeri. Next base: position 336,591 of record CAOLHI010002099.1, on the reverse strand, counting down.
AGCAGAGAACACGGAATTTCTCAGGGAATCCCTGTACTGTTAACAGCTAGAAAAACTTTTTGGCATTGTATAGGTAAAACTTGCCACATTGTAGTCGCAAACAGTAGCTCAATGAAAGCCCTTTGTTGGAGACAGAAAACTCAGAGAGTTAAGTCCCACTTCTTTGGTTTCCTCTTGTTTAAGATTCTCCTATTGCAGCTAAATTTAGTATCCCCAAATCCAGGAAAAAGAATGTTGCATTCTTTCCAATCCAGGAAAAAGAATGTTGGCCATGCAGCAAAATACAACAAAATCCAAAATCCACAAGCAGCAATATCTTTGGAGAGTCAGCGCCAAAGCATAAAATAATATCTTTGTCTCTTGTTGTCACCTGGTCAATAAACACAAGTGACCTCTGCCCTGAATTGAAATCCCTCAATATCATCTTAACTGACAACAGCTCAGATGGAAAGTAAGCCTGTGACTCTAACACTGTCAGCATTTTTCTCCCGTATAATTTTAACATCCTTGCCTGATAAAGAAGCCAGTGAAGCTTTGAAAGCTTACATAATATATTTTATGTTTTGGAGCTGGACAAAATAACCAGTATCTTTGCCTTTGGATTTTAGATTTTGTTGTATTTTGCTGCACGCCCACCCTTAAATTAAATTAAATTTTATTTTATTTTTGGAAGTTTTCTACCAGTATCAAAATGCTATTTCCTCCTTTTGCTACTGATGGCATCGATTAGTTCTGCAATCAACAACTTGTTTCTAAAACTGAAAACCTTTATTAAAGGGTTCATACACATAATTCTAGAAATGAAGAGCAACAAAAATAAGCTATAGAAAAAAATTACTGAAAAGCTGTCCAGTTTTGGTCTCCATGATGTTTACACAGTGCCACCTACAGTCGGAAACTAGATGAACTTGGCAAGTACAAAGAACTAGAAATACTGTGGCTTTTTTCCCCAGAAGCAAAATGTGTGTGTGTTTCCTTCATGTTTATACAGTTTTGTATACGACTGCTGCATTACATACATCAGTGATAGGTGTAGTCTGTCCGATCAAATTTTGTTGGATTCTTTTTTCCAAATCATTTCTCAATATATGTTGACTAGGTCTGACGGCCCTTGCAGTCCAAACTTACTTGGAGCTTATTGGTGGAGCTAGAATCATGCACACTGCAATGTTCAAAAACTATGCAAGCAGATTTCTCTCAACATAAAGACCCTCAAGAACCTGCAGTTTACAAAAGAGTCCATGTAGATAAGTATATAGGCCACTTTCACACTACACTGTTGTAGTGCTATTATTCCACTGTCAATATCCTGTGGAATTCTGGGGTTTGTAGTTTACTGAGCCCAAAGAGCTCTCTGGTTGAGAATTCTAAATACACTTCCCAAACTGCAAACCCCAAGACTCCACAGGATGTTAAAAGTGGAATAATAGCACTATAACAGTGTAGTGAGGAAATGGCCATAGAAACAAAGGTAGGTTAAGAGGCGTTTGAGACCAAAAAAAAAAAATCTCTGAAAATCCCAGGTTTTGTTCCTGTACCACACAATGTTTTCTTCATCTCAAAGTATTTCCTGGGATCTCCTTGCATTAGCAAGGACATATCATTCCTACTACCCTAGTCAATTTAAATTAACTCAGTATTTTCCAAAATGAAAGGTATCTCTACTTGGCTGTCTCTTTGAATTATTCTGAAACTAGCTAAGATGGTCACCACCAGTAAACACAACCATTGCTTCCAGGACACAGATTCAACAGAGATCAAGTGAAGGAAAGAAGAATGTTTGCACCAAAACATAATGATCCTAATTTTAACTAGTGTAGTACTGCTAAAGCACTTTGGTATTTTAACTATAAGTCCTGGATAATAATAATAAAGAAGGCTTAGTGGTGGAAATTAATTTCTGAAATGTTGAACAAGACTAGATGTGACATATGATGAAGGGGGAAAGGAAGAACTCAAGAGAGGGGATGAGGGAAACCTGGATGTTTCAAGAAAAAAATTGGATACAAACCTGGGAATATGCAGGTGAAATTGAAACAAAAAGAAATGGAAATTCTCAATACTTCCAGAGACTTTTCCCTTCTGGAAAAGCTTATAAATACATGCACGTGACACAACAAACATTTGCACAAAGCATACAGATACATGTTTTCTCCTAAAGCTAGCACTGGGTTTGCATGGGCATTCAACATGCTCTTCCACCAACTCTGTCTCCCCACTGCAATGGATAGACCCAGCCTCTCTCTTGTCCTCCCATCTCTTAATCCTATGCAGTTCTGCTATTGCCAAAAGGCCAGGTAGGAAGAATGCGTCAGCACAGAAAAGGCAAGATAAAAAGACAGCTTTGCATCAACACAGCAGAATGGTTATCAAAACTTAGGCCATTTCCACAAGCAGACAGACACAAAACATAGTGGAAGATCTATCAGGTTTAAAAGATTACTAAAGTAAAAGAAGTGAATCAGCAATAGGAAACATAATCTAATCAGCTGCTGGAACATAAAATTACTAGAAAGCAAATGGGAACAAAACCACCCATATATTTTTTTATTCAAAACTATAACTTTAGTAATGCAACCCAGTTCTACAGCTTTTTAGTTCTCTTCACATATCATAGCAGGAATGTGTGAGCTGGTTGGCTATGAGTTCATCCCATGCTGCTGATGCAGGGCTAACATCAAGAGAACCACATTAGCTTTCCACACAGCTCTTCGCTCGGAGTCTGTACTCTTTCTTGGTGATTTGCCTCTTCTTTCATTTCTTATGAAGTCCCCTTTTAATGCTCAGCACATCCAGACCTCCATATGAAGTTGTCCTGATTTCTCTAGATATTTCCCAGTGTTCATTTTCATTTGAATTGTTTGTTTTTTTAAAAAAAGTTTTTATCAACACACTTTTAAGAAATATAAAACTACACATGGGGAAAAACAGTAACACATAAGACAAAACTTCACTACCCAAAGAAAACTTTCATTGAAATTGTTTATGACTATGTCTTCAGAAACTCCCATCCGTCAAGAATTCCCTTCTCTTTGAGCATATACTTGACTGAAGGATTTCACCCAGCAGTTCCTTAAGCAGATCAGAAATTACCTTTCATAAAAGCAAAAGTGTGCATCCCTTAGATTTTCCTTTTCCCTGAATGACAAATTCCGATCGTATGTGCCATTGCCACTTATGATTCCTGCTGCTTCCACATCATTGACCTCTTTTTCATTATTGATGAAGGTCAAGTCCCCATTTTCAAAAAGAAGAAAAAAGAAGGCAAGGGCTACTACTAGCCTGTTGTTTTCTGAAGCTCCAGGAAATAGCACCTAGACCAGTGGATTCCACTTAAACGAAAGGCAGTTCTGACTAAACATGATGAAGAGTTCCTTGACAATAGTATGGACCACCTCAGAAAGTACTGGACTCTTCTTCTCTTAAAGTTTTTAAGCAGAAGTCAGATGGTCATCTGTGAGGAATGCTTTAGTTATGGTTAAAGCATTTGCAGTGGGTTTAAGGACACATTCAAGGTTACTGTGGTATGATTGTATGGTTCTGTGAATAACGTCATTCAATGCTCAGGATGAAAAGTGTCAAGCTTAACATATTTAATGTCTTCAGTGTCATTCACTATCAAATAACTTCCATGTTTCTTAAAATAAATTCATTGACACTCTCTCCCCTGCTGAATCTAAGTAAATGAATTAGCTAACCATTAGAGATGTATTTCGGGCTCTCTTAAGTCTGTCAGCTATTAGAATTCCAGATCTTTTTCATTTAGTTTCAATTCCAGTTCTTGCCATAATAATTAGATTAGTCTGATCAGTGTCTACTCATTCTCCTGTGTAAGGACATCTGTTTGATGGTGTAAACTACGGAAGATTATGGACTGCAGAAATGAATGGCCAATGTTACAGGTCATTAGAGACTCTGCATGATTCTGTTGTATATTGCTAGCTATGCACTTTTTAGAGCAAGGATGTTTGGGATTCTGAAAGAAGTCTCATAATCTTGTCAGAGGATGTGCACCTCAGTTGCCAGCAAAAGTACACAAATCTACAAGTCAATGACTAACTGGTCCAGCATATTACTTCCAAAAGGAGCCAACTATAGGTCTGGAGAAGCAAACTAGTGCTTTAGTTCCCAGCATCTAGTTAATATGATATCCTTTTCATTTTGACATTTGAAACATTTTAAATCAAAAATATTGTGGCCTCACCTACTCTATTAAAATTAAGTAATCAGTACCTTTGATTCTGCTGGTCTTGCTAGTAGTCTGCAAGAGAGGCAGCTGAATGAGATTAAGGCTGTTTTTGCCCTACACTGTTATAGTGCTATTATTCCACTTTCAACATCTTGTGGAATTCTGGGGTTTGTAGTTTACTGAGGCCAAAGAGCTCTCTGGCTGAGAATTCTAAATGCCCCTCCTTAAACTGCAAACCTCAGGATTCCATAGGAGGTTGAAAATGGAATAACAGCACTATAACAGTGTAGTGTGTAAATAGCCTAAGATTGATTAAATAAACATCACTGAGCATAGGGATTTGAGAAGACTTCAGGCTTATTTAGCACAACTAAGCCCTGGAAGTCAGACCTGCCCAGAGCCATGTACGTGCTGAACTGCATGTGTAAGAAAGGGTAGCTAACAACAGACTGCATTATGAGTGAAATGAATTGAGATGTTACTATGAGATTCTCCTGTGCTTCAGTATTAAGATACACCAGTGAGAATAGCAACACAACATTCCTATATGATATGTTCCCGTTCAGTTTTCCATCTAGTTATACTTTATTCTAGGACACCCCATTCTATTGTCACCATCTTTTGGCTCCTTGCCCCTCATGCCATGTTCACTGGCAGCATATCAAGTTATTTAGCCCATCTCCTTTTTCCTTAAAACCTATATTTCATCAAGACATAGAATAATGGAAACCTGCTAACATATCCTTCCTACGCCTGGATACTACTATTTTTGATGCTCACTCAAAGAACACTGTTATTACTATATAGCAGGGCTAGGGAACTATAGGTGCTAAGGCTAAATCTGGCCCTACTGGGGCCCAAAACCACCTCTATGGGTTTTCCCAGGGGCCACATTCTCTTTCTAATGTCTGCTGTATCTTCTTTTCCTCCATTCTAAAAATTAGAAATGTTTGTCCTAAGGCTTAGTTATTGGCAATCAAAGCTTTAAACTTAATTATGCTGGTATCTTTAGTCCCACACCTTTGCCCTTTGTCCTGTCTATCCCCAAGCTTTGGTAACAACGATTTTTCCTGAAACTGAATTCTACTTTCTGGCTGAAAGAGATTCTACACTGCAGCCCAAGGTGGTTATATTTGTACAACATTCCTGACAAGACAGAAGATGTTCATTAATATGGAACCACTTTGACTGTCTAGCTAAAAACAGAGAAGGGTTAGCTAGGAAGACTCTTTCTTCAAGTTCTGTAACCAGCACTCATTTCTGAAAGAATTTAACACCATTATCTACTACTTGCAGGTATGTCAATAATACTGATTAAATTGTTGAGATGTTGCATATTCCTAACCAAGGCTCTACCTTTCTCAGTATGATTTCCTTGTTTTTCCTTGTTGTTGTTGTTGTTGGTGGTGTGCCTTCAAGTCATTTCCAACTTATGGCGACCCTAAAGTGAACCTATCATGGCATTTCTGGGACTGAGAGAGTGTAACATGCCCAAGGTCATCTAATGGGTTTCCATGGTTGAGCAGGGAATTAAACTCTGGTCTCCAGAATCATAGCTGGAGTGCTCAAACCACTACACCACACTGGCTCTCATGACATCCTGCAGGTGACAAACAACATTATGAGCAGAAAATGGCATTGGGGTCATTTGGGGAAAAATTGGTCAGCTCAATACTTCAGTGATGTCTTTCTTAAGTGGGTACTTGGCTAAGACATTATTGCCTATTGTTATGTCTCTCAGGAAGCCCAGATTGGCACCATTTTATTAGGGAGGTCCCCTCTGTTGTTAAGGAACTTCCTCACCTCAAGCTTATTCTCCTTCCTGAAATTCCTTTAAAAGACCACAGATGCCAAAGGTAACATGTTCTAGGTGTCAAGTCTACTCTTCAACCAAGAGCTCTGAGAGGAATATACTGGAAGCCTTTTGCTAAACAACAGCCTGGGACCTGCTCATTTTTAAGCTGAAATCAGTCTTTCAGACCACCTCGCTTCCCACAAAGCCAGGGCTTGGGCAGAGAATCTGGTTAGATTGTCCTCTCCCTTAAAGTCCTGACCTAACTTAAAGAACATTGGTTAGCTGGCCCACTTCTTCGCATTTGGTCAAACAAGACTAAGGAGAGGGAACGTATCCATGAAATCTATCTTTCAGGAAGCACATTGCACATTGCACACTGCACATTGCAGCTCCTCACATCTGCCCACACTTTCTCTGATGTGTTGTGTATTATATTGTCCTTACTTTTTGAACCTCTGTCTTTCCTCCTCCCCCTCCTCTTAGCAATCCCTAAATTTCATATTGTTTAACCCAAGCCTTCTCAGACTTGCAAGTTTGTTCATTTGAAATCAGTATTTCCTCATTCTAAAGCAATTGTGTTCTATTAGGTAATTATTTCTATTTTGCATGTACTGTTTGCTAATTATGAAGCTCTACTATAGAATTTTCTTTTCTCTAGTGCTTCTGTTGCACATATTTTGATTCTTGTATGTTCAACAAAATTCCGCTCTTAGATAATCCTGTGCGAATAAGGATTATTGACTGCATTTTTAAAAAATACATGCTACTGCCAAGATCTTACAGCATGTATATTCAGAACAGGTATAAGCTCTTGCACATCTGGTAAACAGTACTTTTGGTGTATTGGATTCAACAGGGTACCTAAGCCAGTTGTGGAGAAACAAACCAGACAGAAGGAACCTTCCACCGTATCTGCATGAGTACCAAATGAGTATTTTCACACAGTAATTTCTTGACAACTAATCAAAGCATTTTGTGTGACACATTACACAACTCTCTTTATTTTCTACACTCTAAATATTTGAAAGTGAATTCTATGCTGGCAGAATATTCCCTGATGAGACACAGTAATGGAGACTGAGTAGATCTGATTGTCAGCTCATACACATGGGTTTAATTCTGGAGAGATACCATAGATACACTTCAGCAATCAATGAAAAAGAAAAGCTTTTCTTTACCAGCCAAAGGACATCCAATGGAAGCATTATTTTTCACTGAACAGAAAAGGTCCTTTTAAATCTTTATCTAAATTAGAAGTGATAGATATTTTGAGCACCAAAAAAGTGAACTACATTTCCTATCTCAGAGCTACAATTTAATCGCACATTTAATAGCACTTTAACTCTCATTGCTCCAGCCTAATAAACCCACGGAGGTTCCTTAAGAATGTACTTAGAATTCCCTGCTACAGAGCTCTAGTGCTGTAGTCCAGGAGAATTTTAAGTATACACATACTTCAGTTAAAGAAGTAGGCGCGTTTCTGGACATTACTTCTGTAAAGGTTTGATACCAGAGGCAAAAATAACACAGGAAGAATAGAGATAGGCCCCCACACCACAAAAAAAAAGTCATTTAGTTAAGTGTTAACAATTTTTTTTATGCATAATTGACAATACGCACTTGTGAAATGAAACAACCAGCTTAAGTGAGCCTTGCATAAGTAACAAAAACATTTTCAGCCATCTAGAGACCACCTGAAAGCTTCTTCCAAAATGTATCCAAGGACAATTTTTTTTCATCAACCTCTGCCTTTCTTAAGATTTCCATTTTGATGGTGAAATTTACAGATTTATGCACTTTCTTTAACATAAAGGGGGAGGCTAGTAAGGCAGACTTATCTGTTTGCCCCTTTTTGCATTTCATGCAAGATCTGTAAGAGATTCTGGAGGGAGCTGCTGTTTACCTTGTTTGCTATAGGCAGGGACACATAGTTACAGTAGGATTAGCTAGAGTAAAATCCCAGTTTTTCCCACTTTTTCCCACTTTGAGCTTCAATGCATTGTTTACTTCAGAGATGCTGCTGCACTGAAAATATGTGTTTCTCTAGTTCTCTTTCACCGTGCTCCCAATGCTGATGCTGCTAAAAAAAACCTTCCAGCTAGACAGAGAATGTGGGAAAGGGGGGGGGGCTGGGCAGGCATGAAAAGGCTTTGTAAAAAGGAACTACTATATCATAAGTTTTTGTTAACTTGTACCTCAGATTCCCCAGAGTGCATGGTATAGAGTCATGACATTTAAACTGGCACAATAGTATAAAGCAGATACATTCTGTATGTTACAGAAAAGCACCTTATCAGTATTATTCTTCCTATATGCACTCTTTATAATATCAGGTCTCCCGGAACCTGAAGGCCACAAGCTGTTTAAGGGATCATAGCCATGATCCCAAGCAGTAGATGCAGTTAGATTCAGAGTCTGGAAGATTTATTTAGATTTAGAGCAAGTTCCCATCACCCAGTGAACTACTCATGGTGCTGAAAGTGGGATTGCCAAAATGAAAAGTGGGGAAGGTTCCCGTATTTCCTATCTAGAAGAGGGAATTTTAGCAAGTCTTGTTTGTGATATCACCAGCTAACAAGCAACACTAATGAAATTATCTCTTCTGTATCATCATTAAAGGTTACAAGAACCTTCTCCAAGTTTTGTACATGGTGACCAAACTTTACACATCTGTTAAGTGTCAATGTGTCAACAAAAATTGCCTTCCCTTCTGCTATTCACTTTGGGAAGGAATCTCACCCTATTCTTTTTATCACTCATTTAAGTTCCTCAGTCTCAAAACATTTGTATATGGCTCCATTACCTCTGGAATGGTGTCCTGGTTACTCTGACATAAGCACTCAGGAGTTGACATTCAAGGCTCTGAAAAAGAATTCACTCCCTTGGTCTACAATAAAGTTGACAGAATCACCTCTCTCTCCTCAGTTTCATCTCCCTATTTACAGTTCTCCATGATTCTACTCTTTACAGTTCTATCCTTCACCTAGGAAGTTTGTCTGAATTAGAACTGAAGAACCAAGCTTTTTACTAAAGGAGAATACTGTTGCTTTAAGATGCCATAGATAGGCATGAAACAAACTATGAAGTGATAAGCATCAATAAAACCAATTAAACATTTATCAAGGACTATGACACAGCAAGACAATCAGTCACAAAAGCCTGAGATTCCAATGACAGCTTGAGTTTTTTTCAAGTATTTCAGCAAAGAATCTATCATTTTTACTTCCAACAGATGTCAACTGCTACTGAAGGAATCACTTCCAGTACCGGCAAGATAACTAGTCAAATGCAGTATTGCAAAGTGCAGACTCTGGAAATTTTATCATAATTCTCCAATACTTTATGCCTTTGTAATGCCTCAGGCATTAACTCCAGGTGTTCAGGAATTTGACGATACTCTTGGGTCTGGGTTCTCTTTTCCCTCATGTTATATAGTTCCCATTACCTAACTATTACAGGAGTTGTCAAAATTTGCTGTCAAAATGAAAACTTTATGCCATATGAGAGAACAAAAAGTGCTATTTAATACCCAAACAAGTGGAAAAGTACAGTACAGCTCCTCATGGAATTAACAGCACATATACTTAACATGAAGTACAATTCTTGGAGTTGGGTTCTCAAACATAGTCTAGCTTAGAGTCAACCCACTGAAATCAATAGGACTAATTGGTTCAATTAAAGTAGCCACACTAATTTCATTGAGTATACTCAAAGCATTACTAAGTCCGGATCCAACCCTGTGCTCTTTGCTACCACATCAACAGGGTTGGATAATTGTCACCCTTCAGATGTTTTCTGTCTGCATCACCCATAATACTTCATCATCTGGTTAGGCTGATAGGACTTGTAGGGCCAGAAATATCTGGAGAGTCACATTTGCCCACCCACATCACCATTTTTGCTTAAACAAATTGGATGCAGTTAGGAATTCTTGAATGGGATGCATTTATGAATTCAAGTGGAGTATATCAATTTCACTACAATAGCTTGACTTGCCCAAGGTCACCCAGTGGTTTGCATGCCCAAGCAAGGATTTGCTCTCTTGGAATTCTAATCCAGCACATATACCACTATATCCCATTCACTTTTAAAATGAAATACATGAAATGAAAATTAAATAAAAACTCACCCAGTTGTACATGATCAAAATACTGTTCATAGGGTTCAAAAATATTATTTAAGCAAATCAATATTTTGAAAGGGGTGACCAAATGGTGTTTGCAGTGTAGAAAAACTGCATATGCTGTTATGTTGCATCTTTCTATAAATGCAATGTATTTTTATGAAGAATAATGTAGATCTGACTTTAAAATTCCAGTTACTTCTTTTTAAAAAGCCTGGAGAACTAATAGGCATAATCCATTTCCCATGTAGTTCTAGAGAGGATTTGCATAGCCTCTCCCCTCGGTAAAGCCCAGTCTTCCATTCTGCTAACATGAGTCAGATGAATTTCATTCCAAGGCCATGAGAATATGTCCAGTTATAACCTTGAAGGAGATTTTCCATGTCTCATATAGCAGTATGTAATGACCCACTTCCCCCATGTCCTCTGCATGCAAGCTTCTCATAGTCTTTGACTACTTACACTGTATGTTGGAAGGATGTATACATCCTACATTTGGAATCCATCTTGAGATTAGTACTAAAAGCTTTGACCTGCGAAGGAACATGAATGACCATCTCTCTTGTTACCGTTATCTATGAAAGTGACTGAATTCCAAATAATAATGTAGCCACACTGCACAGCTATAGCACTTTGATATCACTTTTAACTGTTATGGCTCTCCTATGGAATGCTTAGATTTGTGAATTGATGAGCTACTTAGAATTCTCTGCTTAGAGAGAGCTCTCTTGCACTACCCAGACCTACAGCAGCAAATTGTAAGTGTCTATAGATCCCAGAATTCAACAGGATGGGACCACGGAACTTAATGTGTTATTGAGGTGCTATAATTATGTAGCATGGATACATTAAATGTCTCACTGAAGCATGATAGTTAGGGTGATATATGGAGTCTGATCATTCCTGGTAAAGAAGATTTATTGGCAATATCTACACTATCTTTAAGGAGTGGTCCCAAGCAAATAAATCTGAACTATCAAAGAAGGGACTCCTGAGAATGCATTTGTAAATTTTCATTGAACTAAGAGCCAAAATGGGAGCATTTGTGAAAGCACAATAATAAGACTTGTGGCATAGCTGTAGCTAATGGGAGGCAAGTGCACCTTCAGCCTATGTCTCAGCAGATGTTCCACTATTCCTCTTTTTCATGACAAGCTGGTTTGTTGTACTGGGTCATTTCTATTTGCTGCTCCTAATGATAAATTATCATCCCACCTGGTCTGTTTCTGAGCTCTCTTAAAAGTTATACTGAGTGACTAAAACCTGATTTGCTCCTATTTACCTCCCACAGCTACCAGAACATACCTATATAATTTATTCTTAGTATTTTGATTGTTAGATTATACACATAACCATGCAGCATCTTTAAGTGATATAGGTAGCGTATTTTTCCAAGTGATTTGTCATCCTATACCCTAATTCAGCAGAATTGTTTTAGTTATTCTAGAACAATTGCTGTTCTACCTACATGAGGTAGACAGAAGCTGCAGCAACCATATTAACCAGGTTTTCTGGGTCTATTCAACAAGCTTTAACTCCTTTTGATCCCCCTTTCTGCAATTATTTACCCAATTATTATTTGGTGATTCTTAACCTTTGGCTGGCCAGATTGTTTAGACTTCAAATCCCCACCAATTGGCCATGTTGGCTGGGGCTTATGAGAGTTGATGTCCAAAACATTTGATGAACCAAAGAACCACTACTTCCTTCCCTTTCTTTTTTTTTAAATAAACAACTTTTCTTTAAATGTTTAAATGAATAAATACAAAGTCACAAAAATTATGTATAGTCAATATTTTCTTGAAATATTCACTTGGACTAGAAAATCAAAGTAGCATTGCTTTATATCCATGATAGGAATTAGATAACTGTGTAACAACACAATTATGTTATTTGAAAAATGAAAGCCAAGAGTGCTATCGTACCTCACTGCCCACCATTAGACTTACCAGAAATTCAAATTATCAGACATATTAGAAATGTTCTAATCTAGTGAGTGAAACTGAGCTTCATCTTATACCAACAGAAAGTCTGTGTGATGATCCAAAAGTGGTAATCACACCTCTAACCACCATATTTGATGATTTGTAGGGAAACATTTATGCCTTTATGGTTAGAGAGTCAAATCTGTTTATTGAAGACACCATTTTATTTAACAATATGCTAGGGGAGAGGTCAGTGTTCAAACTGAGCAATCAAATTCAGCAAATGACACCAGAGAAAGCCTAAGTTTTACCATTTATAGCAGTTTTGAAAGTTTACCCAACAATAGCATACACAAAATCATAGGAAGGTATTGGGCATATATTAAACATCAGCCATTAAGTCATAATAGCAAATTACAAAGCAAACATCAAATGAAAACTGTTTATGTTGAACTTTTCTCTTTCTATTTCAGATTGCTGTTATTAAGAGAACATGCCAGTTAGTCAATGGTAGGGTCAGAGTGCCCTAAAATTGTTTCCTTTTTTTTCCCCTTGAGATTTCTAAGAACATAGTAACTCTGCAACTTCTAGAGTTCTTCCTCATTGAGGATACTTCTTCATCATCACTGTTCTATCTTACTTTTGCCTTGTTTTCATCCTCTGACCTTCTCTTCAGATTCTATTAAATATAACTACACTCTTCATACAGTATTGATGCCATCAGAATCTCCACTCTATCTACTTCCACTAAACTCATATACAGTGCTGTTTGTGAGGCTCTGTCTCTTAGGCTCTGTTTTGCCATCACTGGCTGCAAGCATGGTTATGACGATCAACAAATATAATTTTATTTAACAAAGCTCAAAACTTCACATGGATATTATTTCATTTTTCATTTTGTGAACATAAACAATCAGTTTTCCTTTATATTTAATGTGATACTAACATTGTACGTTTATATAACACAATCTTTCTTTATGCAGTATCTCTGTCTCAAAAACCCACACTGTATGAGAGCATGTCCATGTAAGAGAGGGAGGCCAAGAGCATGATATCTTCAAGGCTGTCATTCTATCTGATTCTCTCCTCTACCTCATCAGTCCAATTGGTATCTCCCATTCTCACTAGCCACTCAGTATCCATTGGCAAATGCACACTGCTCAACACTCTACAGCTCTCATTTAGTCTTCATACATACTCCTAACCATAATGATCCTGAAATAAGCACAGTCCTCCAGATGTTGTTGGACTACAAATCCCATGAGCCCTAGCCATCATAGCCAGTTATGAGGCATGTTGGATTTTGTGGTCCAACAACATCTGGGGACTGCAATTTGTCTACCTCTGTTCTAATATTACAATATCACCCTCCTGTTACTATGCCATACACCTTCAGTTGGCAAGAGATATCATTTTAATATATAAATCCTACGCTTATGTGGAAAAGAAAAGAGTCTGGCTAGAAGCTTTGAGCTACGACAAAGGACCTCAGCATGGCCAGGTCATAAGTTTAGGAAAGCCCAATCTGATGGGTTTTAGATGGATTTCTAGAGTACCCAAATGTAGGAAACAATAGTGGGTGAAGCTGCTGAGAGGAACAACAGAAGACTGACATCTTCCCATGGAAACTCTCCTTTTGTTCCCTCACCTTTCCAGTCATTAAGAAACTGTTGTGATTTCCCTCAACACTTTTTCACCTACCACAAAGACAAACAGAACTTTCCAGAACCCTTTTGTCACCTCTGTCAGAGACCAACTAACTCGTTCCCCTTCAGGGCAAAAAAAGGGTATTTAAACCCTGACTCCAACATCAACGATTTGTAGCACCTTGGATACATGTTGGTGTTTCCATTTGCTCCCCAATTCTCATGCCTTGGGCTACCCTCACAGTCTTGTGTTTGAGCATCTCTTTTCGATCCCCTGCTTCTGGAATTATCACCCACTTCACCCCAAAATTCTCACTATCCAACCTTTCTCTCCTTTACCTTTTTACCTACTGTTTGCTAGTCTTGTGTGGTTCATGAGACTGCTTGTGTGTGTGTGAACTCCCCCAATGCTTTTGACTTTCAGCTGGTGTCCTACAGTTAGTACTAGTATACCCAGGTGAACAAGTTCTGTGGTTACCCTCCCTCTTGCAGGTTTCCTTTGATTTATAATCCTCCACCTTTCTAAGCAGATGTTGGCACTGCTGGAGGATCTCAAGGTCCTCCACCTTTTGGGGTAACACTCCCATACAAAGTAGTATAATTGTTGTAATGTCAAAGCCAGGGTTGCAAACACTGGGAAAGGGACTTCAGACAGTTTTGAAAAGAGAAGCAAGAAGGAATGCATTTCTAGGAAAGTAAGGATATAGGGAAACATGGACAAAAATTGGGGAAAAAGCAGTCATAACTGTTGATAAAGCATATTAATTAATAAACATGAAAAAAAGAATGAATGGGCTAATGAACAGTGAAGGAGGCTGAAATCAACTGAGAATTGCATTGTAGGACCCTAATTCTCAACTTATGGGTCAGGATCCAAACATAGCTAAAATCCTCAGTTAAAATGAGTCACTTCAGTTGTACCATAATATTCACTTTTGAAGGAAAAGAAATAGACTTATCTGCAACAAGAAGGGATGAAGGGAAAGATAAACCTACAAATTTGGACTGATTCTATCCAGTTTGAGCTACTGCAGCTTCCTTCCCCACCCTCAGCAAAAATCTTAGGTATTGTAGTTGGTACAGATGCTATAAATTCTCTAACTGACCTACATAAATGTGCTCACACCTACACATATAGGAAGATATATTAACAATAACATCCAAACAGAGTCACCTGGGGACAATGAATTACTCTTATTTGCCGTTAGATATGCCCTAAGAAAGATGGAAGGGAGAGGGGAAAGAGAGAGAGAAATTGAGAGAGAAAGAGAGCATTTCTATGCCAGGGTCCGCTTACTCTTTTCTAGGGTTAAATTGAGAGTGAGGGTGTGAGCATATACATAAGCCTTGCTCCCAAATGTTGCCGTACATCCAGCAGCTTCCCAGACCTTGGCATAGTGAGCACAAAGGTCTGTATAGGACTCTGGCCTAAATACCCTAAAGGCACCAGATCCTGCCTGATCTTGGAAGCTAAGCAGAGTCAGCTCTGGTTAGTACTTGGATGGGAGACAGCCAATGAATACCAGCTGCTGCAGGTTATATTTCAGAGGAAGGAACTACCTCTGAATATTCCTTCCTTAAGAAAACTCTATAAAATTAATGGGGTCACTGTAAGTCGACAGGCAACTTGAAGGAAAATACACACACAATCAAACCCTAATATGGATAGGACCCTTCCAGTCTGCCTTCTAGAGTAACTAGAAAAGAATCTGTGACTGTACTGGCATTACACAGCATATATCTTCTCAAGAGGCTCTTCTCCCTGAAGAGGGGCGTTTTCAAAATGTACATCAGAACCCTTTACCCCCTGCCATCTTCTGCCGTTCCACCAGCCATGTGGGCCTATACGAAGCCACTTTGAACTAGCTCTTAGATGTACAACAGAAATAGTTAATGATCCAGCAGGAAAGCAGCTCTTTATCTGGATAAAGGTTAACAACACACACTTACAGATGCCAGATGGGCTAAGATAAAGCTCTCCCTTTCCCAAGTGAGTAATATGTGGGAAAGGAATGGATTGTCCTATAATTGGCTCAACTCTCTGCTGTAATAGGCATCCACAACTTTGCTGAAGGTCCAAGAGCCATCCCTTCCCTGACCTTGCAAAGTCTTCCCACACAGTAAGAAATCACATATGACTAAGACTGAGCAGCAAACAGGTCAGAGAGGTTAGGAAAAGTGCACAAAATAAGAACTGATATAAGGATGACAAACCAGTTTTTCTTCCCAGCAATGCAAGTACTTGGGTGCACTGAGATTCAAAAACTGTCCCTACACACAGGGCCTTTGTAGTGTTGTAGTGTTACTATTCCATTTTCAACATCCTATGGAATCTTTTCAGTTTTGGGAGGAACATTTAGAATTCTCAGCCAAAGAGTTCTTTAGCCTTGATTAACTATAAACCCCAGCATTCCACAGGATATTAAAAGTGGAATAATAGCACTATAACAGTATAGTACAGAAATGGCCTCAGATAAGGAGAAAGAGGAAGCAGATTGCCAGGAAGTAGCAGCTTCCTCTGATGCCATTTCCGCACAAGACTGTTATAGCGCTATTATTCCACTTTCAACATCCTATGGAATCCTGGGGTTTGCATTTTAGGGAAGAGCCGGCCACCCGCCCCCCAAACTGAAAACCCCAGGATTCCATAGGATGTTGAAAGTGCAATAATAGTGCTATAACTATCTAGTGCGGAAATGGCCTGAGTCCAGGAAGATGGGCGATAAGGCAGGGGAGCATTTTGTTCGCCAGCAACATATGACAGAGTCCACAGACACTGAAGATGACACACCCCAGTCCTCCTTTGAGAGATAGAGGGGAAAATGCCATCCCAGCACTGTTTAATACATACTAACTAATGAGACATCTGTGATCTTGAAAGAGCAGTTCATAAATATTGCAACAGTTGCCTCTCCGCCTTCATGTTGACAACTGTCTTATCTGGTTGCCTAGCAGTACTCTTTCCTGGTCCTGTTTTGCCTTGAGCTTGGACTAACTTCATTTTGGACTGTTCTGTCACTCTTTGCTGGCTCATGTACCTGGACTTCTGACCTGATGATACAACTTTTGGACTGGCTAAAGACCACCCTCATGCTTCTCACTGCATCTTGACCTGGATTGGGCAGACCACTCAACGACTCCCATATACCAACCTGCTGTTGTGGGCACTTGCTGACTGGTGCTCAGAATGCTAGTCACTCAGAACACTCCCCATACCTTCCCTGCCCCCTTCAAAAATAAAAAAAGAAAGAAAGAAACCTTTGTGTGGAAATATTGCCTGAATATCACACAGCCTACCACCAAAACCCACCAAGACATGGCAATTTGCTTACATCCCCACATGCCCACACAACTTCCACTCAAAGGAACAGCCAAAAAAGACCTAAAAATGAAATTAAATCAAAACTAAAAGAGATTTCCAGTCACTTCTGTGTCATCCAGAACATACCAGTCCAGCGGTCTTAGACAGTACAATGGCTAAGATTTCCCCATGCTCCAATGCAGATGCCCTGTCCTGTTTCAGGGTGACAAATGCCCAGAAAAGTACACTTCTAATTCAGGAACTAAGTCACTCCAGGGTCATATACAGAAGATCCCAAAGAGCAGAAGAGTAGTCAAAGTGGTCTGGAGTCAAAAGCAGGTTCAGCAAGCCAAGGTTCAGGAAACTAAAAAGCACAGACCAGTGTGGTGCCAAAGACAGTGATGCTGTTGTTCTGCAACACAGATTTGGCCTTGGACGTACTAATTTATAGCTAGCTGCAACTCAGCATAGCTGGTTCATTATCCCAGCATTTTGATTATAAGGAAGGCATTCCTTTGCCTGTACTTCTGCTGCTGTTGTTTTAGTCTTCAATACTCCAAAGAATGAAGTAGTTCAGTCTACAAATTCCTCTTCAAAGTCAGCATGTGATGGTCCATGGGAGGGCTGCCAGCCTTCCTGGCTCTAACTGGAGCCTGTTATCTGGTCTCACTTCTTCCCTTTGCTTGTCTGAGAAGGCCTCCTCTACACGAGCCATGACATGACCAAATGTCATGCCAATCAGAGTAGACTGGGTTGACGAACCTCTAGAGGTCCAGTGGCCACATCCGCTCTTGAGTTCTTAAAGGGCTGCATTAGCTACTCTGACTGTCTCATAGACAGGCATCTCTAAAATTACACCCCCCCACAGCAAAATACATCCTTGTGGGTCAAAATGGGCGGTATTGCTCTATTCTCTCTAACTTGTTTCAGAACCACAAAGGCCTTTTTTGAAAATGGCAGTGTCCACACAGGTGAGGAGGGGAGAGTGAGAGCCTTGCAAGGCTTCATGTGTCCTGTAAGCTTCCTTTCCTTACCTCAGGCCCTTTTTGCATGGCATTTGCCATGCAAAAGGGCCTCTGGAGCATCATGCGATTGTGAGGAGCGTTTCAGATGACGTCCTCACAATCACGTGACGCTGCCAGGGCTGACAGCCACCGATCGTGCACTATTTCATTTGCAGCTTGTGTGTGATCACGCATCACGCATTGCTCCGGGGCCCCACACACACTTACTTTGCGTGTGGAGCTCCGGAGCCGTGGCCCTCGCACTTCCTCCCCCAGCGCAGCCTGGGAAAATACTGAGTGGGAAAGATACAAAGATGAGAAAAATAAGGCTGAGTTTATAAGGAAAACTCATACCTAAATTGAATCAGAGAACGGAGAGACTGGTAGGCAGTAGCTGGCAACAGAGTTTCAAAGGAGTTGTGATTAAAGCACTAAAAAGAGGCTTCAGTGAGCAGAAGCTGAGAATCTAAATCCAGAGTATTCAGTGTGAGTGTTCTGACCAAGGTGGAAAGCTCACTTTAGAAAGAAGTTTTCATTGAGGTGGTACATCTATCACGCCAGTGAAGAAGCAGAGTGAAGTCTGGACCTCAGAGAAGACTTCATACCATAAACTAACCCTTTTCTATGAATTCTGGCAGAAATGGAGACAGAAGCAGATCCTTGATTTACAGTAAAAAACAAAAATGAAAAGAAGGGCTGCCCATGCACTCTACGCTCATGCTGTATCTGATACCTGCCTTGTTATTTTGGATGAGCTTTTAAGAATTTGAGAGAAAAATAAAGCAAACGAAAAGGTGTTATTCACACTTTTTTCAAATATAACAAATATAAATTACAATCAATACCAGGTAACGAATCCTCAAAGGGTATTTTCTTTCTGGCTTTCCTTTCCTTTCAGATGAGTTTACTTAGCTCTGAACACACTTTTTTTTTCAGAGGGAGGAAGCTATATCTGGAGAACTGAAAATATGTCACCCGATTTCAGTGAAGGTTATTCCTGACAAGTGACATGTTGATTTTCCATAGAAATGCATTGTTGTCAATGTTACTCAACAGTCTGTGACCATCTCTCTCTTTTTTTAAGTTTTATTAAAAGTTTTCAAAATACAAAAAAAAAATTAGGACAACAAATACACATGAAAAACAAAAGAAAAAGAAAAATGAAGAGTATGAAAGAAGAAAATACTAAATACTAAATATTAGAAGATAACTAAAGACAATAAGAACACTGGAAAAATATACAATCCTTGACCAGCTCTTCCTCCATCTCTAGTTTTAGCAAAAGTTTATACATCTCTTAATCAAATGTTCGTCATCAGAGCACAAATGTTTCTCAAACTCCTATTTGGTCAACCCAAAATCATACAATTTTTATCCATTTTAAATCTTTCTATTATCTGTCTGTAAGAGAACCATTTGAAACTGTAACCTGCTGACATTAATTCTTTAACTGATTTGTTTCTATATTGTTTTTGCCCAAATTCCAAAAGATTTTGATAAGTTGCCCATTTTTCCTTTGCTGTTGGCTCCTTTCTATAAAAGACCTCTTGAAATGACATCCCGGGGTGTCTTAAGACATAACTTTAGTTTGCATCTATTCCACACTTTTAACATAGCATGTCCCACATAATGTTTATTGAAATCTGTTTTCACTTTAGCTTTCTCATACTGCAAACTACTGTGCCATCCAAACCTCAGTTTATGCCTTTCTAAATCCAACAATTTCTTATTTGCCAACATAATCCAGTCCTTCCTCCAAACAAAAAAAAATTAATTTCAGATATGGTAAGTCCAATTCCCCTCTGTGTTTAGCATCTTGTAAAATATTATATTTGAACCTAGGTTTCTTCTCATGCCATATAAACTCTGGCATCTTGATTTATATTCTTCCTTGTTTATTCTTATGCCTCTTGTCCTTTCCTCATATCCTATAGCTCTATTCTACACTTCAGGAGGTAAAATAAATAACAAAGGGGAAGCGGACCCTTTTGTCTTGTTCCTTGTTGAATGTCACATGGCTTGCTCAACTCACTCATTAACCAAAATCCAGGCTCCTGGCGCATTATAAATTGCCTTAATTCATGTGTTGAAATTATCACTAAAGTTCATTTTCTCTGAAACTCCAAAAAAAAAGTCCCAGTACAGATTGTCAAAAGCTTTCTCAGCATCTAAAAATATAAGCACCATCTGCTTCTCCTTATGATTATCTGAATATTCCAGAATATCCAAGACTCAGCTGGTATTATCACATAAGTGTCTTTTCAGCAAAAATCCAGCTTAATCTTTATGAACAAACTCTTGTAAAAGATCCTTTTCAATCTTTCTGCCAAAATTGTTCTTTAAAATGTATAGGCTTTATTCAGTGATGAAATAAGTCTATAGTTCTTTGTCATCATACATTCTTGACTTTGCTTCAGAATTAAGACTACCAGGTCTCAGGTACCTTTCCAGGTCTCAGGTACCTTCTCCATCCGTAATACTGAGTTCACTAACTTCTGAGAGGTAAAAATAACTGTTCCTTGAAACATTTATAATAACCCACTGATAAACCATCTGGACCTGGAACTTTGCCAGACTTAATCTTCTTAATGGCTTTGACAGTCTTACTCCCTGTTATAGGTCCATTCACCATCTGCTTTTGCAATTCTGAAATCTCTGGAAGATCTTGTTTATTTAGATATTCACCTATTTTCATTTGTGAAACTTCTGCTTTTTTACAGAGTGATGTGTAGTATAGTTGAAACAATTTTCTAATAGCTACATCATCATTTAGTATCTCATTCCCTTTTTTACCTTCAGGATTAACTTTGTTTCTTTTTTTTCCCAGCTTGTATGCCACCTATCTTCCAGGATTGTTGGCAAACTTGAAATTCTTCTGCTTCACATACAGCAACTTCTTCTTGATCTTGTCTATTGTCAACATTGATAGTTGTCTCTGAAGAAACTTGATTTGGTTGAGTACTGCCTTGTTCATGGGATTCTTCTTCAACGCTCCTTCTTTACTTATCTCACCTAAGAGTAGCTGAATTTTTTTTTCTTGCCTCTTCTTTTGTTAACTGTGTACTCCATTTTTTAAAAAATAATTTGATTCAGCACAAGTTTTAGATACAATAAAAACATACATAACACCAAGAAAACAAAGACATAAAATAGCATACTATAAACTAAAAAAAAACTACGACACTAATTACAAAACTTAACAAAACTAAAGAATGAAACTATACTAAGGTAAGAAAAGAAAAAAGAATGTAAGAGACAGAAAAAAATATAGTTGACTTCCCACTTCCTGGAATTTGGTAAAAGATGTTAGCAAAGACAAAAAAATAACTACCATATCATCCTATGTGTTTTGTTATATCTAAATATAGTTATAACAGCATTAAACTATCATCTCCAATATTTATTCATATACTACTCCTACTTATTTGCAAGTTGATTACAGATACAGATAATAAATTCTTTCGCTATCAAGCTCTGTACTTTGTTGAATATCATGAATTCTTTTCTAGCATCCCATATTAATCTAATATGGTGGTTTTTTCTGAATTATCTTCAAAGTATTCTGCCATTTTTTTTACATGTTTTAGAACATTTCCATCTTGAAGTAAAGCTTCATTCAATCTCCAGTTCCCTCCCACTCTCTTCCTCCTCAAAGTCACCAGATTATGATCCAAAAAGGTCTTTGGTAAAAAAAAAAAAAAAAAAACAGAATCTCAAGGCATAAAAACGGTGGTTCCAAACACATTTAGAAGAAAGAAGAGGTGCTTAGGGAGTTCCATAGGTTGTGTGTGGTTGTCCCCTTTCTCCTGGAATTTTCCATGGGTGAAATTTGGTGAACTCCTACAGAAAACTAGCTCATGTGAACCACTTTGCAGTTTACTAGAACTCTCTATTTGCTTTCCTCTGATTCTAGTTGACTTTGTGACTTTTCCTCTGGTCCTTGTTCCCCAACTGCTAGGTCTTGCTTTGTTATAGAGGTCTGCCAGTAGATTCCAATCTATGGCCCTTTTCGCATGACATTTTCCATGTGAAAGGGTGCCTGGAGTGTCACTCAATTATGAGGAGCAATCTGCACAACGCACTCACAATCGCACAACACTCCAGGGCCGGCAGGCACCGATCACACACCTTTTCATTTTGAACTAGAAGCCAAAAATGGTGCATGATCGCACATTGCTCCCGGGCCCCACGCACACTTACCTGGCGTGCAGAGCCTCCAGAGCCGAGTCGGTCGTGCTTCCTGGTCCTAGGCTGCACTGCGGAAAGAAGAGGCGGGGCTCTTGCACAAGCAGGCAGCTCGTGCAGATCCAAAGGACCCTGGACACAAGAGCCTCTTGCAGAGGCTGCTCGCACAATCGCCACACCCTAGCACTGGAAGGAGGTAAGGTGCAGAAAGGGCCTATGTTATGCCATACTTGTTCAAGTGGTTATGCCACCTTTGCTCCAGCCAGTCATATTCCTAATCCTCACTTCCATGTTCATCCTTTCTCATATTTTGACTTCTGTGCATCATTGCACATTTAGCAATTCTTTGGAACTACAGTCCTGTACATGCCTATTAAGAAGTAAATCCCATTGTGTTCTTGGGACTATTCTCAGATAAGTGGTTGTAGGATGACAGCATGTGTTCCATACATCTTTGGATTAGATCATAAAGATTTTAAATAGATCATCAACATAAAACATTTCTCACAAAGAAGAAATCAAAATATACTTGTTTCTAAGTTGCACACACACGGTGGATTGAGGTGGGCAAAATGAGGGTACTGCCCCTCAAATAAGAATTCTATCCTTGCCCCAAATGTTTCTGCAGTTCCCCAGTTTCTAGCATTGCAGTAGACTTTTGCAGAAGTCTATTTAGAAATAGAGTTTAGTATAAGGCAAAAGATTTATACAATCTGAAGAGAAACTAGAGAAATAGGCCATTTCCACACTACACTGTTATAGTACTATTATTCCATTTTCAACATCCTATGGAATTTTGTAGTTTACTGAGTTTGTAGTTTACTGAGGCCAAAGATGCCCCTCCCTAAACTACAAACCCCAGGATTCCATAGGATGCTGAAAGTGGAATAATAACACTATAAGAGCATAAGTGCAAAAATGGCCGTAGAGTTTAGACATCCAAAGGAAAGGGGTAGTCAAAGTTACCACAGAATATAAACACAGCAAACATGTCTTCTGTGTATTAGGAATTTTCAACAACTGGATTTCTGGAATGCTAGTAATTTGGGGACTAAAGGAAAATGTTACTGGGAGGGCAAATTTGTATTTGAGAAGCCAATGCCCTCATTTTGCCTCCTTTCACAGTAAATGCATTTTTATTATTTTATTCTTTTTCTTGTCTGTCTTTTATGATTGCATTTCTTCTTATATATTTTTATATATAGATATACATGCACACACACACTTAAAATTTAAAATGATTAAAATAGATTAAATAAAAGAAAAAATAAAACATTATTTAGGGTTACTTCAAAAAGTAACATAGCCAAGCTCTGGTTCTGTCACCTTCCTCCTGGAACTATCCCTGACATACAATAACATTGGTCCAGCCATTGGTTTCCATTGAAAGATGAGACTCTATACTACCACAAATTCCTATCCCTGCTCACCTGGTCCCTCTGGTATGATCTCAAAGAGTTTCAGGCCCTATTAGAGTGGATAACCTCCTCAACTTCAGTGAAAGTTGCCACATTCTAGGGCCTGATCCTCATCCCTTTTCCCCAATACCCAAGGCAAGGTGGAGTAATCTTAGGGCAATAGCACTGCTTGAAAAGTAAGTAAGTAAGTAAGTGTGTATATGTGTGTATTTTTTTTTACTTCTTAGACTTGGATGTTCTTTATTTGAATGGCACACCCCATGAAACTTGTAACATCACCTTTGCAGCATCACCAGGGCCCATGTCCCATGGTCATCAGGTCTTGGCCTTGAGCTCTCAGGGTCTATGATAGTTCTGACCTGGCAAACTCAGGTCCAGCATATTGATCATTTAGTTTTATTTATTTACTTATTCAACTGATATCCCCAAGCCATCCACAAAGAATTGCTGTTCACCAGTGCCCAGGGTGTGTTTTTTTAAAGTGCATCTCACAAGTATTCTATATGAGATCCATGATTCTGAACATTATTCTCCTTTGGGTCTTCTCTCTTTCATTACACGACAATTAAACAGATTTTGTTGGTGCCCTTCAGCTGAGCTCTAAGTTAGATAAAAAGAAATGTTAGGTGGGAGGGAGACAGAAAGAATGAGACTGCAAATCTGTAGGAAATATTTTAAATCAATACCATACTAGCCCAATAGCATTTCCTTGCAATTCAGGCAAGCCAGGCTCACAAATTCCTCAGGTTTAAATATGGATTCTCTTTTGTGCAGACAGTACTGTGTTGCTAACCACCCTGAGGGGCTGAGGGGAAAATATTAAGCCTAGCAGCAAATTCAAAGATTTGCCTGTTTCAGAGTCTGCAGGGCAAAAAGAAAAAGCATTTGAGAACCATTTTACATCCATTCAATACAAGCCAATGCTACCTGTTATCCTTGGCATTGTTATTATTATTCTAGATCACCTTTCAGCCATGTTTCCAGAGTGGTGTATGTACACCTATAAAAGCCACAGTATCCTAAAATACTGAATATAAACATGCTTGCGAAAACTATAAAACTAGCAGATGAAACTCTTAAAAGTCTAGGATGATGTTTTTAAAGTTTTTGGCTGGCATCAAAAGGCTACAATGTGGGCGTTGTATAACCAACTGTGTATCTCCCCATAGGCCGGCTTGTTGCCTCATTGCACAAATGGAAATACATTGTGACTGTTTCTGCAATCCTAGCAAAAAAAATGGTACAAATAGTTATGCAAGATCCAAGAATGCACAACCATATGGCTGGAATCTTGTCGATTAGTCCTAAAAAGAGCAGGCTCATTGGCCATTTCCACACTATACTGTTATTACAGCCACTGAGAAGGCTCTTTCTCATGTCCTCACCAACCATGCTTGTAAAGCAATAGCAATAGCATTTATTTCTATACCGCTTATCAACTGAGTGTTATCTAAGCGGTTTACAATGTATTTTAGCTAATTGCCCCCAACAAGCTGGGTACTCATTTTACCGACCTGCGGAAGGATGGAAAGCTGAGTCAACCTTGGAGCCCGGCAGGATCGAACTCACAACCTTGTGGTTGTAGTACTAGCATTTAACCACCGCGCCACCAGGTAATGGAACTGAAAGAAGGGCCTCTCCTGACATCTCAGGGCTTAAGCAGGCAAATAGAGGGAGATACAGGCCATTTCTGACTATACTATTATAGTGCTATTATTCTACTTTCAACATCCTATGGAATCCTGGGGTTTGCAGTTTAGGGAGGTGCCTTTAGAATTCTCAGCCAGAGAGCTCTTTGGCCTCAGTAAACTACAAACCCCAGAATTCCACAGGATGTTGAAAGTGAAATAATAGCACTATAACAGTGGCCCTTTTCACACAGCATTTGCCATGCGAAAGGGTACCTGAAGCATTGCACAATTGTGAGGAGCGATCTGCATGACGCAGTCACAATCGCGTGACGCTCCAAGGTAGGGCAGGTGCTGCTTGTGCATTTTTTCATTTTTGGCTTTCAGCCAAAAATGGTGCACAATTGCGCATTGCTCAAGGGCCCTGCACGCACTTGCCATGAGTGCAGAGCCTCCTGAGCCACGGCGGTCGCACTTCCTGCCCCAGCACAGCCTGGGAAACTCCCAGGCTGCGCTGCAGAATGAAGAGGTGGGGCTCTCACCCTGCCTGCTCCTGAGCAGGCAACTCGTGCAGAGCTGAAGTAGCGGAGACATGAGAGCCTCTCTCTGAAGGCTGCTCGCACGATCCCGATGCCCCAGTGCTGAGAAAAGGTAAGGTGTGGAAAGGGCCAGTGTAGGGCAAAAATGGCCATGGTCTGCCAGATAGCCTGGATCTGAGTCATATAGAGCTTTATATGTTATAACTAGCACTTTGCATTGTGGCCAGAAATGAACTGGGAATCAGTGGAGCTATTTTAATAGGGAAGTAGTATGGTCACTCTAACCTGCCCCCTTAGCACTCCGGCCACAGCTCCTTGAACTAGCTGAAATTTCCAAACACTCTTCAAAGACAGTCCCATGTAGAACTCATTACAATAGTCCAAAAGGGATGTCACTAAGGGCTTTATCACACAAGCTTGTTGTACAGCAATTGCATTAATTAAGGAAATGAAACCATATTGGTATAGAAACAATAATTTTTACACTTTGTCTGTAATAACACTGAGCTGCCAGTTTGGTGATGCACATTCCCACAATTGGTCTTCTGCACCACCCCACTGACACTCCCTCACCACTCCACTGACCCTCCCTCCCTTCTCTGCCCATGCATGTGCTATAGTGCATGGGCTATCTCTCTCTCTCTCTTTTTTTCTTTCTTTCACAATTTCAGCATGTTAAGAGACTTTCTCTCCATCATTTGGCATTGTGTTTTCCTGTCATGCCACTGTTTCAGCTTCTTGCTCTTCTTCTTGATCATCATTGGCCATCTGTTTTGTTCTAATGATGCAGTTGTGGTGTGCTGGTGACCACCAGGGCGGTGCAAGTGTGCAATGACACCAAAAGTTTTTTTTAAAAAAAAAAATTAAAACATACTGGGAAACAGAGTAAAAGCAACATTGTTCACCTGCACCATGATGTCCTCTTCATCCAAACACCAGTAGTGCAATGAGATCACCCTGCTTGGGGAAAAAGAGGGTGAAAGAGGAAACAACAGCCACTGATACCACATGACTGCCACAATATCGGAAGTGCAGCAGAATGAAAGGATCACATGAATAGGAAATAGTGGAAAAGCAGAGTTATTGGACCCATTCACAGGAAATTCCCATGAAAGAAAAGAGACAACCCAATCACAATGGGAATGCAATCCAACAATAGGGAAGGGACAATGTCAGGTAATAAGGAAAGATCAAAAAATATAACTAAGCCAGTGCGATCATGCAACAAACTAGTGTGTGATAAAACCCTTAGTCATGTACCATTGCAGCCAGATAAGTGTCACAAGGAATAGGCAGAGCTGGTGCAGAAGCATTAAATGTGCAAAAGCACTGCTGGCCACCACAGAAACCTGAGCTTCCAGGTTCAAAGCTAAGTTGAAGAGTACACCCAAACTGCAAGCCTGTGTCTTCAGGGGGACTGTAACCCCATCTGACACAGGCTAAATCCCTATTCCCTGATCTCCCTTTCAACTGACCAGCAGCACCTCTGTCCTGTCTGGATAAAGGCCATTTCCACACGTTAACTGATCCCATTGTCCTCCAGTCATGATTCTGGTTGTGCCTTTGGTGGGAAGGGTGTGCGAGCGTAAGGTAGCACGAGGGACACACCTCTTCCTTCCACAGTGCAGCTGGGTTCTTTCACATGTTGCACTGGGGCAGGAATTGCCTCCATCGCACTTCCAGGCCTTGGACATGGCCAGGAAGGACGAGAGCATCATGCAATTGGAGGTCATTGACAGAGAAACTCTGCCAATGATTAACCTTGCAATCATGCTGGATGGCAACAGAAGGGCGGGACCATGATGACATCATGCAGAAGCATGGTCGCTGTCCTGTTTCTCTCACATCCCCATGCTGGGATGCAATCGTCGAGCAGAAAGTTTCAATTTTTTCACCTTCATCTATTCCATTACTGAAGACAAGCACAAGAAAGTTGGCCTAAGTTGGTTGGCCTTTGGTCTGATCCAGCACAGCTATCCTTGTATTCTACCACCTCAGAGGATTGTGTAACCCACAAACTGCTTTCCTACCTTTTCCTACCTTTTTCACATTCAGACTAAACTTCTGTGTTCACTTTAGCAATGCTCTCCCACGTGTTTTGCACATAAAAGACACACACTCCCTTTCTTCTCATAAAAGTAAAATCTGCACTATCATTTCAAATTTTATATCCCTCTCTTTTCAAAAGAGGTGAAATATAGGCCACAGTTTGCCTATTTCCAGCAGCTGCAAAGTGGTGTTCTGACCGTAATGACATCCTTCTGCCTCCCATGATATGTTTTTTGCTTCAATAGCTCAGGGAGTTTGCAGCAGTGATAAAAACCCATCAGCCCTGCAATGGGATGCAACATTTCCATTTATTGCTATTGTACTTATAGGGTAAAGATATGTTAAAGAGGGAGAAATAAGTCACTACATACTTACATAGTGTCACAGCAGAAGTCTTTAAAATTCCTCCTATCTTCTGTTTACCCTCTTGATGTATGGAATTTAATGTATACCTATGGCACTTGGCACCAGTAAAAGAGATCCTTATGTTCAAATAAAGATTTCAAGAGAAAGGCAGTGCACAGAGCACTCAGGCCATTTCTGCACTAGACTGTTACAGCACTATTATTCCGCTTTCAACATCCTATGGATTCCTGAGGTTTGCAGTTTCAGGGGGCCGGTAGGATAGGAACCCCAGGATTACATAGGAGGTTGATAGTGGAATAATAGCGCTATAACAGTCTAGTACAGAAATGGCCTCAGACATACACATAAGGAAAAGGATTTGTCATAACAGATGACACTTTAGCACCATCAACCTCAGTCTGTTGCCTGTAGTCTTCATTTCCCATGACCCAACATCACTGGCTATATTAATTGGGGCTGATGGAATTTGTTCTGAAACTGCTGAAGGGCAGGCAACAAGTTGGGGAAAGCCAGACTTATGAACAGTGTGATCTTATCTCTAGCTATTACCAGTTATTATTCCTTCCAAAAAAGATTAGAGAATGATTAATGCTCTACCTCAGAAGTACACAGCTTCTAACCATGTGGGGCAATTTTCAACCCTCTCTGGTCTGTGGTGGACCACATCCTTCCTGTGACAACTCCACTCTTTTTATTTTTGGAAAAAAAGGTAACATCATGCCCTCCATTGTAGTCAAATGGCAGTGATTTTCCATT
Organism: Ctenosaura bakeri; assembly: GCA_948474755.1. NCBI lineage: Eukaryota > Metazoa > Chordata > Lepidosauria > Squamata > Iguanidae > Ctenosaura > Ctenosaura bakeri. The sequence goes on along the minus strand of CAOLHI010002099.1, from coordinate 307,667 downwards.
TAATTGTCATTCTTACCCCCAACCTGTTTTAAGCTAGAAAAAGTGGGGATGAGAAGTAGGAAGCAACTGAATGATCACTTCGAGCTTTTTTAAAAAAAAAAAAGTTTGATTTTTCTGGGCTAACGCCACATTTAAATGACAAATGATACTTCCCACAGGCTTCTGGAGCCTTAATTTTCCATTGGGGTTGGATGGGGAGGGGAGAACCCTGGAAAACACACAGGGGGTGACCCAAGGCCTACAGGCTCTGCTTTGCCCAGTCTCTATGCCCTCCAGCTGTCCGTATTTGGCAAGGACCATCCTAATTAATCTTCTGTCATCCCACTTTCTAAGTTGGTTTTATGTTATCCAAGTTTCTCAATCCTTCTCCCACTTTTCTGCTTTGTGCTTTGTCCTTCAAAGCTGAGCCCAAAGTACAAAAGCAGTTTGCACTCAATAAACTCTACAAAGGGAAAATAAATATACCGGTACTAAGAGATAATGAACATACCATCTTTATACTATATACAGTGCTGGATTTCACTGCATATAATTTACTGGTAGGATATTTACCAGTGGAACAGAGTGTTGAAAACTAACATAGAATGTGGATTCTACGGACAGCTATGTAGAAGCCCATCATCTTGAAATCTACTGCTATGTTTCACACAGAATGATGGTCAGAGGATCTCTTGGGCCTGACTGTTAAAAAGGAAATTGTGTTTTTTTAAAAAAACAACCAAAACATCCACCTCTAGTTTCACAAAATCAATGAGAGAAGCTCTTTGGTGTCCGAGTACAGATAATCCCTATCTGTAGCTTCCCCTGATATTACACTCTTTTCTTACTCGAAAGGACCTGCAAAAAGGTCATGCTCACTCACTCCAAAATTTCAACTTTGCTCAGCTTGATCAGGTCCTATAATTTCCTGATTCTTGAAGGAAATCCAGCTACACAACCAGAATGGAGCTAACTCCAGGACTCATGTTCCATGTGGCTAGGGAGCTGGGATGACCACTGCTCAATGTACAGAGATTCATTTTAAATGCATGAATTAAAGTGAGCCCTCAGCATCTGCTCGGGTTTGGTTCCAGGACCCCTCATGAATACCAAAATCTGTGAATACTCAAGTCCCATGCTATACAATGGCATAGTAAAATGGCATCCCTAATATAAAATGGCAAACAACTCAAATGGGTGCCAGAGAGAGCCTAAAGATCTGTGAAACAGTGGGAGGCTATAGCAGGATATGCCTATACATCAGCATAGTGTATGTAGTGTAAAATCAACATTTGCTATTTGGAATTTTTTTTCCCAAATGTTTATGAGCTGTGGTTGGTTGAATCTGTGGAAGCAGACCCTCTGGATACAGAGGGAAAACTGTACTGAAATAGTCTGTTAGCTGATTCAAACCAAACCAGTTCAAACCTTCAAACCACTGAGAGATTTAACTTCTGGACAGGCATAAAATGATTTTTATTTTCTTGTGTATTTTCTTCCTTAGTCACAATAATATTCTAAGAGCAGATAAGGAGGAGGAGGGAGAGGGGGAGGCAGAATCCTGTTTTGCAGTTAGAGATGCATAACTTAGATTTATGCAGTCATGACTGTTCATGTTCACATCCCCCACATAGCCCCTAGTTTGGTGGATACATAGTTCCAAAGTCACTGAGAAAGTCCTCTCTCATGTTCCCACCAACTGTAACTGTGAAGGTGGTAGGACAGAGGCCCTTTTCACACCTTACCTTGTTCACTGCGCCATCGCACAGGGATCGCGCAAAAAGCCTATTGCAGGGGGAAATTGTATGCCCTGTGCTTCCCTCCACACCAGCTCCATGCTGGACAGAAGGAAGCACAATAGTTCCACCTCTTCCTTCGGCAACGCAGTCAAGTACTTTCCCAGGCTGCGCTGGGGAAGGAAGCGTGGCCATTGCGCTTGCTGAGGTTCCACACGCCAGGTAAGTGCAGGAGGGACACTGGAGGAATGTGCAATTGCGGGTCATTTCCGGCAAACAGACAAAAATGATATAATTTGCAATTGCCGTGAAATGGCCACAGAAGCAATGTAGGATTGCAAGAACGTCATGCAGAACTGTCCTCGTGATTCCGCGTCACTCCCATGGCTATTTCTCATTCAAAGTCACGTGCAAAAAGGGCCAGAGAGAAGGGCCTTTCCTCTAGACCTCAAGTGTCAGGCAGGTTTATATGGGGAAATACAGTTTGTCAGATTGCCTGGGCCCAAATTCTATACAGTTTATAAAGAATGAACACTTTAAAATGCTATAATAGTTCCAAAGCAATAAAGCAGCCCCACCTAGAAATGTATAGACCCACATCTTCCAGTTTTATTCTGACTTGAAACATATTTTTGGTAGCATTTCTCTGGGCTGTCTTTTCAGGCTTTTCAGGCTTAGTGAAAGTGTTCTGCAATGACTCAGTTTTAGTCAATGGTGTGAAAATGCCTCTGTCTTAATTACATTGCTGAGTGGATTTCTGACACCATAAATGGTGGGCTAAACTAGCACAAGTGCATTTGCTGTGCTTTTCTGAAGCATTTTTTTCTCACTGCTTCCTTCAAAGAAAGTGATGAAGAAACAAAGCCATTTTTTGAATATGCCAGAGAGCTGGTTGATGTTGGCCTTTTCATCCAATCTCTTTGAAAAAATACAGTTTAAAAGATTAAAGGAAAATAAAATTATGTACTTTTTTTCTTAAAGAAAGGATGCATTGATGAAGAATCTTGCTTGCATCATATCTAATGTATCCAAAAGGATAACTCAATGTTCATTTTGTCAGGAGTGGGGACAGCCCAGAAGCGCATGTTTGAAGAAAGCATTGCAGAGCCCTCCAGTGGCTATATCCACACCATTTAAAAAATACATAAGTATAAGATTATCTCTTGACATTCAGTCTTCAATATCTTTAAACCCTTTTCACACTGGAATAGTTTTGCGATGTTATTCAGGATCACTGCTGCAATCTGAGGGAATCCCAAAATAAGGAAGGGGAGGGGATCCTGGACCAGGAAGGAAAAACTGAAATAGATTTGGGAAGGCAAGTATCCCTTTATGATCCTTTTGCTGCAAGAGGATCCTATAGTGTTTTGGTTCTACAGTCAATAAAAGTGGAAAGCAGCATGTACTTAACAGAGTTCCTATCTGGTGTCTCCAGTGAAAAGAATCAGGTAGGAGATAATATGGGAGATATCTGCCTATGACTGAAGAGTAACTGCCAATTGCTGTACAGTAGAAGAACTTGAAAATGTTCCCCTTCTCAGTTCTGGCAGTTATAGTGGTGAGCCAGCATGATTTAGTGGTCTGGTAGACCAGGGTTCAAATTCTTGCTCGGCCATGGAAACTCACTAGGTCATCTTAGGCAAGTTTGACTTGAGGAAGTCAGAGGAAGACAATGACAAACCTCCTCTGAAAAAATTTTGCCAAGAAAACTCCAGGATAAGTTTGCCTTGAGGCATAAGTCTGCAGAAATTCTGAAACTGAGACACAGTCCAACAGCACCTGGAAATCCATACTGTGCCCTAAAGTTATTAGCAAGTATAAACAACTGTTACTGTAGTTTCTAGTCCAGACGTGGTATATTAGATATCATTTGATATCAAGAATTTGGCCTTCACTACCCATTCCCCTCCATGTGCTTGCAAGGCCCCCGGACAAGCAAGCACACAGGCATGCCCGAAAATAGCTGAACTGTTCAAAACAAATCCAGGCAGGCCAGTAATTGCCGGACTGCAGCTTCAGGAGACCTCCAAGCAAGTACCCCTTTTAAGATCACATTATGTATGCACGCAGCTTACAAAAGACTCCCTGCCCCGAGCAGGCAGCTTGACGAGCCAAATACTCAACTGTCAGGCACTCCGCATTTGCATGCTGTCTACTCTATTGACAACACTGTCATAATTCAATCATGTAAAATACTGACCTTTCAGAGGCTTTGTCTCCAGCCCAAAACCCATTGTTATCCCCGGGAACAGACTAGCCTACAGGCACATCTTTCCCTATAAGACCCCCTGATTTTGAGCGCTTCCTTGGATCGCTCCTGGCTTCCATCCTGCCTTGCTGTCGCTTCATTCGACAAGCCTTCCCCTCAGCTCCACGTGCTAAGAATCTCCACTTCTATGGACTTTTCTTCAGACTACCCAGACTTCAGGACAGGTGTAGTATTTCCCATGCAAAAATCCCTCTTAAAACCTTCTATCCAACTCCTACCTTTCTTTCATTAGGTCTGTGTGAGTGTGTTTGCATACATACATTGTGACTGTGTTTTCAAAATAAAGGAAAACAATTATTATTTACTTCTGTTTGATTATTGACTTAGCCTGACCCCGTAGACATTGGGTTCAAGATCCCGCTAGGTTGCCCTGCCTCTGGTATTGCTTAGCTTGTGCTCTTGCTAATTCCCATTCCTCATTGTTTGAGCACATTGAGGTGTCCCTCACGGGACCCCAGAAATCAGGGTAACACAGCAACATTTTATATCAAAGACTTGTACACAGGGACAGCTGCGCTCTGTTGTTTGATCTTTTCTGTGTCCACAAACCTGGCTCCTCTCCTCTATTTTGAAGCCCAGTTTGCAAGAAATTAATCTGACAAAATGCTAAAATTTTGGCTTTATTAATTCAATTCCCTCAATGAGGAGTGTAAGTGAGTAGTAGGTGAAAAGCCTGATGAGGAACGTTATTTAATTTATTTCAGTCAGCAAAGACCAAGATATATGCAAGCCTTTCCTCCTCCTACTTTCCCCACAAGCACCAATTTTCCAACCGCCTGTGCTTAATTGGACTTCAACTTTGAACTGCTTCGTGTTTAATAGGGCCTAATCTTCAAACTGAATATATTTAATAGGGCCTGATCTCTGTAATAGATGTGTCTGGGGCTCTGAATTTCAAAGGAGCTCCATTTTAGGAAGGCTTGCTTTCAGCCTACTGCAAAAAAGGTAATCATGGAGCCAGGTTTTTAAGAGTGTTTTGTAAGATCTGATGTTTGAAGAGTGGGTAGCTAATAGGACCTAATCAATTGTGCTTCCTACCCTCTTCCTTTTCTTCCTTTTATTTTTTCTTTCTCCTATGATTGGTATTTATTAGCACTTCTCTCTCTCCCACATGCAGTTTGTTCCCTATGATGGGATGATCCTGTCCTCACTGAAATGAGGATTATCTTCATTTCCACACTAGACTGTTATTCCACTTTCAACATCCTGTGGAATCCTGGGGCTTGCAATTTAGGGAGCGGCCTTTGAGGAAACGGCCTATGTGTTAGCATCCCAGAAAATAAAATAAACTCAACATTCCCTGGGGCCCATTCCCCATTGGAAAGAGAAAGGAGTGCTACAGGCACACTGTTGCTTGATCTGTCTTTGCTACAGAAAATACTTCAGGACACCATGGACATCATTAGGCATCCAAGTATGCACAGTAGGCAAGAACTGGGGAATTGTGATGGGTCACTTAATGGCCCCCATGCCTTCTGAAGACTTGTATATCTTCTGTCTCCACTGTAATTGGTAAACACCAATTAAACACCAAGGCATACAGTGTAAACATGACTGCTACATATAAGAATAATTGACCCTCAGATTCTGTATCTTAGGGAGCGTATGATGCTATGAAGTGAACACTGGAAGTTACAAATGGCAAGCAAATATAAATGAGAATTGCATGAGATAACTTGCATAGCCAAGGCATCCTGAAACTGAACGACATATGTGATATTATACAGCCGGTGCATTCTAAGGAGGAGCCATTTTGTTCTAATCATTGTTCCCCAAGCAATGGGGATTGTGGGACAGCTTTATAGGGCCTCTTTCATTTGCCATGAAAGAGAGGGAGAGAGAGAGAAAATAAATGTATTCAGGTAAATGTCAAGACAATATTTCACATTTTATTTCTTAGATTTAGCAGATAGTTGGAAACCCAAAATATGTCCTGAATCCCAAAGACCACCATTACTTTTTTGAATGGTTAGATAAGCATTCTTGTAAATAGGTCAAGAGAATTATTTTAAGAGCTTTAACAAAAAGATAGCAACATGGTGCCATTATAGCAGCAGGAGAGACCTGCATCACTTGTCACTAGTGGCCTCACAGGCATTCTCACGTACTCTTCATGACATAAATAATCACAAAAGTCACCATTCATACTGCCAAGATTCTTCCATTGGGAGACCTTAGAATCTCCTCTTTCAGACATGTCATTAAAGTGTTTTTTCATTTTGCCAGGCAATTGGGTTGTTTTCATTTTCTCCTAGCTGCCATAGATGGTTTCAATGTTGTTCTTATCTATATTTCTGTATTTTTATTGTGGTATTTCATTTTATGCTTGTATTGGCTTTAGTTGTGCTTAACCTAAGAGGGCTCTTGTAGCTGAATGGTGGGAAGTCAGCTACCTTGGAAGTTTTTTGTTTTTTTTTGTTTTAAGCTGAAGAATGGAGAAAATTCCCATTAATAAATAAATAAATGCATCAAATGTACAGAGTATTCAATCAAGGATTAGAAATGTTAGTGAAGATTACATTTTTGCATCCACAAAATACTGCTACTAAGGTGCTGAGTAAATGTTTTATCTACATGAGGGAAGCACTGCCTTGCATGATGTCTAAATTCAGAAAATAACTAACAACTGTGCATTTATTGCACAGAAACAGCTAGAAGGGCATTCATGTTTCATGTTCAAAGCACTTTGCAATGCAGGTCCATGAAAACATAAATAGTTTGGTGCACTTGCAGGGTAGAGCTTCATATTCTGTTCATCCACCAAAACCACAGGTGTGGGCTTCAGAGGTCCATGACAACCCCCACCCACCCTCCCTACAGTGTTGTTATGTTTCAGTCCTGACCAATATTGAAGGTGGCTATGGAAAAGTATTACTGTTACAGTACTGTCCAGAATCCCAGCTCAGCTATAGTTCCATTACGAAAGGAAGCATGCATGCACGTAGCTAAGAAATAAGTGTTGGCCCACAGGAGGTATCCTCTGAAAAGAAACTTTGAAGTGACTTTTAAAAATGGTGAAAAAAATATTGAATCAATGCCTCCTTTTCTCATTTATGACAAGGAAGAAAAACTGATTTTGTAATGAATAACTCTTTACTGTGATTGATGAAACTCCAGGTTAACATAAAAAAAAACTGTGGCCAAGAAGGTCCATACTAATGTGAAACTAATTCCTGAGAGTAAGAGATAGAAGGAAGAACCTCCATGATGTAACTATCAATTTAAAAAAAGGGGATGGGACTAGCACGCTCCCTCTCTTTGCATTGTTACTATAGCCTGATTTTGAACACATATATAGGATTTATCTCTCCCATACTTTTTGGAGTGATGCAGTTGCTTAAGAAGACTTTATCATATGTCTGAAAGTTTTATCTGGTTCTTGGGGTGAGCCATAGGTCACAGTCCTCAATTCTCTAGACAGTGTTCGATTGAACCTAGTGAGATTTGCTTTGGGAGAAGCGTATATAGGATTATGCTGCCCATGCATAGGACTATGCTGAACTTAAGCACATTTACCAGAAGGTTAGGGAGTTCTGCATTCAGAACCATTGCTCTGCATTTTCTGTATGACTCTTTTGGGTCATTTTTATTCCTTATCCAATTTCCTAGCAAGAAAAGGAGATAAAACTGGAAAAGTTTGCAACTTTTCTAGTTTGGTCTAAAGAAGCATAAGTTCTGGCAATGTATTTCCTTGAGTTTTGCTGGAATTTGCCAGTTATTGTCCCCTTTACAGCCCTTTTCGCACAGCATCTGCCATGCGAAAGAGAGCCTGGAGCCTTGCACAATTGCGAGGAGCGATCTGCATGATGCCCTTGCAATTGCGCAAGGCTCCAGGGCCAGCGGGCAACGATCGCACACCTTTGCATTTTCGGCTTTAAGCCAAAAATGCTGCACAATTGCGCATTGCTCCCAGGCCCTGCGTGCACTTACCTGGCATGCAGAGCCTCGGGAGCCGGGCCGGTTGCACTTCCTGTCTCAATGCAGCCTGGGAAGGTCCCAGGCTGCACTGCAAAAGCAAGAGGCAGGGCTCTTGCATGAGCAGGAAGTTCATGTGGAGCTAAGAAACCTGGATGCGAGGGCCTCTCACAAGAGGCTGCTTGCATGAGCACCGCACCCCAACGCCGAGAAGAGGTAGGATGCGAAAAGGGCTGCATCTGCTCTTCCGATGACATGTGCCTTTTCTGGGGGGCTGTAATATAATATCTTTTGTATCTGTGCCAAGGACTGGTTTGTTGTGGTGGTCCTATGATTTGAAGGGTAAATTTCCTCCTGAGTCTTTGAAAAATATAACTTTAGAGTCACACTGTTACAATGCAAACAGGCTACCTCATCGATTCTCTGTAGCACTGTAATTCTTATGAAAAAGCACTAAAAAGAAAGAAGAAAAGGAGGTTTTTGTGTTCCAATATCTCTCTGAATTAAAAAGAAGCCCACCTGAAGGTGGGAATAAAATGTAGCAGCTGGTGCCATGAATCGCCATAAAATAGTCTAGGACAACAGAAATGTTATTTGGGTACTTACTGTTTTTTAAAAAAAGAAAACCACAACAGCAACAGCAACAAATAACACAAGCACCTCAAACATGTACCCCACCTGGAAGACCTGCATAATTATATTCAATTCTCCACGTGCACCCAAATAAAACTATTCTAATTTGCACATTTTACACTGCTGTTTTCAGGATGCCTGTTTCATTTTCTAGTTGTAGAATTTTTTTTAAAGGTTTCAATAAAGAATTCTAAACCCTCTCTGTGCCTCATAGCTTTAAGTCACAGAAATAACAATTCTCTATGACAAACGTGAGGACTTCTGAAGTACTTATTTTCTTTTTATTGGAGTACTGATGCTGCAATAACCTCCATGGTAAAATCTCTTTATTAGTACTAAACAGAACAGCACAGTGGTGATAATTCAGTCTAATAATTCCATCATAGAAATTTCCCCAAGTTGAAGGGGTGGGGGATTAACTATCTTGATAGTGTTTACACATCCTTCATGGGGGGAAATCCACCCATGACTTCCTCTTGTTACTGGTGGTAAATGGTCTCCTGTGTGAGCCCTTAGTAGCACATAGTTATTACACACAGAACAGGGCAGTCTCTCTGTGACGGGATAATTAAAATGTAAGCATTCTGCATTTAGAGGATGTGCAAGCAATCGACCTTGAAAAGCTTTGTTTATATAGCTTATGGGACACAGTTATAGCTATGTGAATACTTTATGCAATCACTGCAGTGCTCTAAGCCTTTTAAAATTGCCTTTCTATAATTCAGGATCTGAAGAATTAGGTATCTTGATAACTATGTCTGGGAGGTCAGAAAGAATGTTGTTCTAGGAATTTTCACACTTTCCAATTTGTGTTATGGATGTACAACTGTGCTAGTATGGTGACCTTGATTCATATTCCTTTTAATTTTTCATTTTGAGAGTATTTAATGCCCAAGGTGCCCTGTAGTTTTTAACACCGTTCAGTTTTCTTATTAAAAATGTAGATTTTTTATGAATGGGGTTCAGGTTGGGGACATGAAAAAAAACAGTGTTTCTGATCTAGAGACCATATTTACATGAATCTTAGTGTTACCTCTGATGAGTTCTATTACATCTGCTACACAGGTATGATTTGAGAATTGGCTCCTTTCCAAACAACTAGCAGCAGGTGTTTCATTTGGGATTTCTATGGGGGTGGGGAGGGAGGATAGAGCTAATGTAGTACAGTGGATAGAACATTAGACTAGAAATGTTCATCCATCCATGGAACTCATGGGTCCAAAAACAATAAATAAGTCTCAGTGTCACATATCCCTTCAGGGGTATTGTAAATAGAAGTGTGTGGAATGGAGAGAGCTTTATTCACCACTCTTGAGTTATCTGGAAGAAGACTAGGAACAAAGATGTTCTAAGAATAAAAAATGTACACAGTGGATATGATTAAAACAGACCTGTTGCAAATCAGTAGGACTTTGGGTGGAGTTAAATCCTATTGATGTCAATAATTCTACTCCAAGTTTGACTATAATTGGATCCAATCCAGTGCGTGTTTAAGGGAACAGATTTTAAAGGCTTGTTCCTGAATATGCTGAAAATTAAATGAGAAAAAGTGGTGACTTACATGGGCATTCTTTGTGGCTGTTTATTTCATAATGATAACAAACTCACTCATACAGAATATCCATACACACATGCACACACTCAAATTCCAAAGAGTCAGCCACAAATATGATCATTTTAGAGTGTTATTATGTATTATCTGAAACAAAGAAGACAGCAGCTGCTCCCACACTTCTTCCTATGTGGTGCCTCTGGCAATAGGTCAATTTTGGGCCATGTTCCAACTAGCTTGAACTGTTATCCAAAACATCAGGAAACATCACAGTCTTGACGTTGGGTTCAGAGAAGCAATCCTGAGAACTCTCTGATTGATGGAGAACCTGTATCATCTCAGGAAGTAGCCGTGAGAGACCTTGTCCTGCAGGAATGTCTGCAGATAATGAGGGAAAGAAATCTTCAGAGACCAAATGTCATCCATTATGTGCCTTTGAGAAAATCTCCCTAATGGTATTGTTGGGTGCCAACAACAGACAGCGCATTTCCCCTCACACTAGTTGCAAATCCAGAAGCAGCAGACAACAGTGTGTATACCTTGGAATAAAAGTCCTGGGTCACCAAGAGGAAATTGGTTTCTACAGTGGAGGGGACAACACCACGTATTTCTCTGTAATTTTAATCAGCAGTCATTATCCAAAATTCTAGACCAATTACGTGCTGATTTTGTAGCCTCAGTGCCACTGTGCTCTGTCCAGGGTCCTGATACCTTGCCATTCTAGGTTGCTAATTTGTTCTGCACGTTTTCCATTGCTGTCTGTTAATGCTGTAAGTCAAGACTGACTGGGGACATAAAGGAATCTCTGCAATATCCTTGGACAGCAGCTACTTCATGGCCTTCAGCCCTGAAAAATGAGAAGGAATCAAACAAGAGAAGAAATATGAATTTGTACTGACTCAAATAGTGATGATATAGATAGAATTGAATTGCAGCCTGAAAGTATGAAGCATTTTCCTTGTGCTTTTATAAACAAAGATCCCATCAGTTCAACACGTTCCATCTTTCACATAGCAGCAGCATCTGCCTTGGAACTGATTCAACATTTACTCAAGTGGCAAAACTAAACAAGGTCAATTCAACTTGTTAAATATACTTGCACAACAAATTGAGTTGGAGCAGCACAAGGTAATTTGCTGCCCTAATGAGTGCAGGAAATTAAATAATAAGAGAATGAAGTGGGTTATTTTATTTTCCCTCTCCAGGATCCATTGCTAAAGAAGGTTCTTTCTTTCTTTCTTTCTTTCTTTCTTTCTTTCTTTCTTTCTTTCTTTCTTTTCTTCCTTCTCTCCCACTCTGTCTTCTTTCCCTTCCCTCTGACTCCTCTTCCTCTCCAACAGAGAAAGAGATAGGTTTGAGAACTATGCTGTTGTTTTGACACTCTGATTTTTAAAACTACATATAGACTAGAGCTTTTGTATGGCAGCACAGGGAAAAGATAAGTTAAGAACCACATTCTGTATCCTTGGCAATTATCAATAGAATAACAGGGAGATAATGGTGACAGTGTGGCCCAGCTTGACTTTGGCTATTTTGATCCAGCGGTGATATCAGCGGTGATGTCATAACAATGTAATTTCATTGAAGGTAGCCATGGAAATATCTGCAAACAAAATGATAGGGACAATTAGGAAGGCCACAAAAGTGTATAAAAATATCAGAATCCCTGATACAATCTCTCCATGTTTCTGATCATTCTGGGTAATTTGACATTACCCTGTCTCAAAAATCATATTATATCACAGGAAAAGATACAAAGAAATGCAATAAATTGTTGTCAAATATACAGAGTATCTTTCACGATACCAAGGAAGATATAAAGAATCACTTCCATGGTGCAGCAATTGCGCTTGTTCCCACGACACTAGTCTTCATGTCTTTATCTATTGATAAGTATTTGTTTATTTGACTTAGATCCCACTTTTCTCCCAAACTGGACTCAAAGTAGCTTTTTTCTAATGAGCTCAAGAGAATATACATGCCTCACCTGTTCTCCACTACATCTTTACAACAAACCTGTGAAGTAGGTCAGGCTGAAAGAGAGTGATTGTTGCATTGAGATTCATGGATCAATGAAGACTTGAGCATGGATCTTCCAACTCCAAATGTTTAATCAATGTGCCATACTGGTGCTCATTATGGATATCAGTAAACACCTGACTTGCGGCTGAGTTTGGATCTCTATGTGATTAGGAAGTTGCACCGTAGTGCTTTGAGGTTGCACCACAAGTTTTGGTATGCACCTACTGCATGTTTGGGGGTTATGTGTCTACCATCAACCTTTACATGTATCTTGTTGGAAACACTGGTATAGTCATGCTAGTACCATTGCTGTACAGGGCAGTCTGTACTATACTTGGATTTAGAAGAACTGAATTGCAAACTTTCTCCTGGATTGTACTACTTCAGGCTGCAAGTAAAGAAATCACGGGTTTTTTTAAAAAAAAATTCACTCCTGCCTTTGATAATACTGTCTGCATTTTTATTCAGGTCAGAAAGAAAGCCATGCTAATTATCTGTACAGCACATGCATCTTTTGTGGAGGACCATTAGATTTTGCAGTTCTCCTGCTCTACAAACTCAAATTGCATAGTCCAGATGGTAAACTCATTGAATAAACTAGATCTGAAGCAACTGGAACAACGTTGATTCTCTAGATCTCTAGGTTATAGGACTTGCTGTAGCCATCTTATTTTAGAATGCTTCTATATTACATTGTCTACTCATGTTTTGCAATGGGCAGTGAAGTAACCAGCCAAAAGGCTCAAACTACATCTTCTGGAATGTCAGAAAGACAAGTCACATGTCCAGGATGCATACGTTGTGTAGGAAATCCTGGGAGACTTTCACAATGTAAACCTTTCTTTTATACTTTGCGGGGAGGGATGCCCATTTTCTTAGCTCATGTTTTTACATGTTGAAAGTCTTGTTCTCACTGAAAACCTGAAAAGAAAAATTAAATCTAAAATGAACGACTAAGAAGATGTAAGCTTAGAACCAAACCTGATCGTCTGTTTATCAAATCACAGAGCTCAAATAGTCTCCAATAGCATCTGGTCCAAACCCCCTCCCAGTGCACAAATCCAAAACTAAAGCACCTCGAGAGGTGGCTAGCTAACCTTTTTTTAAAAACTCCAGTGAAGAAGAGTGTTCCACTTCCTAATGTATTCCACTGTTAAAATCCCTTACCATCAGAATTTTTCCTAATGCTTAGTCAGAATCTCCTTTCATGTATTTGAAGCATTAGTCCATGTCCTATCCTCTGGAGCAGCAGAAAAGAAGATTGCTCCATCCACTGAGTCACAGCCTTTCAGATATTTAAAGATGGTTATCATGTCACTTTTCTCCATCTTTTCTTCTCCAAACTGGCAGTGTGTTATTCTTTGCTGGCTGTTCCTTGTCTCTGTCAGTATCATTTCCTTCAGTCATCTCACTGATGGTGGGGTTTTTTCCTTCTCCTTTTTGCTGGTCTACCACTCTCATAAAATGTACTTTTATTCACTGAAAAAGTCCTTTGACAGAGTGATGCGTAAAATTAACAAAACAAAACAAAAAATGTCCAAGAAAATTTGTGCAGTTGCATGTGGTAATTGCTGAAGGAGTCACAGTGGGTTCTTCACCTACCATTTAAGCTACTAGTGGAACCCGCATTACAATCTGAACATAATAAGGTTTCAGTCTTGCCCCTCCCTATATGTATCTATTTTTTTCTAAAGCTATCCCCAGAACAGAAAGAATACCTTTCTCTCTCTCTCTCGCTCTCTCTCTGTCTATATATATATATATATATATATATATATATATATATATTAGAGCAAGAGGAACACTATCAAACTGCCCCAAGATGATAAACCTGCTATATCACTCATGTCCCATAGTGCAGACCAGACTTCCCCAAATTTCCCCAAATTGGCATCTTCCAGATGTGTTGGACTACAAATTCCTCTACTACAGCCACTATGGCCAGTTGTTACCCTGACTCCTGGAGGTCCCCTGGGGGATACCTTGATTCGTTCTGAAATGCAAAGATTGGGGAAATTAGCAGAGCACTGGCAATAGCAAAATGAAGGGCAGGGTAACCCAGCAGAATCTTTTACCCAGTGTTTACGGGGTCAGGCCAAGCAAAAAGCCAGACAATCGTACCAATAAATGTGTTGTCACACACCAACGCACTCACTCACTCATACACAAAAGGCCTATCAAGAAGGAAAGGAGGTGAAAATTGATAGGGGATTTAGCAGAGAAGGTTAAAGGTGGTGATACTGCACCTATCCTGAAGTCTTCAGTCCAGGAAGCAGTGAAAAGGATGGAGCTCAGTGAAGAGAGGCAGCTGAGGGGATCACTCGACTAAGAAGGTGCCGGTCTGCTAGCATGGCGGGGAATTCTCTGAAGAGACTTTCCAAAACTGGGACTACTTACAGGGCAGAACATACCTCGAGGGCAGGCCCTCTCCCAGGAAGAACAATGGCCAAAATAGAAGGAAAAATGCCACACAATAGCAACTTGATAGTTTGCGTGATTGGTTCATGCAGATGAACCTCACCCTTGTAGGATTCTCCAAAGTCAGAGTTGCTCAACCTGGGGAAAACCCAGTAATCCCCTCAAGTTGGCTATTCATGGCTGAGGACCCTTTATTCGTGTGACTGTGTCTAGCCTGAGGTCTCCTTGGAGAAACGTGACTGGGGATTTTCCTGCGTAGACCTAGTTTTGGTCATTCGACCTATTTGTCTACGCACCCACCTGGGCAACCTCTCTGGCATGGTGGGCATATTTGATATCAATTTGATACCTCCCTGGGATGAAGTCTGCCATTGGGGTAACACAGTGGTCAGGGATATTGGATGCTGTAGTCCAACAACATCTGGAGGGCACCAAGTTAAGGATGGCTGACAAAGACTCTTCTAGAACAGATCATTAAACAATCAATCTGCAGGGGATGAAAAAGGAATTTTGTGATTATTAAGAGTCAGGATAGATTTTTCAAATGATTTTTATCTAGATAGATAGATAGATAGATAGATAGATAGATAGATAGATAGATAGCAGACAGACAGACAGACAGATATAATTTGATAGATGAGGGGAGAGCTGTGGATGTGGTGTATCTTGATTTCAGTAAGGCTTTTGACAAAATCTCTCATGATATTCTTGCAGGCAACCTGGTGGATTGTGGGCTAGATATTACTACTTTTAGGATGATAATAATTAGTTGACCAACCAAACCCAGAAAGGGCTCATCAAAGGTTGCTCTTCATTCTGGAGCGAAGTAGTGCCTCATGGTGCTGACCTGGGCCCAATGTTGTTGAACATCTTTATAACTGACTTAGATGATGGAATAGAAGGCAGGCTTATTAGATCTGAAGATGACACCAAATTAGGAAGGGAGAGTGAATGCCTAATCAACAGGTAGTGCCACTCTATTCTGTTTTTGCCAGACTTCACCTAGAATACTGTGTCTAGTTCTGGCCACCACAATTCAAGAAGAATATTGACAAGCTGGAATGTGCAGTGGCAGAGCTTGGCCCCAGCGGGATGGGGTGGGGCTGGAGGGGTGTGGGGTGTGGGCAGGGCTACCGTGCACGTGGGAGGACAATGCTTGTGGGAGGGGCAACAGTGCATAAGAGTGGGGTGACAGCCTTTGGGGGCCAGGTAAGGAGTGGTGTCATCCCCAAAAAAGTGCTGCCCAGGGCGCACCACCACCGTTGCCCCCCTCTGTCCCTCTGCCAGTGGGAATGTTTCCAGGGAATGGTGACCAAACTGATCAAAGGTCTTGAAACCAAGCCTTATGAGGAAAGACTTAGGGAGTTGGGCAGACTGAGAGGTGACATACTAGCCATCTTTAAGTACCTGAAGGGATGTTATTTGAAAGATGGAGCAAGCTTGTTTTCTGCTGTTCCATCAACTAAGGCCTTTTCCGCATTTTATTTTTGAAATGGGCTGGTGCATCCTCCCACAAGGACATTCACATTTGGGAGCGAGCTGGGTTCGGACTACTTACTGTTTGTCCGGACTTCAGCCCGCTCCGGAACGCCCAGAACTGCTGGTTGCCCGTGCTATTGAAAGACTGATTAAAAGAGGACTTTCAATATTGCGGTGCGCTCCAGCCCGTCACTCTATAAAGTATAGATCTACAGGCACGCTCTGGTGTGGAGTCTGCAGATCTTCTGGGGGCGGGCTTCCGGCTGGAGAGCTTCTCCGATTGGTGGAGAGCCTTTGCCAACCAGAAGCCTCCATTTTCGTCGCCAGAGAGTGTGTAAAGCAGGCACACACAGCTCTGGACTGTCGTGGATCATCAGGAAAAGCGTGCCAGTCCAGTAAGTAATGGACTGCCCCATTTCCCCTCCAAAGTGCGGGAAAGCCCTAAATCATAAACAAATAGATTCAAATTACAAGAAAACATACTCCACCTAAACATCAGGAAGCACTCCTTTACTGTAAGAACTTTTTTGACAATGGAATAAACCGCCTTAGAGTGTGGAGGACGCTCTTCTCAGGAGTGCTTTATTTATGTATTCCTACATGGCACAGGGGTTGGACTAGATGACCCTTGCAAAGCCTTCCAATTCTATGATTCTAGGAAATAAAAAGTTGTTGGTTAAGTTCCACCACAGCCAGTGAATTGCTGTGGGTGGCTTTGGGAAAGTGATTTTGATACAATTATATTTGCCAGATCTCCACTGATTTATTCTAAATGTTACTAGGAAAAATATCAGATCTGGACCAGACTGTTGCCCTTTGGGACTTTTTCTAATTAAATCTGACAAAGCCTTGTTATATTAGCAAAGCCCTTTCCTTCGCTCCCTCTCCCTCTAGCATGACGTGTGCTAAAGGCCTAAGCTCCACTTGCCAGCCAGAGAGTAGTCAGCAAAGATGCTTGACTGCCCAGGAGTAGCTAAATTATGTTGGACTGCAGCAATGCAATTTCATCTTTGCTTCATAGTGTCAACTCCTCCAGCCTTGCTGCAGGGACCAAAGCTCAGCCTCCTGTGACAGACGACTGTGCTTTGCAGCCAGGCACTGCTGGCATGTTGAAGAGAAGGGGCTCTGCTTGGTGTTTATTCGCCAAAGCCCTAATCTACCAGTCGGGTGCATATTTTATGATTTCTTGCAGCCATTCATTAACCAGACAAGTTGGTTAACAAGCCCAAGGGCAGCATGAATTCTTTTGCTGCTTGTCAGTGGGGGATGCTTTCGTCTCCATAAACTTCTCAATTCTTCATAGCTCAGCCAACAAACTTGCCCTTAAGCTCATAGAAGAGTACATCCGAGATGGTCAGCTTGTGTCCAAAGCTTTGTAAGCAGCCCACAAATTAATTTCCAATGCAGAGGAAGAATGGAAGAGCTTTGCTCTTGAAAATATTGCCTTATCGATTAAACATTTTTGGTCTATAAAATATTGTAACAATGTGAAACTGGTGGGGGAATGAAGCCTGCCAGCAAATTTCCTGTGCTTTTTCCTTCTCTTCCTCCTTCTCCTCCCTCATCTTCTCTCAGACTTCAAGGACACAAGAAAAGTAAGTTGGATACTGAGTTGGAATTCATTTGTATAATAATAGTTTTTGATGACTAGCAAAGGTTGCTCTGTGATTATCCAACTAATTATAAAATGGCCGGCAAGTATCATCTTATCCGAATCAGCATCAGCTAAATTATAAAATGCCCTTGTTTTATGCAAATTTGAGTAATATTGCAGCTCCAACCTTCTAACCTGGCTGTCCATCAATAAGGCATGCGTGCAACGTAAATCTTAAGACTACACCAGCATTTGTTTTGGCTGCAAATAAAAAGGCAGGATAGAGTGAATTAATTTGGCAGGGCAGCTTGGCTGGTGTGGAACCCTGAAGTGGCAGCTGGGTATAAGTCTGCATTCATGCCTATACAAAGGAAAATTTTGTGCTTTTGGAAAGTTGGCTTCTTTGAGACAAGCTTGCAGAATACTGAGAGTTCAATTATCATCCTGTTTCAGTTAGCAGACTTTAATATATATTCAACCAGCAAAACAGCCTTCTGTTTAACACAGGGATGATAAACCTCAGGTTCACAGGCCAAATCCAAGCCTTCCTTGGATCCTGGTCTTCAGCAATTCTACAAAGGATCATGCTTTGTTTTGCTTTGCTTTGTTTTTCCCCATGACACCCTGATTAGTGGCCTCCTACCTTTAGTCCAGGTTTTCAGGAGAAATGCCTCTTAGGCATTTTCACAAATTACTGTCAATAAGAACTAACAATCTTAGTTACCAGTAGTAAGGGCTTTAAGGTAAAATATGTTGCTGTGTTTGGTTCTGTACTTTTGCCTTTGTCCTAACTACTACTTTAATGCCTCCCTCCACCCAACATTTCTCTATGCTCAGTTTGATATGTTGTGTTAAGGGATGTCCTTGTTTATTCAAGCTCCAAAATGGAGAGAAATTGCAAGAGTTTAAGGTTACACTCTTAATAGACGGGTTATGTGGGCAATAGAGATATAGCCTGATATACTACTCTGTGTTTAGTCCCACCTTCATCTCTGGCTTGGAGCTGGGTGATTGTCAGTGTAAGAGTGATGGATCTAAATCCTGGTTTTGTCTTTTCACTGAAATAGACACATGGAATCTATGGAACTGAAGCTCTAATTCCATGTTACAAGTTCCCAATTGGCAAACTATGCCTCTTCACATCAAATGGTAGAGCTGAAAAGGACTTTGAAGGACACATAATCCAACTGCTTCTTAAGCCATCTGATCTGATAGGTACTGACAAGTTTCTATCCCAATGTGCCATGGACCAGTGCCATATTTGTGTTGATTCTCTACAAATGTTTCATTCATTCCTGGCAACTTGCCACAGATGGGCAGCCAATGGCCTGCAGACCAGCCATCCATGGACCACCACTTTGAGCAGCCATGTCTTAAAGCATTTTCCTTTTAGCATATTTCCACTAGCAGCTTATTCTTTGCGCAGTAGCTTCTGCCATCTTACTAACAACAACACTCCCACTCGGTGGTAAGATCAAAAACTGTTCATCAGTGAGATGACCTTAATAATCAAAGGAAGTTGTCTCCTCTCTGGGCACTGAAACACCAAAACAGTCTCTCTCCCCATCTCCTCTCTCTCATTATGTCTTTATTACACTCCACTTGTAACATTTCTGTTATATCCAGAAGCCACTCAGAGCACCCTACCTGAGTTGAAGAGCAAAGTATAAAAGTTAAAGAACTTTTAGGACCAAGGACAGTTGCCTAATTGACCATTTAGCCCACCACAGTCAAATCCGAGTAGCAAATGATCTCTAGAGTCTCCAGCAGAGGTCTTTATTGCCCAGCTCACCCTAGTCCAGTTATTTTCAGATCCTTTTAACTTGAAGTGCTAGGGACTGAACCCAACACTATCTGCATGCAAAGCATGCTCTCTGCCGCTGATCTATCGCCATGCACCTACGGGAACATGTTCAGAACTTCAGGTATTGCTGTGAATTAACTTAAGCTACCATATAACCCCTCATAGGAGCATAAAGAATATTCACCAAGTTTCTCATCATTAACAAGGAAAAAAAATGCCTTGATATACAGAGATGCCCTGCCAAGCAAACATTGCCAGATTTTATGCCTCCTGTGTGAAAGCAAAATGCCAAGTATATTTTCCCAGCAAGGTCCTTGAACTCTGCACAAGATTCCCTAGTGCAAAATTAGTTTCTTTCCCCCTAGTTAAAGAAAGCACATGCATCAAGCACTGAAGGCTTATATGTTAATGTTCAAAAAGACATAAACAACTCATCCAATGTTTCTGCTTTTTTGGAAGTCCATACAGCAAGGCAGCACTGACATAAGACTTATATTGAGGCAATCTGAGGAAATGTCCAATTATGTCAACATCTGTACCTTGGAGGCATTGAAGAAAGAGATATGTAGTACCCTCTTCTTCAAGACCCTCATTCCAGGTTCAGAACTGCAGCTATGGGACTCTCAGGTGCAGCTGAATTCCTCCTCCCACACCTGCTACTGATCAACTGCAGGGATGCTCCCAGGTTCCTTCCTGCTGCCCTTAAAACAGCAAGGGAAGAAACAACGGCCTTACACAGAAGCCGGAAAATGTGCTCATCTCTCTTTGGTGTGCAAGGGCAGCTAGAATATGTCTGTGCAACCCCTTGCACGTGATCAGTGGCTAGAGTATGATTTTGCACCTGGAATTGCCTAGATGGCATTCCACTTGAGGGGGAAAGAGCAGCCTCTGTCCCCTGGAAAGCCAGTCTAAGTATGCACTCCATTAGGTTAGTCTTTGGATTTTTGACATAGTTTGCATAACAGTTGGTCACAAAACTGATGGGGAAAAAAATAAGCTTGCACATGTGTGCATATCTTCTTCAGAAATATGCAAAGAGATGCATATTTACCATATTTACTAGTAAAGAGGGGGGGAATCAATATTTTTATCTGCCTCACTGAACT
Organism: Ctenosaura bakeri; assembly: GCA_948474755.1. NCBI lineage: Eukaryota > Metazoa > Chordata > Lepidosauria > Squamata > Iguanidae > Ctenosaura > Ctenosaura bakeri. Next base: position 287,160 of record CAOLHI010002099.1, on the reverse strand, counting down.
GATATCTGATATACACTATAGAGACATCTAAGTCAGGTACTTACCTCTCAGAAAATCCAAGAAAAAATTGCTTTAGTGTGACAAACTATGTTGTTTTTAAGGAAAGGGCAGGAAAAGAAAGTAGTAAAGTCATAAAACTTCTCCTCTCAGTTCTGAAAATGTAATATAATGTATTTTTTGTTTATTTAAGAATTGTCTAGAAGGGAAGTAAGGGGTGAAAAGGGGTTCAGTGGCAACTTTAACACTAAATGGTTTATCTTCAAATGAGCTTTCAAGGTTTTCAGCCTGCTTCCTCAAACCCACTCATAGAGTACAATATGCAAGCCTAAGGTATAAAGGCAGTTACACAGTTGTACAGGTGAGATCAGAGTGAAATGCAATACAGAAAATGGCAGTTGTCACACACAAAGATCATAAATCTTCAGAGGATGCACCTTCTACCATCTGTGAGCTAATCAGGATGTCTGCTAATAATTGGATCCAAACTATGAAAACAATACATTCTGCTTTCAGGAAAGTTGGTTCTGTTGAAAGCAGAGCCTGTCCCAGAAGAAGAATGTTTTTATATACATACGACTGTAATATCAACCCACCCATTAAGACATGCAGTGTGCTAAGCAACCATTACCAGTATACAAACTGCTGTTGATACATTAGAATTCATAAGTGAATCTCCAATAATCTCTTTCTCATCTTCCCTTGAAATTCTTTTGCAGCACAATACATTCCTAACTCACCAGGAGCATCAATTTGTGGATCATTGCTGCAAATAAAGCAAGTTTTGGAATCATGTTCTGGGTGGTGGGGCTGCCTCTCTTTCCCAAAATCCCAAAAGGTTCTCCAAAGCTCAGGTATCAAGCATGAAAACCAGTCAATCAGAGATAGCCTAGTTGGCTGGAAGAGGCAGAATCTGGGAGAAAGTAATGGCATTTCCTCTGCCATACCAACAATAAAGCAGCTTTGATCATCATCCCCACCCACTTAATGTTTAAGTGTAAGTAATGATTTTGTTAATGGTATCACACCACTAATATCGATTGTCACATCTTTGGGTGGTTTTCACATCAGGGTCTAATCCAGGTAGACAGGGCCTGTGGATAAATCATAGAATCACTGAGGTAGAAGAGACTACAAGGACCTGCAATTAAACCCCCTGTCATGCAGGAATACACAATCAAAGCCTTCCCAATAGACTGCCATTCAGCCACTGTTTTACAAAGCTCCTAAGAAGGAGAGTTCACCACACTCTCAGGTAACATATTCCACTGCCGAACTGTTCTTACTATCAGGAAGTTCTTCCTAATGTTCAGATAGACTCTTCTTTCCTGAAGTTTGAATCTGTCATACCTATAGGGAGGATCCCCTTAAGGAACCTTGGGGCTGTAGGCAACCAAGTCATGTCCAGCTTGGGGGAAGATTGTTCCACTCCATTACCTGGTAGCAGAGGAGCCAAATAGTAGCTAATGCCCAAATAGATTCCTGAATCTGTCATTCCATTGCTACCCAGCAAATGGGCTGAGTGAATGGGTTTCTACTGACTAGCAGGCAGGTTGACCAATGAGTGGATTCTATTAGCCAGCAAGTGGGTCAGCCAATGCCTGGATCCAGACCCATGCTGTGAGCCAAACTTATTCAACTGTAACCAATAAAGTTGTGGCCTTTTCCATTCTTGCTATGCACTAAGTCTCATACTCATAGCTGGATCTGCAACAGTAATTTTTGTGTTGTAGATCTGAGCATTCTGAGAGACTGAACTGTTCTGATACTTTTTTTATGCTGCCATTTTTATAATCAAAATCATGTCCATTTATTATCTTACACAGAGACAGTTCTTTCTATCCTGTGCAAGATACAGAGAAAGATATGTTATGACATTGGAAGATGAGCAAGACAATGCATGTCTTTTGTGGTGTGTGACATTATTAGGGCTTGTAATGATGTTGCCAGAGTAGCTGGGGACACAGCATTGGCATCTGGGTTTGTAGTCTGAGAAATCTCTGCTGTAAATCCATGAGAGTTGAATCCCTGTCTGGGGGATCCAGACTGTTGCATTAGTGAGCATGTCTATGGACAATAAAAGTAGTGGTGTGTTCTGAGGGGAAGCTGGAAACACATAGGCACGTGTAGCAATCAATGGATTTGCAATATAATATGGTGCTTATGCATACACACACACACATTTTGCTGTTGCAAGTCGTCCTGAGAAAGTGAGAAGGGTGAGAAAGTGAGAAAGGCTCAGGTTGATGGTCCTGAGAAAGTAAGAAAGGCTCAGGTTGATGGCACAGTAAAAGTTGCTGAAATTTTGGTGGAAGTTTTCAAGTGATTCCTTTTTCACTAGTCCAGATGGTAAGCATGCCATCAATGTATCTCAGAGAGAGAAAAGGTTTCTCAAGGAGAATAGGTGCAGAGGAAGCTTTTTTTCCAGGTCAGCCATGCATATGTTTGCAAATTGTGGTGCCATGTGACTGCCCATAGCACTGTCATTGATCTGAAAGTACTTCAGATCCAAAGGTGTAATTTCTAAAAGTGAAGTCAGTAGAGAGTGAGAGTTGGGTAACTAGATATGGTAGATATGTGTTTCTTGTTAACTGAGATCAAGTCAATCTCAACTTATGGTAACTCCATGGATGAGAGACTTCCAAGTCACTCTACCCTCAACTTCCCTACTCAGGTCTTGCAGATTCAGGAATGTGTCTTCCTTGACTAGGTCTATCTATTATGTAGTCTTCCTTTTTTCTCACTGCCTTCTACTTTTCAAGCATTATAGTGAGTCGTGTCTTATAATATGGCCAAAGTATAACAGCCTCAATTTAGTCATCTTGGCTTCTAGGGAGAGTTCAGGCTTGATTTGCTCTAGGACCCATTCATTTGTCTCTTTAGCAATCCAGGGAATCTGCAGAACTCTCCTCCAGCACCACCTTTTGAATGAGTTAATTTTCTTCCTATCAGCTTTCTTCACTATCCAGCTTTTACAATCATATATAGAAATTGGAAGTATGATGTCCCATATGTAGTCCCATTCAAAAGTATATTCTGGATTGCTTGTAGTCTTGTGTGGAGTGCTGGTTCAGAGTGCCTCTAGATCCACAGTGCAAGATCTAAAGTCCATGGTGGCTAGGACTGTGTTTTCTGGAAGGTTGTGGATACACTGTATTTTCCTCAGGATATCAATAGCATTCCTCACATAACTTGAACGATCAATGCATACGGTCTGAGAGCTGGGCATCATGTAGACTGGAGTCGATTGACTCAGATTCAAGTCAGACTTAAATCACCTCAGTGACTTGACTCGAACTCGACTCGGCAATAAATGATGAACTGACTCAGTTCAACTCAACTCAAGACTTGTATATTTTTATTGACTGACTTGCTGTCCTTGGTTCAGTAAAATAACCCATTCATCCAGAAACCTTATGACTTTGAATAACACTTCCATATCTTTTTGCCTACTGGTCATATGACACTCTATCTCAAGCCCAAAGTGTGGGTGCATTTCGCAGAGGGAAACAGCAAATGGGTTAGGCAACGGACTTGAGGTCTCCTCAGCAGCCTGCCCTGCTGCATATCAGAAGAGCCTTCTAAAACTTTTCCTAAGAGCAGAAGACAAGACTCACCCCTAGATTGCAGGGTGCATTTCTCAGAGGGGAACAGCAAACGTGTTTGGCAACAGGCATGAAGAGGAAGGATCCTTCTAAAGCTTTTGAAGCTTCAGTAATGGGGAGTAAGAAGGATCCTACTCCCCACTTCTGAAGAATCCTCCAGCTTCTGAAATGAGAAGTAAGAAGGATCCTACTCCCCACTTCTGAAGCTGCAGACTCCTTTATGCCCATTGGCACAAAAGCCTCCAGCTTCGGGAAGGGGGAGTAAGAAGGATCCTAACCCCACTTCTGAAGCTGTAGATGGCAAAATCACAAATGTGGAAGGGGATTCTGCTTAAATTGTTTAAACTGACTTTATTTGACTCTGTACAGAAATTCTGGAATATAGGGTGGAGTATAAAGTTGGCTCCCAGACTTGAGAATTGACTTGAAAGTATCTTCAAGGACTTGAGACTTGAAGTTAGAGACTTGAGACTTGACTTGAGACTTGGAGTAAAAGACTTAAGTACATCACTGGAGCTTGGTCTACATAGGCAGATATCATATCAGCAGGTGTCCCAACAAGTTTTATGAGAATTATGAACTCTGCATGTGATAATTGCTCTTTTCTGTACCACATTTCATTTTCATCTTATTACAACAACTATATCATTGCATTTATACCTGGGTTGCATGCAGCTGTTATCAATGCATCTGCAGAACTGGGTTGAAAGCCACAAACCATATATGAAAAAAATTGTTTAGTCTTACAGGTGCCATCTGACTTTCTCCCACCTCCATCTACACTGAAACAGACTAACATAGCTATTTCTTTAAGCAGTGTCTGTATGAGATGGGGCCTGTGTTGTTTGACCTCAGTCTGAATTGATTAAGTTCTGTTGGTCTAAGACCTTCATTGTAGTGTATGGTTTGTGGAAATATCTGGTGGGGTTGTTCCGAATAATTTATTTCATAAAGAAAAAAAGACCTGTGCAGCAACAAGAAACCTTGATGCTCACTAACAATTGTGGGAACTGAATGATGGGAGACATAGAAGCCAACAGCTTTTGTTTTGGCTTAGTTCAAAAACCAATTTACACAGAGATCGGGAAACAGACAAATGTTTCTGAAGAATTGGATTTAAAATTAGTATCTTATAAACCTATCTAGTCCTTTTTTGAGGGGGTGATCTGACATAGATTTTGAACATTCAGTACCAGCAAATTGATCAAATTACAGATAAAAAGCCTTATACTCACCTTCTCAGCAGTTTCAATATTAGACATTTTCATCATGATAGTGTAATTTACAGCCAAAGAATCAGAGAGCGCCCTTTGCAAGGCAGAGATATGAAATAGTGCCACCAAGTGTCTGATACACAGCATAGCTGTCAATCCAACCAGCCACACTGAGGTATTATTCTATTTTTAAACTCTTTTTTTTTTTAATACTCTCAAAATGGTTAAATCTCAGGGCGGGGAAAGGAAACACATTTTGTTGGCTACTCTGGTGGATGTCCTGGAAAACAAAGTCCACAGTAAAACCAGCTTTACAGATGGTAAACACCAACATTTCTCATTACATTTTGGCGATTTCCCACCCAGCACACTGCGTTTTGGACAAGCTCTTCTTCTCTGAGATGCCATAGCAAATCCCCTTATTTCTCCGTTCAATATTCATATGTGAGATTTTTAATGCTTTGTAATGCTGTGCATAGAAAACCAGTGTGGTATAGTGGTTTGAGCATTTGACTATGGAACTGGAGACCAGGATTTAGTTCGTTACTCAGCCATGGAAACCCACTGGGTGACCTTGGGTGCATCACACACTCTTAGTCCCAGAAATCCCATGATAGATTCAAGTTAAGGTTGCCATAAGTCAGAAATAACTTGAAGGCACATAACAGCAGCAACAACAGCAACACTGTGCATTGAGAGGTTTCCATAATTCTTGGTGGCTGTTCCTACACTTTGGTTGCCTGCCAACGAAGGTGAAACTGGCCCTTTTTCTCTTCTTCTACCCCAGGGGCTAACATAGGCCTTTGGCACCTAAACTGGATTATCAGAATTTGGGAAGGCTGTTTTTGGACAACAGCTCACAGAATCCCACAGCCAACATGGTCAGTGGGGATTTGAATTCTGCAAGATGTATTCTAAAAAAGTAACTTTTCCAGTCACTGGTTATGGTTGAAGGATGCTGTTGTTTCCTTTCACCTAATATTCTGAAACTGTTTTTAATGTTTTTATCCTATGCATTTTTATTTAAACTTTAGTGTAATTGGGCATCCAGAGCAACTTTTTTTGGTAGAAACATGGGATACAATTTTAAGGAATGTATTTAATAAACAAATATTTTAGGACCAAAAATTCAGGATTAAAAACCAGCATTAACATACTGCAAATTCACTAATGCACCATAATAACACATGCACACCTTAACTTCCATACTTTGTAATCTGTCATAACACCAAATAAATTTTGTATGTTCAGTTTCATATAAAGGAAATCACGTCATGAGTTCTAATGGTTTAATGCAATGTACTCTTGGTTGTTGAAAGATAACAGAGCGGAATTCCTTAAGGCTCTGTCCCTGCGGTTCTGTGGATATTGAAATACTAACAGATGTTTTACTGTAAACTTTATCAAATGTTACTGGGAAGCTGATCCAAGCCATTCTGATGTATATGCTCCTTGTTCTTCAAATGTTAGACTACAAGTCCCAGCAGATCTTAGATAGTATAGCCAATAGTCAGGAACGCTGAGAGATGCAAACCAACAACATCTGGAGGCCCATATAATTCCAGTCTGGGGGACTGGCTATCCTGAATGGCAGAGAAGCCCCAGCAACAGGTTGCTAGGCAGCCAGAATAGCCACTCAAGAGAGAAACTCAGTTCATTTGTATGAAGGAAGGGCTGGGCTTGAGAGGTGAATGTATATACAGAAGGCACACTGAATTGGTTTTGTCAGACTACCAGGAGGAAAGGCTAAGAGCCAGACCTTCAGCCAGAGAGGTCCTCAGTCAACCAGGGGGGGTTGAATGGGAGAGTTTGTTCTGTTTCAGGGAAGCCTGTTTTTGAATCTGACACTTTCTGAAGTGTCAAAAATCAACTCATTTTTGTTTGTGGTCAGAAAGTGTGACCTAGACTTGGGAATTGAGCCTTTGGGCAAAAGGGTAGCCAGAAGGAGAGAGACTCGTGTCTTTATGCTGATGTGAAGATATAAGGAAGCTGTCTAAATACATTCTGAAGGCCTGTTTGAGCTTGGGCCCTTTTCGCACCTTACCTTCATCGCTGCAGTGGGGAGCGGCGCTCACGTGAGCAGGCGTTTGCGCGAGCCGTTCACGGCAGCCCTTCTGTCTCCCGCAGTGGCTTGCTGGTTGCACGACCGTTGCGCTAGCGCCCCACCCCTTCCTTTCGCAGCGCAGCCTGGGAGCTGTAGGCTGCGCTGGGGGAGGAAGCGCGACCGGGCCAGCTTGTTCGGCACACCGCACGCAGGTAAGTGCTCAAGGGCCTCGCGAGCATTGCGTGACCACGCAGTATTTTCAGCTTAGAGCCGAAAATAAAAAAATGTGCATGCGGCCTGCTTTAGGCTCATGAGCATCGCATGAGTGGGAGTGCGTCGTATGGACCGATGCTCCCACTCACGCGATGCTCAAGGGGCCCTTGCGCAAAAAAAACTGCGTGCAAAAAGGGCCTTGGACATACATATTTATTTATTTATATTTATTCTGGATGTTATTTTAATAAAGGTTATAGTTTATTTTTATAATTTTTCTGACTCAGCTAAATGATTTTCAGCAGTTATAACTAAACAGAACTCTGCTGCCATAGATCATGATAGGAGTTCTAAATAACAATTGAAAGGCTTTATCCCTTTTACACAAAGGTGACATTTTAAAGAGGAAGGCAGAGCTGAGTGAAGTGACAGGGCGCTTTAGCAGACTGGGGAAGTGACCACACCAGTTTGTGAGGAGAAAAAGCAGACCCTGCCAACACCACCTATCGACTACATATAGCAGTACTGCTATACTACTAGAACATAAAAAGACAGGCCACTATAGAGTATAAATAATACTCACATCCCCAGCCAAAAAAGCCAGGTTCCAACGTAGAGGCATGATTTAATTGCATGGGATGGTTGTCAATGAGAGTAAGCAAATATATGTCTTATCTCACTTGTATTCATAAGTTAAGGCATAAGGGTAGGTAAGGAAGCTGATAGTTATATTCAACCAGGAAGGGGCAACCCTGGTGGTACTAAAGGTCAAATTTTCACCCACAACCTCCTTCATGTAGGACACCATTCCTCAAAATGGAAATGAACAGAAAAACTCAACACTAGAAGTTACGCAACATTTAACTTCTGGTTTTGATGTTGAGTTTTTTTTTTTTTAAGCTGGTGGCTTGGGGGCTACAATTCACACACACACCAAAAAATAGCCACTCCTGGAAGCTTTCATTTGTAGAAGAAAAAGCCCTGTCCCAGAGGGCACTGAGGGATTCTTTGTAGGAAACAGAAAGCAGGTGAAACAGAAAGCTGGTGCAGGGGCTGCTTCCACTTACTGAAGTACTTACTGAATTACTGTGACCCTTTTTACACATTGTTTCTAAAGCGAAAGGGCCCCTTGACCGTCGCGTAAATGGGAGGAGCGGTCGATACAATGCACTCCCATTTATGCAACGCTCAAGAGCCTAAAGCGGGCCACGCGCGCACCTTTTCATTTTCGGCTTGAAGCCGAAAATGGTGCGCGGTCACGCAATGCTCCCAGGGCCCACGCGCACTTACCTGCCCTGCAGTGCGTCGGAAGCTGGGCCAGTTCCACTTCCTGCCTCAGCGCTAGCCTGCAATTCCCAGGTTGCGCTGCGGTAGGAAGGGGCAGGGCATTCGCGCAGCGCTAGCACAATTGGCAACCCAGCTGCAGTAAGGAAGGAGAAATGAAGTGAGTGCCTCACGTAAATGGCTGCTCGCGCCACCACTGCCACCCACCTCCGGTAAGGTGTGGAAAGGGCCTGTGTTGCCAAATGATGCATGTCAACAAAGTGTGTCACCAACATGAAAAGTTTGGAAAGCTCTGTCCTTTGGTTTTCCAGGTAAAAGGCTTTAGGAGTGGTTGGCTGTTGCCACCTTCTGCACAGTACTAGTTCCTTAAAAATTTGCTAAAGTGCCAATGTTGTTGTCCCCAAGTTTTAATTGTATTAAGCAATAAAGTTGCTAAAACTTGCCAAAAGGACCCAAACCCACATTACTTCCCCACAAAAGTAATGAAATAAATCAATAACAAATTTAATTGTTACTCAAATTGTAACATGGTTGACATTTAAGAATTAAAACAATGAATTTTAACATTGCTGAAAATTCCAACAAATTTAAGAAATTGCCTTATACTGGTTTGGAAAAACTGATGAGGAAAAGAGAGGGGAAATTGTTTATGTAGTCTCCAAATGTGAAATACTCTAATTTTCTGTAATTATGTTGTATCTTTTAATCAAAACTAGCTACAGCTCCCTCCATGTAAACAGTAATTTTTAATGAAAGATATTAAAAACCGAATTCTGATTGCTTCTCGTAAAAAGGAAGAGGTCCTAGTTTGGAGAGACCTTTGGATTGATGTGGAGATAGAAGTGGGAGAAGAATTAAACTGTTAAAACTGCCAATTGCCAACTGAAAAAGATCATAAATCCAGTCCTCAAGAATTTGAAAGAGTGAATAAAAACCAATGATGTTTTTAAAAGTCATAGTAACAACAGGAAATGCTTTATGTGGATTCTGATCTTTAACAGAACAGGCCTGAACACAGTCAGAATAAAAAGCAGAAAGATACCACACCACAGTCTGATCTGAAAGCCTTTCATTCATATCTATGTGCAAGACATGATTTAAAAAAATAAAAGCAGTCTCAATCCAACTGAAATTAAACTGGGCTACATAAGCACAACACTGTTTCATTTGAGTGGTTTGTTGTTCACAACATTTACTTTAAAACTCTGGATTCTGCTGCGGTTGGTTTTAATGGTAGAGTCAATTTATTTATCATCAAGAAAAATGTCTTGAAAGTAATATTGTGACAGTTGCATGGAAGAATGTTTAAGCACTGCATCCATGTGAAGAGGGGCTCACATTCACTCTTTAACATGTGTGAGGTTTTAATATTTTCCCCTCTTTTTTGAGGTTAAAATGCATACAGTACCAGATGGGGCATTGCTAGTACTTCAGTGTGGTAACATTGTGCTAAGGTGAGTGGAGTGAGTTAAACATTATACCTTGGATAATTCAAACCCTCCAACATTTCACAGGTGAAAACTGAGACTTGTGGCCAAGCAACATCAGAATGTGGTCCAAATGGCCAAAGTATTAATGAGGAGGAAAAAAACACAAGCTAGGAAGGGCTGCAGCGGTTTGCTTTTGCTTGAGTCTACAGGGAAGAGCAACATTTTACCCCCTAATCTTTTCCTTGCTAATTTATCAGAGTGCAAATTACTTTTGCATTTTGAATTCAGTATGCAGCAACTGAAGTAAGCTGAGGACAAAGGGGGGAAAGTGGGAGGAAAGAGAGAAAATGGGCCATTCTAAAAGCAGCTGAAAAGCAGGATGACTGAGAATTAATCAGCTGGAAGGTATGGAATTTCCTGACATATAGCAAATGATTTTGTCATAGGGCTACAATTCTATGAATTTTCTATGAATTCCATCTTCCTATTTTCAGGCAATTTTCTCTGGAGTTTTTTTTTTGTTTTTGTTTTAAATGCACTATTTGATTAAGAATGCAGAAGACAGAATATATACGCACCCTCAACAGTGTAACTTTTTCAATTAAATGAGAAGCGGAAAATGCAACAATCCAAGAAGGTAGGTTTATGTTGCACATCCACTGTGCAAGATCCAGTCTGTGACTCCCCTCTTGGAAGATGTCCTCATTTGATGTTCATAGATTCTCTTCCCTCCTTTTCTTCTCAGTGCAGCTAAGGCCATTTCTGCACTAGGCTGTTGGTGCTATTATTTCACTTTCAACATCCTAGGGAATCCTGGGGTTTGCAGTTTAGGGAGGGGCCAGCCGGCTCCTCCCTAAACTGCAAACCCCGGGATTCCGTAGGATGTTGAAAGTGAAATAATAGTGCTACAACAGCCTAGTATGGAAATGGCCTAAGGGGGGTTTGCAAGAACTTCTCTTCATATGTAGCATTTTGGAGATATGGACACCACAGGGAGAAGAAGTTAGGAAAATCTGTCTCAACCAGGCCAGAGGCACCTGCCTAGAGCTGGACATAACTGACAATCATTCCATTTCCTGCTCATTATTACAAGATCAACACATTAAAAGGTAGTATGAATAATGCTAAATAATGACAAAACATTTGTGATTTATATTGTTGTGTGCCTTCAAGTCATTTCTGTCTTATGGGGACCCTATGGCAATCCTATCATGGGGGTTTCTTGGCAAGATTTGTTCGGGGTGGGTGGGATGCCTTTGCCTTCCTCTGAGGTTGAGAGAGAGTGACTTCCCCAAGGTCACCCATTGGGTTTTCATGGCCAAGCAGGTATTCAAAGCCTGGTTGCCAGGGTAATAGTCCAACACTCAAACCACTACACCAGAGCTTTCCAAACTTTTCATGTTGGTGAAACACCCTTTTAGACATGTGTCATTTCCCAACACAGTAATTCAGTTTTACTAGCAAACCGGAGCTTAAACTAACCGCTTATAAGAGATACAGACACATACATAAATTGTAATAACAAAATGTATGGGAGCGCAACATATCTCATGAAAACCTTTCATATATTTTTAAAAATACATGATTTATAAATAATAACATACATTTCCAAGATGTAGGTGACACACCTACACTCTTCAGGTGACACACTAACATGTCACAACACACCATTTGGAAAGACCTGCACTACACTATGCTGAATCTGCCTTTTTCTACACAGATATAGAAACATCTATAGAGAGAGTTTTAATCCAGCAGATAACATATTGCCCATTTGGCCTCTTTTTTTTCAGTGCATTACTATTTCATAGAATCATAGAATCATAGAATCATAGAAATGTAGAGTTGGAAGAGACCATAGGGGCCATCCAGTCCAACCCCCTGCCATGCAGGAACCCTCAAAGCACTCCCAACAGATGGCCATCCAGCCTCTGCTTAAAAACCTCCAAGGAAGGAGACTCCACTACACTCCAAGGCAGCACATTCCACTGCCAGACAGCCCTGACTGTCAGGAAGTTCTTCCTGAGGTTCAGGTGGAATCTCCTTTCCTGTAGCTTGAATCCATTGCTCCTTGTCCTGGTCTCTGGAGCAGCAGAAAACAAGCCCTCTCCCTCCTCTATGTGGCATCCCTTCAAATATTTAAACATGGCTATCATGTCCCCTCTTAACCTTCTCTTCTGTAGACTAAACATACCCAGCTCTCTAAGTCTATCCTCATAGGGCATTGTTTCCAGGCCTCTCACCATTTTGGTTGCCCTCCTCTGGACTTGCTCCAGCTTGTCAATATCCTTCTTGAATTGGGGTGCCCAGAACTGGACACAGTATTCAAGATGGGGTCTAACCAAAGCAGAGTAGAGTGGTACCAGTACCTCCCTCAATCTAGACACCATACTCCTATTGATGCAGCCAAGAATTGCATTGGCTTTCTTGGCTGCCGCATCACACTGCTGACTCATGTTCAGCTTGTGATCTATGAAGACTCCTAGATCCCTTTCACACGTACTGCTATCCAGCCACGTGTCCCCCATCCTATATTTCTGTATTCCATTTTTTCTACCTAAGTGTAGGACCTTACACTTCTCTCTGTTGAATTTCATTTTGTTCACCTTGGCCCAGCTCTCCAATCTATCCAGGTCATTTTGAATTTTATCCTGTCCTCTGGCGTATTAGCAACCCCTCCCAACTTGGTATCATTTGCTGAACTCATTGTGTCAAAACACTACTGCTGGACTGATTCTGTATTAATCTTATGCTAAGTAACTGTTGTGATGATTTCAAAGATTTTGATATTATGATGACTTTAAGGGTTCATGGTCTAATTTGTTTTTATCTGATTTTAATTGTGTTTGTTGAGCACTTTTTGGGGGACACTATAGAAATATAATAAATTACTTTCAGTCCCACTACAGTCAGAGGCACACAAACAGGTTGGTTCAAGTAACTTTCTAGGAATGAAAGAAACAGCCCCCAAATATTTAGACATGCAACAGAATACAAATGGATCCCAATTTGGCTCAAAGCCAGTCATAATCAGTTTCTAAGAATACAGTCTTGTTTCCATTTCGCCAGGGATGAGCCCCACATAAAGTCTTGGGACTTAGGTCTCAGACTTGTTCAGGATTGTACTGTTCATTTTTGTGAAATATCCCAAGTCCATTCACTCAACAAAGCTAGTGTATGCTATATATACAATCCTAAAAAAGGAGGCCCAATAACTGTCACTACAAACTGAGGGAGGAAATGAAACCTAGCTCTTTTGTTGACCCACAAAATATCTACTTTTCACAACCTCAGACCCGGACTCCTGGTAATGTCTCAACAATCTAGCTCTCCCAGCCTGGTTTCCTCATTCCTACAACTCCTATCATCCCTAATCAGTATGGCCAATGTTGTACATGAATGTATTTGGGAATGTTTGCTTATAATCCAATAGGAGGGGAAACCATATAGCTGTTTTGAAAAACCATGTAGCTGTTTCTACCTGGGACATTCCAGTGTCAGCTAATCTGAAAAAGTCTTCAAATGAAAAGCATATCAGCAGAGTCATTATAATGTCAATAGCCTTTTAAGAATTTTATTCCCACTCCTACTTTCCCAACACTATAAAAAAGCTGAAGTCTGCCATCTTCAATCAGCTGCATTATGGAATCTGTCCAGCATCCCATCCAAGTTCACCTTGGAAAGATGCAAAGTTTTTCAATTTTGAGCCAGATGTCTGCGTGCTTATCTGTATCTGATCAAAACAAAAGGAGTCAGTCCAAGATGAAACTTTCAATTCCAGACTCTGAAAATGTATCTAACTACTTTGTAAGCATCATATAGCTGTACCAGTGCCAGTGCTTTAGCTAAAGAAATATAAGGACAATATTAGCGAGTTGCTTCACCAAGAACCATTTTGGATCTGAATCAGCTATTTACTTTTTACCCATAAGCAAAAACTAACAGGAATCCTCTGAACCAATACTCTGAAAACTATGTGCTCAGCAATCAGGTGGTATTATAGCTTTAAGCCTATTGAGATACTCATGCACAATACATGTAATAATTCACATACACAATGTGGTAAAATAATATGACATCGTATAACTGTATTCATACACCAATACCATTATGGAAAGAACTATAATGATTCAGAGCATACAAATCACTCCTTTGCATGTGGATAGTCCATACAACATTGTGTATGTGAATTATCACATGTATTGTACATGAGTATCTCAATAGGCTTAATGCTATAATACCACCTGATTGCTGAGCACATACTTTTTATCCATAACATACTCTTGGGTCACAGCAATAAACAGCTTGTTATCAAGCCTATCCAAACAGGAGGAAGATGCCCATGACAGTTTCTGGATTCCATTCAAGACTTATGAAGATGTTCAGAAAGGAAAAATGCATAAATGCACTACTAGCTCATTAAATTTGTTTTGATTCATAAGGTCTAGGGATTCCTACTTGAATGGCTGAAGAATCATGAAAGAATAATTTCTTTGTCCAAGGTACATTAATTTTCTATTGGCCATTATCCACTGCAGAATGTCTTCACTGATGTCCAAACAGATAACATCCTCCTCTCAAGGTCTCCCCTCATAAGTGATTTACAAACAGTATAGATAGAGGGAGGCTAAAAGAATATCTTTCTTTTTCATCACACATCGAGGATCAATGAAACACTGGTTTGGGGATGAATAAATTTAAACTCAGGCCATTTCTGCACAACGACAGTCCATGGCTTCATTTCACTATAGCACCAGCAGGGAAAAGAGTGTGTGAGGAACACTCCCCTCTGCATCTCGCCAGGTCACTGCAGAAGTGAGTATGCTGGCCCTGCCTCTTTCCTTCTGCAGTGCAGCTGGCACTTTCCATTACTGCACTGGGGAGGGAGGCATCGCCAGCACGCTTCCACCCTTCTGCACCACCAGGAAGGGTGGCAGTGCTGCATAATGGTAGGTGTAAAATGGATATTTTTTTCCATTTTTCAAATACCATGCACATGCAAAGCACAGGGACAAGATGGCAATAGGAGCACGATGATATCATGCAGAAGCACAACCCCGAGAGCACTGCCATTGTGTCCCTATTGTGGGGCAGCCACGCCATGTGGAAAAGGCCCCAGTCCAAAAAGCACTGTGCTAATGTCAATAAACGGCTTGACTGATTATGGAAATACCTAGTTTGGATCAGGGGTGTAGCTATGAGGGGGTAAAATAAGGAAATTGCCCCATCAAATAGGAACTCTGCCCTCAAATGAATTTTTCATTCAATCCCTTAGTATCTAGCATTGCAGTAATTTAAAATATTAGTTGTGAATTTAAAAATAAAGTTTAAGCATCCAAAGTAGAGGCAATGGTATCACAGGAATGCAAATAGAGCAAAAATAAAGAGTTGCAGGTGTGAATTGTTTTCAGTGTCTCACATTCTGCCATGTTAGAAAATTTGGGAACTGACAGAAAATTTCATGAGGGCAGAATTTTTATTTGGGGGTGCAATACCTTCATTCCTTCTACATTGTAGCTACACCTTTATCCTGAGTAGGATCAGCTTCTCCATAAAGATTCAGAACAGATGTTAGGAGAAACTTCAACAGTCAAACTTATTCTTACAAGTTCAAATGTTTCACTGTACTTCTTGCCAATGTTGGCTGATATACCAACTACTTACTAGAAAACAGACATTTTGTCACTAACAGAGATTTGGTCACTACTGTTTACAACACTGGCTTCCAGATATGATTATACGTACTAACACAGTGGCCATTTCTACACTAGACTGTTCTAATGCTATTCTTCCACTTTCAACATCCTATGGAATCCTGGGGTTTACAGTTTATAGCGGGGCCTCCCTAAACTGTAAAACCTAGGATTCCATAGGATGTTGAAAGTGTAATAATAGCACTAGGACAGTCTAGTGCGGAAATGGCTAGTGATTCCCATCCTGGTATGCACATGCCCAAGGTAATTTGGGGATACATGGGGGGGAATGAATAGTGGCAGGAAAAGTATAAAGTGCAAGTCTTTCTCTGAGGACATCACAACTCAATACAGTTCTTGATTGCGTGCATTCCTGTCCTAGAATATTAAGGGATGGGAGGTGGAATTGTATAGATTAAAGAGAAGAGTGACACACAAACCAAACTTCTGGCTGCCATTGTGTTACTTTGGCTTCTGGGGGGTTCCTGGTGGAACACCTGGATTTTACAACGGTTGGGGAAATTAGCAGAGCACAACTTGGTAAAACGGAGGGCAGGGCAACACAGCGAGATCTTTTATCCTATGTTTACAAGTTCAGACTGCATGAGAAGGAGAGAAGTCAAGTGTCTTTTTAAGTTTATTCACACTCACACACACAATGCATTCACTCACACAAGCACACAAGGACCACTGAGCTGAATATACTGCACCTGATCGTGGAGGCTGCTGTTTTTGGGAAAAACATGGGGTAGATCGACAAACAAAGAAAAAGACTGACAGGAGCCTTTAAGCTAGCAAACACTAGTCAAAGGTGGAAATTCTCCTGAGAAAGAGAGAGAGAGAGATGGCCAGCCAGAGAAAGGAAGAGAGAGAGAGAAAAACCAAAGAGAGAGAGAAAGCTAGCTAAAGTCCCAAAAAGGAACACAAATATAAGCATTCGGGGCGGGGGGGCAGACCCTTTTCCTGGGAAAGGACAAATGGCTGAATCAGGCAGATGGGATAGTAGATTTTTATGGCAGTGTAATCAGGGATCAGGAAAAGGATACCTGTAAGGATGGTGCAATTATAGATTTCTTTGAAATCTTCCTGTTTTCCTGACTCAGAATTATCAATCAACCAAAAACTCTTTCTTTGAGTTTTCCAACCACTGAGTGTCAAATTGAGTGGGTAGCCAGTTTTTATCACTTGGTTTTCCAGAAGATATGCAAACCATAGGAGGTTTTGCTCTTCTCAGGAGATTCCTTTTGTTCTCCTTGCAAGAGCCATTAAGTTGAACTCAGCTGAGATCATCTCTGACCTGTTTTTCAGTCAGTTCCTTTTCCACATGCCCATACCCAGTCATTGTATGTGATTCCTATTTTACGCCAATTAAACATATCTGCCTATATATAAGAGAGATATTGCCAATCAGACTGTCAGACTATTTTTTTAAAAGTCTTTCTCATACACATATGCGTACCCAGGCTTTTATTTGAGTTGCTGCAACCCTAGCCCACCCACACGAGCTGGCTTCTTGAGCCTCGCGTGCACACAATCTTCTCTCCTTCTTCCTTATGTTGCTTTCCATGAGGAGAGAGCGTGCCCAGTGAAGACGTCCAGTTCCACCCTGTATCTGTCTGAGGGAAGGACACAAGCACCAGTTGCTCCTCCCTCAGCCAGGAGCAAACCAGAATGTGAGATCTCAGAGAACTTCAAGGTAGGTAATGAGACACAATGGGATAAGAAAGTCAGGTCAGGTGACTGGCCTGAGACCCTGCTTTTCCTGCCACGGGTATGGAAATGTCTCCTCAGAGTTCACATAAGCTTTCTGAAAGAAAAAAAAATGGGAAGGTTCCCTTCAAAGAAAGGTTGTAGCGGGGCAGGGGTTACAATTTATGGAAAGTGAAAAAAAGTTGGGATTCCACATGGGGCTGCCCTTGAAGTCTAGAAACTTCAACTCGTGCAAAATCTTTCCACCAGCATGAGTTGATGTAGTCCTATCATACTCAGTGAGAGATGTCTGTGCACTGATTCTGGATTCAGCTGTAGGTGCTAGGTTTGGCCTATAAAGTCTCAATGGCCTGCATATTGATGATCTGCTTCTCCGCAACCGTGCCGTCCAAGTTTTAAACTGAGCCATGTTGTATTTCTGAAATATATTTGGAAAGCCAGGCCAAAACTATGGAGCATGGATGGAATTAATGGAAAGAATGCACATGCAGGGTGTTTTCTGGCACCACAGAGCCAGTATGAGCAGGCAGAGGATTTCAAGATGGCATGAGGCCCTAGCATTCTTCTTTTGAAAATTATATCATCACTGACTTCCAAAATATGCTGGATAAAAACCACTACTAGGCTTGTCTTTGCTTTCAGCTGAAGCATATTAAACCATTTGTTCCAGACAGCAGATTTTATAGAATGATATTATTTTCCTATCGCCAACCTCCATATCAATGTGTCATAAAATACAATAAAAAATTAGGAAGTGACTGTGTCATTTTGATGTTCTGCTGAACAAAAGCTGAAGCTGACAGGTAATTTTTTTGTAGCTTGAACAAGTCAGCTCCTAGGGTTACTTTGAATGCGGTGTATTCCCTTTAAAAAAAAGTAGCCATATCACCTAGAAAGCACAAATTTGTAAAATACTCTAAACTCAGAAGCATCACTGATTTTTTTTTTCTTAGAAAGAAGGCTGCAGAACAACCCACAGCCTTCAGTAAATTATTCCCTAAAAGTACTACTGTATGATTGGAGTATGTATTCACCGATAGTTCACTATTTATTTATTCACTCTATTCCTATCCCCCCTTTCTCCTGCCAAAGGACCCAAAGGGGCTTACAAAATTTAAATTAAAAGTTTTGCTAAAAAACCATACTATTCAAAAAAAAAAAATGAAAAAAACAAATGTCAGTTCTGTTAAAAAACACATAGTTAAAAATAGTTTAAAATACATTTGGAACATAATTTAAAACACACACACACACACACAAAGAGCACACCATCTTCAGCAATATTGTGCCATTTAAGTCAGTCAAATGCCCACCTAAATAAGAAAGTCTTAACCTCCCAGCAAAATGAGAATAGAGATGGGACTAACTGGATTTCCTGTGGGACGGAGTTCCACAATCTAGGAACAGTCACTTACAAAGTTCTCTCTCATGTCCACAGTTCTTATTGTTCTGCCGTTACTGGTATATGCTAGATGTGCCCTTTCTGGAGTATTTCCCTCAAATTCAGCTATTTAGCTAATAGAAAATTTGTTTTTCTGCTTTGGTAACTACCCAACAGTTCTGGATGTGATAAATATTGACATTGCATTTTATGTAACTCTGAAAAATGAACATTAAAAAGTAACGTTTTAAATTAAACTGAGGTCCATTTGAAATTTTACAGATTTTAAGCCTTCCCAGGAAAGAATGCACTATAGCACTATCATGCCACACTATTTGCCATGGCAAAATCCTATGGAATCCTGGGAGCTGCAATTTAAAGGAGGGTTTTTTTATTTCTCAGCCACAGAGCTTCTCTATTGTCTCACTGAACCACCAACCCCAGGATTTTATAAGATGCAGCCATGACAGTTGAAGTGGAATTCATAGAATCATAGGGTTGGAAGAGACCACAATGGCCATCCAGTCCAATCAACTGCCATGCAGGAACCCACATCAAAGCACTCCTGACAGATGACCATCCAGCCTCTGCTTAAAAACCTCCAGAGAAGGTGACTCCACCACACTCCAAGGCACTGCCAAACAGCTCTGGCCGTCAGGAAGTTCTTCCTGAAG
The DNA here is from genome assembly GCA_948474755.1 of Ctenosaura bakeri. Lineage (NCBI taxonomy): Eukaryota > Metazoa > Chordata > Lepidosauria > Squamata > Iguanidae > Ctenosaura > Ctenosaura bakeri. The sequence continues at coordinate 267,915 of CAOLHI010002099.1, read as the reverse complement.
TTTAAATGGTATCTCTTTTCCTGCACTTTGAATTCATTGTTCCTTGTCCTAGTCTCTGGAGCAGTGGAAAACAAGCCCACTTCCTCCGCAACATGACATCCCTTCAAATATTTAAACATGGCTATCATGTCTCATCTTAACCTTCTCTTCTGCAGACTAAACATACCCAGCTCCCTAAGCCACTCCTCCAAGGGCATGGCTTCCAGACCCTTCACCATTTTGATCGCCCTCCTCTTGTCCATATCCTTCTTGAAATGAAGTGCCCAGTATTCCAGATGAGGTCTAACCAAAGCAGAATAGAGTGGCACTATTACTTCCCTTGATCTAGACACCATATTCCTATTGATGCAACCAAGAATCGCATTGGCTTTCTTGGCTGCCGCAACACACTGCTGATTCATGTTCAGCTTGTGGTCCACCAAGACTCCCTTTCACATCTACTGTTATCCACCCACATGTCCCCTATCCTATATTTGTGCATTCCACTATTTCTACCTAAGTGTAGGACCTTACATTTCTCTCCATTGAAATTCATTTTGTTAGCTTTGGCCCAGCTCTCGAATCTGTTAAGGTCATTTTGAATTTTGATCCCGTCCTCTGGTGTATTAGCAACCCCTCCCAATTTGGTGCCACCTGCAAACTTGATCAGCATGCCTTCTATTCCTTCATCAAAATCATTGATGAAGATGTTGAATAGCACTAGGCCCAGGACAGAAGCTTGGGACACCCCACTAGTCACTTTTCTCCATGAAGAAGAGAAGCCATTGGTGATCCCCCTTTGGGTTCGGTCGGTCAACCAATTACAAATCCAACTAACAGTAGCCCTGTCCAGCCCACATTTTACTAGCTTCTTTGCAAGAATGTCATGGGGAACTTTGTCAAAGGCTTTACTGAAATCAAGACATGCTACGTCTACAGCATTCCCTTCATCTGTCAAGCTTGTAACTCTATCATAAAAAGTCTGGCATGACTTGTTTTTGAGAAACCCATGTTGACTTTTAGTGATCACGGCATTGCTTTCTAAGTAGTTGCAAAGTGACTGTTTAATTATCTGCTCTAGGATCTTTCCTGGTATTGATGTCAGGCTGACTGAGTGATAATTAGTTGGGTCCTCTCCCCCCCTTTTTAAAGATGGCAACAACATTTGCCATCCTCCAGTCTGCTGGGACTTCTCTTGTTCTCCTATGTTACTGTAGTTTCTAGCCCGGATTTGTGGGATATTAGATATCATTCTGATATCAATAATTTGGCCTACTACACCCCTCTGTTCTCCAAGTGCTTGCAGGGCCCCCGGACAAGCTCGCAGACAGGCACGGCTGCTAATTGCTGTAATATTCCACTCAAATACAGGCAGGCCAGAAATAGCCGATCCGCTGCTTGAGGAGATCTCAAGGCAAGTACCACATTATGTATGCACACTACTTATAAAGAACTCCCTGCCCTGAGCAGGCAGCTTGATTAGCCAAATACTCATCTGTCAAGCACTCCGCGTTTGCATACTGGCTACTCTATTGACAATTCAGATTTAACCCAATCATGTAAAATTCTGACCTTTCAGAGGCTTTATCTCCAGCCCGAAACTCATTGTTTTCCCCAAGTATGTACTAGCCTACAGCCACATTTTCCCCGATAAGAACTCCTGACTTTGAGACCTTCCTTGGATCGCTCCCAACTTCCATCCCACCTTGCTGCTGCTTTGCTTGGCGAGCCTTCCCCTCAGTCCCATGTACTGAGAACTCCGTATCTACGAACTCCGTCTTCAGACTTCCCGGGGTTCAGGACAGGTGTAGTATTACCCATACCAAAAACCTCCCCTAAAAATCCCTCTATCCAACTCCAACCTTTATTTCTATAGTTATCTGTGTGAGTGTGTTGCATATACTTGTTTGATTGTATTTTAATAAAAACAACAATTATTATATTCACTTTTGTTTGCTCCTTGACTCGGCCTGACCCCGTAGACATTGGGTAAAAGATCTCGCTCCGTTGCCCTGCCTCTCATATTGCTAGCTTGTGCTCTTTGCTAATTTCCCCAACTTGTATAATTTTGAGCACACTTAGGTGTCTCTCACGGGACCCCCAGAAATCAGAAGAGTTCTCAAAGAATTGTAACGATATAATTATTTAGTGTAAAAGGATCCAAGACAGCATCCTCCTCCACTGCAAGCACAGAGATGGAAGCTGAATGTGTATCATTTCAGCACTCACAATGGGGTTAGAATCCTCCACTACTGAAGCAGTGGTGAAGGATGAACACCAGATGTGCAACACACAGTCATTTCATGAGACAGGAAAATGGTTGGGGAACTCAAGAGGAATGTCCAGGGGAGCTCAGGTGGAACTGCTCACCAAACTACAAACCCCAAAATACCAGACACTGTAGTGATTCCATAAGAAGTAGAAAGTGGACTACAAGGACATTTTTAAACTAGACTGCTATAGTGCTATTACTCCACTTGCAACATCCTATGGAATCCTGGAGTTTGCAGTTTCCCAAAACTGAAAACCCTGGGATTCCATAGGATGTTGCAAGGGGAATAACAGCACTATAGCAGTCTAGTGTGGATATGGTCTAAGAGTGTAGTGCGGAGGTGGTCTTACTTTGGAAGAGGCATGTATGGGATTATGCTGCCCATGCAAAAGACTGTGCTGAACATAAGGACATTTACCAGGTTAGGGAGTTCTGATCATTCATTGCTCTGCATTTTTGTTTTTTGGTTGTTGTTTTTTTGGTATGATCCTCTTGGTTCATTTTTATTCCGTATCCAATTTCCTGGCAGCCCTCCAGAAAAGGCACATGTCATAGGAAGAGGAAAGGTAGTGCTGACAATTGGCAAACCCCAGCAAAACCCAAGGAAATACATTGCAAGAACTCAGGAAATTGGATATAGAATAAAAATGAACCAAAAGAGGCATACGGAAAACACTGAACAACGGTTCTGAATGCAGAACTCCCTAACCTGTGTTCACCATAGCCCTGTGCGTGGGCAGCGTAAGCCCATACATGCTTCTTCCAAAGAAAGGCCATTTCCACACTACACTCTTTCAGGGCTATGATTCCACTTGCAACCTCCTATGGAATCCTGGGGTCTGCAGTTCTGGGGGGGGGCATTTAGAATTCTCAGCCAGGGAGCTCTTTGGCCTCAGTAAACTACAAACCCCAGAATTCCACAGGATGTTGAAAGTGGAATAGCAGCACTGGAACAGGATAGTGCGGAAATGGCCTGAGGCTTAGGGCCAGCCACCCCGGCTTCCCCGCAGCGCAGCAGAAGCACAAATAAAGCACGAGGGCCACTTCCGCACTGGCCTGTTGTAGCGCGATGATTCCACTTTCAACCTCCTCTGGCATCCTGGGGTTTGCAGTTTCGGGAGGGGCCGGGCGGCCCCTCCCGAAACTGCAAACCCCAGGATGCCAGAGGAGGTTGAAAGCGGCATCATCGCGCTCTAACAGGCCAGTGCGGAAGTGGCCTGGGGCCGGCTTCCCTTCCCACTGCCCCGGTGGCGCCCCGGAGAGCCCCTCCCCTCGGGCGGCCAGAGGTCCGGCTCGGCGCCGGTCACATGGCTCCCCTCCGCTCTCGGCGTGGTGGGAAAGGCTGGGAAAGTTATTTGAACTGGGAAGCGCCGCCCGCCCGCTTCCTTGGCGGAGTCTTAAAGCTGCAGGCCCGCTAGCCGGGCTGCTTCCTCCTCGGCTCGAAGTTTCCTACTCCGTCCGCCTCTTCAGCCTCCCTCATAGCAAGGTAATGGGAGTCTTTCTTTTTTTTACCAAATGCCTATTTTAATCTCTGTTGCATTATTCTCCATCCTTGGCTTTGTTTATAACCAGCTGAGCGTCTCGAACTCGACTTTATCACCCTCGGCGCCTTTTTCTGATTTGCAGCTTCTTCCCTTTGCTAAGTCTCTTTTCCCTCCAACTCCCTCCTCCTCCTCCTCCTCCTCCTCCTCGCTTTCTCCTTCCCCGCCCTCTGATTCGACGCTCCGCCTGTCAATCCCCAGCTTGACTCTCGCCCCTCCCCGCCTTCCTGATTGAGCGCTCGCTCCCCCCGCCCTCTTCCTCTGCTTCGTCCTGCCTCTCGGAGGCGGCCTCTGATTGGGCGGGAGGCGCGCTCGTCACCCTGGCGGCCCAATCGGAGCCGGCCTCCGTGCCCACGAGCGAGCCGGGAACTTGCAAGTAAGTGTGCGACTGTGTGGATGAGGGACGAGCAGAAGCTTTTGGGGGAAGCGGTGGGGCGGGCCGGGAGGGCGGCGGGTGTTGTTATGGCCGTCATAACACCGGAGGGCACCCAGAGGTGCCTCTGAAAGTGGGTGCCCTGCCGGGGAGGGACTTTCTGAGGGGGGAACCGGGGACCAGGAAGAGTAAGGTCGCATCCCAGAGTTATTTCAAAATACACTTCATTTTTTTTAAATAAAAAAAACCGTTAAAATGCTCTTTGTGAGGGAAAGTGATGCTGCCGTCAGACATTCTCTTGGGAGCTGCCAGAGGTCTGGTGCTCCGTTGAGTGGGGAGGGTCTGCCATCTTAGCTATCTCGCCTCCTCCTCAGGCTTATTTAGGCTGGAAGCCAGCAGTGCCTTGGAGGGAGGAGGGCTTGTTAGGGGTGTGAATAAGAGGGGAGCCCCTTTACCTGTCTTTGCTTCTTGGAATCTTTTTTATTTTTATTATTATTTGCAAACCCACATGCTAAGAAAATGCCAAAGCCAGATTTGTGGGAGGCAATAGGCAAAGAAATAGGGAGGACTTTTTCAGCTGTGCCCCGGACCAGAGGCAATGGCCATTTCTGCACTATGCTGTTACAGTGCTGTTATTCCACTTTCAACATCCTGTGAAATTCTGGGGTTTGTAGTTTAGTGAGGCCAAAGAGCTCTCTGGCTGAGAGTTATTATTATTATTTATTTGTATCCCACCTCTCCATGTGGATCGAGGCGGCGAACAACTTATTTATTTATTTATTAGTTATTATTTATTATTATTTATTTGTATCCCACCTCTCCATATGGATCGAGGCGGCGAACAACTTATTTATTTATTTATTAGTTATTATTTATTATTATTTATTTGTATCCCACCTCTCCATATGGATTGAGGCGGCGAACAACTTATTTATTTATTAGTTATTATTTATTATTATTTATTTGTATCCCACCTCTCCATATGGATCGAGGCGGCGAACAACTTATTTATTTGTTTATTAGTTATTATTTATTATTATTTATTTGTATCCCACCTCTCCATATGGATCGAGGCGGCGAACAACTTATTTATTTATTTATTATTTATTATTATTTATTTGTATCCCACCTCTCCATGTGGATCGAGGCGGCGAACAACTTATTTATTTATTTATTAGTTATTATTTATTATTATTTATTTGTATCCCACCTCTCTATATGGATCGAGGCAGCGAACAATTTATTTATTAGTTATTATTTATTATTATTTATTTGTATCCCACCTCTCCATATGGATCGAGGTGGCGAACAACTTTCAAATAGCATGTATTTCGATACATTTCACTATATATAGATTTTATATATATGTATATATATATATATATATATATATATTTATTAAGATTAACAACACATTACAAACATCTCAACAAATTACAATATTTACATTATCAATAACCTTAAATTCTTCACACAAACAATAGAAAGAAATATTCCTCGTTTTTCATTATCTCTTTCACTTCCTACTTTCTTTGACTCAGTTCTTTACATTACGTTACAATCGTTCTCTTCAAACATTTATCTTCCCCATTAACCATATTTTAAATGTACCTTTCGCTCTCCTGTCTTTACTACCTTTTATCTTACCCTAGTTCTTTCATTACCCACTACAGATCTTTTCCCAGTTTTCCTCAATATATCTCTTAATTTCCATATATATATATAGTTCTAAAGGCCCCTCTCTAAACTGCAAACCCTAGGATTCCATAGGATGTTCAAAGTGGAATAATCGCACTATAAACAATGTAGTGCATAAATGGCACATATGTCCACATATATCAGTTACTGGACAGCAGAAACAGGAGGTTGCAGTTGCATTCCTGCCCTGCTCACAGGTTGGTGCACACTGGACAGAATGCTGGACTAGATGCCTTGTTGCGCCTGGTTTTTTTGTTATATTCTGTCATGCGATTTTCTCCACTGTCCTTCCAAATAATGTTGGACCACAACTCCTATTATTGTTTCTTACCATTGTCTAAGGTTGATGAGTATTACAGACCAAAAGCTCTGGAGGAACACGTATTCCTCAGTCTACCCTAGTAGCAAGTAGAGATGACAGACATACTTCATTTGTGATTGCTGTTTCAAATTGAACTTTCTAAAAATAAAAAAAAATGTCCCTGGGAAGAATTTTAATAATTTTAGTAATAATGCCAGCTTTTCATCTGCTTAAAATTAGTTCACTGTAGCTGTTGCCTAGGCTTTTATGATCTGGCATGGCTAAGTGTATCCTGACTGGGGAATGCAACACTTATAGATTCCCTTTGTGTACTCAGTGATCTTACATAGAGTTACTCGTGTATTAGTTATCCAGTGACATTTCTTTCTAAATAAGTACTTATGATCATATCCAAAACCTTGCAAAGAATTCTGTGCTGTTCAAAGGTTTGCTTCCAAATAAAGTGAGATGTCTCCATTTTATGTCCAGTTCATGGGCTCCAACAAGGGCTACAGCCCTATGCATGTTTACTCCATTCTGCCCATTGGACTGGGAATACATGCGTGTCTGCTGCTTTTAGTATAGCAACATCTTTAATGGATATCTGCCTCCCACCAACATCATGCATCAGAAGAAGGGGAATATGATCCAAAAACATTTGGTTAAAATAAACCTATTAGTGTTACCAGGCCTTAAAACCCAGGAAACAAATTTGCTTGATGTATTTTGCGTATTTTAGTTGTCCCAAGAAAGGTATTAATGTTTGGTGAATTTTGGATTTTGTTGTATTTTTCTGCATGGCCAGCATGACAGCTATATTTCACTATATATCACTATATTTCCTAAATATACGACAAAGCTCTTTTTCCCCTATTTATACAGAAACAGATCATGGCTACTTCCTTGAAAATCACATAAGTGTAATTTAATTCAATGGGATGTACTTTTGAGTATGTCTGTATGGACTATAGATTTGCAGTACAGTAATCTGTGTGGGTATATGTCCATGCGTAGGTGATGGGGATCAACCCCACATCTAGCCATACAGAGAAAAAGTATAGCCACCTGTTTAAGATACTGGGTGCCTATCCATATTTGCAGTCTTTTACATGTATGATAGAGAACCAATTCCACTTATACATGAGGGTCTGCAAGTAACCACAAAACATATTCATCTGTTTTCATTAGGCAGACAAAAAGTGGGAGATTTCCTCTGATAGCTTTAGCAGGGATATTCAATTAAGAAGGAACTGCTTTTAAAGAGGATCTGTAATTGTACACCCATTTGAAGAACACAGAATACATGAACTAATCAGTGTTGCTAGCTAAATTGAAGTAATTGTTTATGTCAGAAATAGGAATGTATGGACTTGCAGATAGTGTTGGACTACAGCTCTGGTTAATGCTAGCCAGTGGAAAGGAACTATGGGAACTGGTCCAGCAACATTTTAGGCCCACATATCCCCTATCCCTAGTTAATGTGATCAGTGCCTAATTAGCGAAGAACCCAACAGAAGTTAGAGAAACTTCTTAAAGGGAAAATAATAATATAGCTCGATGTTCCTGTAGAATTTTATGGTGTTGGTTCTTTTTTGTCAGCAAGGACTGTAAGAAAAGAATGGCTGGCAATGATGACCTGTTAAAAAATCTACAGAATAACTTGCAAGAACTGAACAACCTCCGATCTAAATATTTTTCATCAGGAAAACGTCCTCCATCTATAGGTACAAAGTCCTTGCTTCATGACCAACAGCAATTGCCAAGAGAGAATATGAACATCCAGCCATTTGCTCCTAGGAAGAGCATCCGTCACCGAAACCCTTACTGGCCTGATGAAGAAATCCGGACATTCATTGAGATTTGGGGTGATGACCAAGTCCAAGCTTCGTTGGCTACCAATTTTCGTAATGAGGCCCAGTATGAGTGGATCTCTGACAGGATGCGGGAATATGGCTATGACCGGGATATGAAGCAGTGCCGTTTGCGTGCCAAGGAGCTTCGGCGAGGATACAAGGCTATTGTTTGTGGAAATAATTCCTCTGTGAGTGGACAACGTGCCCTGCCTTTCTTTGATGCCTTGAACAGTTTCCTGTGCATGCATAAGGGCCTTGTAGTGTCCAAAGTTTCCCTCTCCATAGATCGGAGGAATCGAGAGGCCCAGAAACTGGGGCTGGAGCAGGAGAAGAATGATAAGCTAAGTGTTGTCCTTGTTTCTGATGATGATGAAGCATCCATTCCAGAACCTGCAGATGAATCCAATGACTATTTTCATGATGCACGTATTGATTCTGATCTGGTGAATGCACAGTCTCCAGGTGATGAGTGGGAACAGCATGGAGAAGATAGCATTCTATCAGGTGATGTGACTTCACCCACTTTTCACAACACTAGAGGGGAGAGCCATTCTTTAAATTCAGGTAAATATTGACAAGTAAAATTCAAGTATCAAAACATGGGCCAAGATCTTGCATTGGGAAGGGATACATTTCCCAGTGTACCCTTCCTCACTTTCTTAGTGCAACTCCCCACCCCCCAATAATGGCCATTTCCATTCAAGTACAGAATACGGGTGGAAGGAGCAACAAGAGATAGGACCACTTCTGCTGTAACTGGATGTACTATAACAGGCATTCTCAGGTCCTCATAGAGATCCTCGGGAGATTTCTGAGCATCCCATTAAATTCTGTGCACTTAGCTAAAGGAAAATAGCTGGATGCATCTCTGATGCTTCTCCAGTGCTCCACGAACACAGAATTGGCCATCATGGGGGCTGTCATGTGGAAAAGGTTGGTTGTGTGGGGTTTGGTTGTTGCATGGTTGGAACAGAATTCTGCAGTGACCAAAAACATGGGTTACAGTGGCATCAGTCGGACTTAGTGTCATTGTAGTTCACTGACAGGATGCCAGACTGTTGTTTTCTGGCAATGCAGTTTGGGCTACATGTTAATTAGATTGTTGTTTGGTCTTTTCTTAATTTCATGAGTCCCTGTGCTGATAGGTCACCAACAGAACAACAGAGAAAGATGAAGAAAGGGTTAATAAGACAGTAAATAATACTGTGAGAAATGCAGGGGCTACAAAACAATGGAAGCCTATAGACAATATAATAGAACTAAATAGCACAGTTTATAAGGCTGTATACAATCAAATTACAACTTTATTGGGAATGTATAACACTTGTAAGGAATATATACAGCTAGATAACAATGATAAAAGAAGAGCAGCTTCAGTTCTGGTAAAAAAAAGTCCTGAAACCAGATATGGATTTCCACAATAACAGCTGGAGCCATATTTATACATAGCCAAGTCTATTTAAATATCCATATGAATAGGAGGAATGAGCAAAACAGGATCTAAGAGCCACATACCACTGAAGAGCAGACATACAACTACTCCCAGAAATGTGGAGTTGTTTCAACAGGTCTTCGTCAAGGACTTGATGAGAATGAAGTTTTCCAAAATAGTCTGATTGGCCATAGACAGGATGTATTGGACTCCAAGGACATTGGGTACTGTAGAAGTTAACCATATTATCATTTTGAATATTGAATAAATTCAAAAATCTTTGGCTGCCACTAGTAAGGGGCCATTCTAACCTCCTTACAGAGAGAGTCTCAAAATCTGGGAGCAGTCACTGAGAGGACCTTCTCCTATGTTCCCACCAGCCAGTGCTGTGAAGGAGGTGGGACTGTAGAAAGGACCTTTGTTGAAGCTCTCAGAGCTTGGGTATAATGGGAAAGTGTCAAAGCCTTTTTGGGTTTTATAGTTGTGGTTACTCAGTGTTGAAGGAAGGGAGTTCCTCACATGGTCAGAAGTTGTTTCACTGTTTTAATAAAGTACAACTGAAATTAATCCTCAAGCATGAATTGCTTTTCATTTTTAACTTGTTCTTTTGGCATTGGGTATGCTCTGGGATCCTTTCAAAATCCTGCTGTTGTATTAATTTGTGTTACATTCTGCCATTACAGGCCCGTCCAGCTCCTTCCCTAGGGGAGCCCTAGCTGATGCTGACAGTATGAACAACCACTGGAATAGGAAGCAGAGGAAGCAAGCTGAAGCTGCCTCGGACCTTGTGGATGCCATCTCACAAGTGGGTGACAGACTAGTAAATGCTCTGTGTGATTTGCACTCGAAACACAAGGAGACATCTGAGCTTGCACAGACCAGAGAAAGTAATGCCCACAAGGAGGAGTTTGCCCTCCTGGCAAGCCGTGTGGACCAGGCTACTAAAAACATGGATAAACTCATCTCGCTGATGGAGACATCTACTAGAAGGATTGCAGATGCTATGGACAGGCAAACAGCTGCCTTGGAGAACCTGGCACAGTTGTTTGCTGCTCAAGTGCCTGCTCTTTCAGTGCCCTTTGTGTCTCAGGGGGATCCTACTTGTTCTTCCTCAAGCACCTCTGTACCGCTTCCATCACCATCAACAGGGCTGCACAGTGCCCTAAACAGTTTGGCAGCATGCCACCCTGGTGATCCCAAACCATCAAGATCTCCAGCTCCCTCTGAGGATGAGGAAGGTCAGCCACAGGCAAAGAAAATAAAAAAAGAAGAAGACTAGCATAATCTGATTGTGCAACAACTGTGTATTGGCTCTTCTGAGGTGAACATTCATCTTTAAAAATATATATATTTTAAGGAGAAAGTAAGAAAGGTGAAGGGTTTGACAGACCTCTTTCGTTAATTATTTTTAAAGTTTTATATCTGAATTTTAACACCGGAATGCTATGTGACCTGTTACACTGTGTAACTTTATATGTACCTACCTACATAGCAGAGGCACTAAGAGACTCCTTTATTGATTTGGGAAGATGTGTAACAGGACGCCGGAAAGAGTGATGGATGCACACTGGGACTGTTGTGCAGTCCACATCACTGTGTGATGCACATCAGTGTGTGGTGAGCATGGAGCACTGCTGTATATTGCTCACTAATGCACATTTTGCTAGCTCTGCTACATAGTAACGTAACAACAGCCCTCTACTGGATATGGACATTATGCAACTACACAGTTCTAATTTCTACAGACATAAGTCCATTTACAAAGACATAAGGCCCCAACAGGGTTCCAGCATAAGTTTGTGGGTGGGTTATATGGAGATGGTTCTAGGATGATAGAAGTGTACAGTTCACTGACATTCCATTATTTTATTGTTTGTTCCATATTTTGCTGCTTAGTTACGCAATTTGGGCTGCAATCCTATGCAGACTTACCTGAGGAGAATCAAGTCCCTTGACATTTGTAGGCTTTACTTCTGAGTAAACGTCACTACCTGCATACTGTCTGCAGAAGGCTGGATGTTGGCTTGGGACATGGAGGATGTGGATTCAGAATCCCCACTCAGCCATGAACTCACTGGATGGCATTTGGCAAGTTTCTCTAAGCTAGAATTTGTCTTTATCTCCAAATATGTAATACTAATGACCTCAAACTTGTTGGTTTTGAAGAGTAAAAATTGAAAAGATTGTGAATCATTGTGCATATTAAACTGATATGGAAGGTATGAGTAGAGAGCTCCTATTGAGGGGAAGAGCATTTGCTATATAAAATCCTATTATTAAAGAGATGGATCACTACTATTGGACTATTTCCCTCTCTCCTGTGATTGAAAACATGGGCTTGACTAACCTATATTTGACTGGCAAGACAAGATAGTCTCCATATTTTTTAAAAAAAAAATCTAAGGTGGTTGTAGGCCTGTCAGCTAAAACCCAGACTTTTCTTTTGTAATGTTGCATTTGCAAGTTGGAAAATTAGGCAACCAAACCTGTGTTCCTTTAGTTTTGTAAATGAAGTAGGGCCAGTTTGGTTGGTTAAAGGAGAGCAGAAAGACTTCCAGGTTTCCAGTAGCTCTTCATCACTCATAAAAGTTCTGTGCACTCTTGCAGAAGAGAACAAGAATTGTTTGAGGTACAGGAAACGTACAGCTCTCCAGATCTTGTTGGCTCCAGCTCCCATCAGCCTCTGCCAGCATTTGCTGGGTGGAGTGGGAGTAAATAATTACTCTGTTGTGTACCGTACTGGTGTAATTATGCTCACATAACTACACCAGCATAGACTTTCACAGCAGTGGGGGAAAAGGCTGCAGGCACAGTGGCCAGGAAAGCAGTAAGGCATTGGAGAAACAAGCTGCTTGGAATCAGCAAATTTTTGGCTGTTTTCCTTGCCACTGCTGCATGACCTTAGAAAAGGTGAAACCACTGGCATACTGCACCAGCAGAACACCCGGCCTTTAGAACAGGTATTTTCCTGTCCCCTGGACTTTTTAGTTCAGACATTTCACTTTTAACAATGGCCATCCTCAAAGCTCTGGGCAACTCGCAAAGAAAAGATCTAAAAGTGTATCCAGCCGTATGCCGTCTCTTAACCTTGATGTGTCACTTAACTGTCTGGGCTGATAGTCAATATTTGAGTGATCAAACCTCCATGAATTTGTCTTTTGCAGGCACCCAAGCTAGTAGTCAGCACTATATGTTGCAGTAGTGAACTTTATGAGTTGATGCATTTTGGAAAAGTACTTCCTTTTGTCCGTCCTGAACTTTATGACAATCACCTCTGATTAGTGATGCCAAGGTCTAGTAGTGTAAGAATTAGTAAACATTCTTTGTCTCCTATGTTTCTTATAGGTCTAGATTTGGTTTTTGTTTTGATAAAGTGAAAAAAAATCCAAATCTGAGGGTTTGTTTGTTTGTTTTTCTCACAAAGAAGGTGATTATCTTATATCTCTGGAGAGGTTAACATGAGTATGCACAAAAACCCTTTTTAGCCTGACAACACAACACAATTGTCCTGATAGGTACTTTTTTGAAGCACATCAGCAGGTATGAAATCTTTTACATGAAGGGTGAGAAAGCCTTTGGTTCTCCAGATATTTTTGACTTGAATTCCCAGAATCTCTAACACCATAGTCAATAACAAAAGATTGGAGGAGTAATACTACAGCTGGATCTTGAGAGCCAAATGCTCCCCAATCCTGTTTTATGCCTTAGTAGACAAGATGGGAATGCTAATAGTGTTGGTATGTAGTTCTGACTTCGGACACTTTCCAGTCATCACTACAAGTTTTTCTCAGTTGAAAAAAAAAAGGCTCTGTTCACTTGCAGACAAAAATTGCCCCAACAGATAATTAACCTCACTAGTCCTAGGTCTTGCTGAGAACCCTTTTTCTTACAGTTATCAGTATCAGTATGGCTGGTGTCCTGCAGTCACCAGTGAAGCCTGAGCACAATTTGCAGTTCTTTTAGACAATCAGTCCAAAAGCAAAATTTTCTCTTACTATAAAGGAGGGATAGGAATCATGTGACACTCTAGATGTTCTAGGACTGCAATCCCCAACATTGCTCACCACTACCACTTAGGACTGCTGGGACTTCTGATTCGCACTCACATTGTGAAGGCATATTGTAGAAAATGAAAGGCCTGCATGCAAAAATTTGGGTTATTTCAAATGCCATATGTGAACTGCAGCCTTCTTTATCTGTTTAGGTTTTTTTAATCGTATGCTCTTCTACTCTTTTAGCAATTTAGCTTTCTGCTTCTCTTGTCAGTTGATTATACAGCAAACCATTCAGTTAGCTCTGAAAGCACCACCACTATAATCCTTTCAATCACAGTGGGCAGCCTGTGGCCCTCCAGATAACTGCCAGTACCCATCAGCTCCAGGCAGCATAAACAGTGGTCAAGGATTATGATGGTCATATTCTGATAGCATCTATACAGGCAGAGGTTTGTCTGAAATCACTCCTGCCTTAGCTCATTATATCTCATCAGAGCAGCCATGTTAGCATGTTTGATCTGGAAGAAGAGTTTTGTGGGACAGTAAGGAAGAATGTCTCCACTAGCATTCTTACACCCTTGATAACAGAGGCGGTTTGCTTATTCCCACGATGGGCCTTGCAGGTGGTGCTCCATTTTCCTATGGACACGAGGCTGTGCTCTGATATATGCCAGGTCCTCAAGGGCAGCCAAACATATGCAAGCACAGACTGGTCCCAAATCAGTAGCTGGGAAAATGGAGTTGTATCTGGAAGCCCCCTTTTTGTTCTTGTTCACCAGGTGTAATGACACTCAGTAGAGAGGTGCATATACCTCCTTGCACAACATCAAAATATATATGGCAGTATAACTGAAGATTATGCCAACATATGTCTACATCAGGATTCTGATCTTCTTATTCCTCAGGAATTGCCTTAGCATGCTGTTATCTCCCTCTTAGTTCTCAATGGTCAAATTTGTTATTAACAAGGATGATGATGATTCTCTTCTGACACATGGAAGATTTAACGAGTCTGTTCTACACAGCTTTAGCAGTTTGATGCCTCTGTAACTGTCATGGCTCCATTGTACAGAGTAATTTGGTGTGATACTTACAATTCTGGCCAAGATTTTGGTGTTGCATAAATATGTGCCAGCATATGATCTAATCGTTGCACAGTGTGTACCAAAGCCTTGAGCTCCCCTATTAACTCTACATATAAAGTGAAAAGTGAGGGGGGGCTGCATGTGTGTGTGTTTGTGGAATGGCCAGCTACACTCAGGACTGCATCTATGCAACAAACTCTCTAAGTGTTTCAAAGTATGCATTCCAGAATTCTACCAGACGGAGTCATGACTGCTAAAGTGGTATCAAACTGCTATAATTGTGTAGCATAGATAACAATCAGAGAGATTGAATGAAACATAGCAGAAAATGTCAAAATGCCCTGTTAACCATCAGAGTGGGCTCAGAAGAGAATTTCAAGACTGATGGATAGGATTGCCTATGTGTTTTGAGGGTATACAGTATTTAAGGAGCACAGGCATTTAATAACTGAAAAGCCTAGTGTGTTGTTACTTCTCAAATGCTGAATTGTAACTGCAATCTGTATACTGTAATGTGGAAGATCAGGGTTATGCATTTTCCCCCTTTTTCAAGCTCTTGTCATTTTTACATGTACACCCTACCAATAAAATTTGGCTAGTGAAAGCTGAAGCAAAGGGATGAATGGCAGTTTATTAAGGTCTGTGTATATAATCTATCATTCCAAAAGCTATTGTCTGAATACTCTTGAACTCAAATAGACTTATTGTGTAAACAGACTTAGAACTGTGCCGCACAAAAGTTTCCTGCTCTGAGGTGAGACACTTAAAGATTGTTACTGCAGGAAATGAAAAGGAAAAAACATTTGAAATTGAATTGAATCCTAGACAACAGCTTTTTTCCTTTATTTGATTCAGTGACAGAAAAAATGCATGGACCAGTTTGTCTCATTTGTGTAAATGGGCTAGGAATCTCCATTCAGCTGCACACAATCACAGTTTTTCAGGGCTTGCATTTAGGTCATAGATGTGAATTAGATGTATATCTCTTCCAATGACTGCAGTCCAATTGCTTGTGCACAATACTGTATGTTAAATGGACAAAAATTGAAATACTGCTAATAGCACTTAAAATGCCATTTCATAGTTGTTCATTGGGAAATTGATTCAACTTAATTTTTATTAACAAGGGCTATAATGATGGTAATATGGACTGAATGCCTCTGTTACAAATTCATATAGATGCAGCTTTTGAACATAATTCAGAAGAGACCATTTCAGTCCCTGCAGAGTCCACAGTTTCACTGTACAGCAAGTTGCTTATTTTGTCTCTCTTTCATCATGGTCAAGTGGTAGAGCCTTTTGTTAGATTTCAGACTGGAATATTGAACTAGTGCCTTTAATATAGAAGGGAGAATTATAGGAAGTGCAGTTTTTTCCTTCTACCACAGTACTGCAATGGGTGAAGAAATCTTGGTTTTACATAAGCTTTTCAGTCCTGCAAACATTTTAGTTTCTGTTGACTCCAAACTCACCATCAAGGGATCAAATCAGTCTTTGGTGTTTCAGATGTTTTTGATTTCAACTTCCAGAATTCCCAGCCAGTATGGCCAATGCTCAAGAACTCTGGGAGGTGAAGCTCAAAATCATCTTGATAGAAAACAATATGAGAACCATTGAACCAAACTATTACAATGTATGGGTGCATACCTTGGTTAATGAGGTATGTATGTTCCTACTCACTACTACTTTACAAAATATTTGGTATCAGAAGCAGAAATAATATGGAAAAATTAGGCATTTGTTCCTGTAATGCCAAAAAAAAAAGAAGAGCAGTTCAACATGTTTATCTAAAACTAACAATATGCACATGTGAAATGAAATAACTAGATCAGGTAAGCCCTGCATGTGTAAACAAATACATTTGAAACCTAGAAGCTACTTGAAAGTGTCTTCCAAAATGTGTCCAGTTGTTGTTGTTGTTTTCCCCTCTTTCACTAGCCTTTTTTACTATTTATGTTTTGGTGGCCAAACTTGCAGATCTATCGTTCCTTAACATGCTAGGTATAGCTGGTGAGACAGACTTAGCTGTTTTCCCCTGTCTCACTGTTTTGCTGTTCACATATTCTCAGCCTGGGCTTCTGGAGAGAGCTGCTATTAAGAGACGGTACACCCAGCAAGAGCAGGGCCAGCTAGGGTAGAATCTCATTCTTTCATGTTTCAAGGTTTTTTGTGTTGTTTATTCAGACAGCACTGCTGCCACCTGAAAGTCCATGTTTCTCCAGAAGATGGATAGGATATAAGGAGGGATATAACGAAAGACTTTGTAAAAAGGAACTTCTTAGTCAGAGCTGTAGTTAACTGAGGTATGTCTATATCATTCTTTTGCACAGGATATACTTGTTTCTGAGCACAGAGGAGGTGCACAGTCTTTTTATGTAGTAATGTTGGAATCCATGGATATCTTGACTGTGGTTGAAGCTTACTTAAGGCATAGGTGGACATGGTGCAGCCCTGGAGCCACATAACTGTGTTTGTGGCCATCAACCCTTTACACTTCCCATGCAGTCCTTTTGAGAACCAAAAAAAAAGTGTGGGGGGGAGGAATGACTGGCCTTTCTTGGAAGTCTCTAGCAGCAACAATGTTCCTTTTAGATAAATATATATAAAATTGCTCTGCCTGCACCATTCAATGTATTAAAAAGACTTTGTTAAAACTAGAGATAGAGCTCCAGGCTCTTTTATTTTGTTTGCATTCCTTGACATTTTGGACAATCTTCAGTCTCTAGAGGGTTCCAAGCACAAAAATATCAGCCTCAAGACTTGCTACAATAGTCCATCCCAACTTTTGGGATTTCTTGCTCCAAACACAGAAACCATGATAAATCTGTTTCATCTATGGGATGCGTTGCTGATCAGTACTGTGTTGCAAGTCAAGGCTGTTTCAGTATGGCAGCGAAAGCTTATTTATTTTTATTAAAATATTTGAATTCTGCCTTTTGTCAAAAGATCTCAGAGTGGTATACAAAAAAAATTGACCAACTTAAAATAATGTAAGCAATGAAATGATTTTTAAAAGGCTAAAAACATATTAATTTCACAAGTTAAAAGATTGATTTAAACAGATTAAAACAATTTAAAATTATTTAAAACCATGCACATGTGTGGATTTATATAAAGACTTTAGCAAACAAATGTGTTTTTACCTGGCAACAGAATGAAAGCAACATCAATGCCAATCAGGATTCTAAGGAGAGAGTATTGCATAACTGGCATGCCGCAGCAAAAAATCTCTCTCTCCATCTCCGCACAGAGTGTATTGTTCTGAATGATTCTTTTTACAGAGTGCTGATCCTCTTAAAGTAAGAAGGATCATGATTCCCATTGCTTCTCCTCTGTCTGCTCCCACTTCTGAGCTGGGTTCTTACTAGTTGAGGTTGAGCTCCCCTCCATACGGGAGTTTAATCTCAGTGTCATTCTCCCCTATAAAGAGAACTTTGCCACAGCATTGATTATTTGCTTCCTAGTACACATAAACATGTATGTTGGTGCCTATCTGCGTTGACAACTCTCAGGGTTACATTTGCTAAAGCCCTTGCTCATAATTATGTCCATTTCATGATGCTGATTACTTTTAAGGATCAAGTCTGGCTTTTCTGATAAGATACACAACCTGCTCTTGTGTGTGCTCACTTAGCTATCAATCCCACTGAGTTCTGTAAGTTGTGTGTCCCCATGTAACTACACATGGAATTGTGCTCTGAACAGAACCAGATAGAAGGTGGAAGTTCACATTGACTAGCTACTTGTTGACACAGTACAATGAGTTGTTATTGCTTGATTTAACAGCACTGCAATGCTTCAATGTTGACAGATCAGCTTGTTGGCTACCTCAGTTTCTCCCAGCAGGGACATCTAGTGAACCTTGGCTTAAAATGAAACCAACATTGAAGCATCTTCCTCAATCTGCACCCTGCTCTTTGCATTATTGAATTAATAAGAGAGATGAATCATTAAAGCAGCACAGCCTCTTGGAACTGAACCATTCCCAAAAGTATGCCATTATGTAAACTAGCCATCTTCTTTGTTGTTATTATGTAACTTCAGGTTCTTTCTGACTTATGGCTACCCTAAGACAACTCTATCATATTTTTTCCTGGCAAGATTTGTTGAAAGGGGGTTTACCATTGCCTTCCTGAGAGACTGAAGCCATTTCCGCACGAGGCTGTTATAACACTATGATTCCACTTTCAACATCCTCTGGAATCCTGGGGTTTGCAGTTTTGGGAGGGGCCAGCCAGCCCCTCCCGAAACTGCAAACCCCAGGATTCCAGAGGATGTTGAAAGTGGAATCATTGTGCTATAACAGGCTAGTGCGGAAATGGCTTGAGAGTGTGTGATTCACCCAAGCGAGACAGTTTCCGTGGCTGAGCAGGATTTGAATCTTTGTCTCCCAGAGCCCTAATCTAACACTCAGACCACTAAACCATGCTGGCATGTAGCAGCCTTCTAAAGAAACATCTGATGAACTAGCATAAGAAAAAGATACTGGAAACTTCATTATGCTTCCATTTTCAGGATCATACTTTCTACCAGCATCTGCCTTTCTTCTGCCACAAATCCCTTTACTTGACTTTGGGAAGGAACACAGCTCAATGATACAGCCTATGCTTATGATGAAGAAGATTCCAGCTGTAATCCCTTATATCTCGAGATGCTGCTGGGTAAAATTTGTGCCTGAAACTCTAGAAAGCCACATCAATCACTATCGATGAAGAACTTTTGTCCCTCCAAATGCTTAGACTAAAGTTTGTACAATCTTTCACCTTTGGCCATGCTAGGTAGAACTCCAAACCATCTGGAGGGCCAAAAGTTAAAGTGTATTGGTTTAATTATATCCTCCCTTCCCCTAAACTGGGCAACTTACATAATAACAAGAAATACACAAGCTAATTGAGGGGAAAAAGCAAAGGAATCTACTTTTGGGAGAATCAAGAGAATGTTTGAATCCTAACTTGTCGAAAAATAAACTGCAGTTATCAAGAAATTTTCTGCAGTTTGTATATGCAAGTTCATTGTAATCATGAGGCTGTGTAGAAAGCTATAAAAGCCACTGAAGGTGTAAAGTTCTTTACGACCAATGTATCTACGTATACACTGTTCCTAAAAATATGTTACAAAGCTTTAAGAAAAATGATTTACAGTAATTATTGGTCATAATGCCATGCTAGATGAGACCAAAGACCTATTTAAGTAAGCATCTTGTTTCTCATCATGCTTCTGGGAAGCCCACAAGTGGGATATAAGAGCAACAGTTCTCTGCAACTGGCAGCCAAGGGACTTCATAGCCACTGTATCTAATATTCCTGAGAGAATACTACCTGTTTATGGTTTTGAAGCAAGGGTGGTCCTACCATTAGACAGGGTGAGGCAGTTACCTTAGAAAGCATATGGAGGGAGAGGAAGCAGCAGTGGCAACCTTCTAACTGTTCCACCTGAATTCCACAGCTTCACCACACATTCTGCCTTGGGACCCCTAAAGCAGCCTCAGGTGTGGTGGAAGACACAATCCCACCACGCACTTAAAAGAAAACATCAGCTGTCAGTCTAGTCACCCTATCTATGTGGACTGGGAAAGAGGCACCATCCTGTCTCTTGGTTTAATCAGGAAGATGTCTTGAGCTGAGGTTGGCTTCAGGCAAAGTTCTGTATCAGCAACTGGCTTTTTGGAACACACATTCTCATAAGATAAGTGATCCAGGACAAAAGCCTTTTGCTTATGTGATTTGGTTAAACAGTACACTGTGTTATAGTAATGCTATATAAATTAACAGCAAAGGGGAAAAAAAGAGTTTTCCTACTTGACCTCTGCTTATTCAGGCATAAAGATACAGGAATAACCAAGCATACCACAAATTACCTTAAATGCAAGATTTGTGCTGCATCCTATGTATTGGGGGAAATAAAACCCTCTAAAATTGAAATTGTAGTCCTGCAAACTTACTGGAAAATAAATTCCACAGCATTTAATAGGAACTATAATCTAGTCTGAAGCAGCTGTAGCCTCCCATGCCAGTGGAACAGTGAGTCAGCTCTGAGTTTTAGTCTGAATTTAAAATGCTGTCCAAAGTGTACAATCTACCAAGGAGATAGGGTTCAGTTCCTTTAAACTTCAGAGTAAAACCTGGAACAGAGTCACCATCCTACTGACATGGAAGAAACTGGATCCTGTCTGATTTATGTAGAAGTAAATCCTACTGCATTTAATGGGACTAGCTTCCAAGTAAAAAGGCTTAGGATGCTTGTGATCCTAAAGCTGCAATCCTATGCATGTTTGCATAGGTATAAACTCCATTAAATTCACTGGAGTTAACTTTCAATTAAAAATGCAAAAGCTCATGTCTAAGTTCATTGGATGGAATTCCAAGAAACCTCAGAAGAAAAAAGAAATAAATAATTATATAAAGAACCCTTGTGTTTAAATTGTATTAAAACAGTTTTGATCATAATTGTTTAAAAATCCCCTAGGTACAGTAAGAAATTGATATTAGTAAAAAGGATTGAGTTGGAAATACTGACAGTAATAGATTTACAACTCTGAAAGAGGAGGTAGGGAATCAGAAAGCTATTCCATTAAAGTCAGGGTTGCAGGAATCTTTACCTAACATCTAGTATCACATGTCAATTAATTTCATTTTAATGGATTTTGTCATGTGCTTTCAAGAAATGCTGATTGCAAATTAAGCAAGAGAGAGGGCTTCTCTCAAAATCGTACACCATGTGCTGAAAAGTGCTTTTAGTATCCACTGCAGCTGAAGGGGAGAGATGGGGTTGAAGTGATAAGAAGTAGAATCGTATACTTTTCCCTTTCTGTGTGATCTCTGTGATGAGGAAGCTGCCATCTCACTAACCTAGTAGAAGAAAAAGTGCAATCTTTGTTAGTTTTTGTTGTATTATTACCTGCCCCAACATGTTGGCCTAGGGACAGTTACAAACAGATAATGCTTTTAGATCAATGATTGGCGACTGTGGCCTTCCAGATGTTTTTGGCCTAGAGTTTCCATTAGCCTTACCCACCGTAGCCAATGGTGATTGCAGGTGTTGCAATTCAAAAACATCTGGAGGGCCATATTTACCTACTCTTCCATACCATAGTAGCTCTTAATAGCAAAAGTAACAAAGGTATGTTGATTTTGGTACTCCATGCAAAATTGAATATCTTGGCAGAGTACCTCAAAATATGATTCTGTGCCTACATTCAGTGGAAGCTATGAACCATACAAA
This sequence comes from Ctenosaura bakeri, assembly GCA_948474755.1. NCBI lineage: Eukaryota > Metazoa > Chordata > Lepidosauria > Squamata > Iguanidae > Ctenosaura > Ctenosaura bakeri. The sequence goes on along the minus strand of CAOLHI010002099.1, from coordinate 246,165 downwards.
ACCTTCCTTTGTTTATATTACACACCAAATCTGCTGTCAGACATATGGCTGTTGTTGTGTCCCTTCAAGTCATTTCTGACTTAAGTCCAGTATAGTAGACTTGAGTCGATTGACTTGGACTCAAGTTGGACTCATGTCACTTCAGTGATTTGACTTAGACTCGACTCAGCAGTGTGACACACTGACTTGACTTATGACTTGCATAATTTTAGCAACTGGGCACATTTCTTTGAGGGGAACAGCAAACGTAATAGGCAATGGGCTTGAGGAAGGCCTGAGGTCTGCTCGGCAGCCTGTCCCTGCTACATATTGAAGGAACCTTCTAAAATGTTTTTCTAAGAGCAGAAGGTAAAGACTTGCCCTCAGAGTGCAGGGCACATTTCTCAGAGGGGAACACCAAATGTGTTAAACAACAGGCTTGAGGAAGAAAGATCCTATTCCCCACTCTCAAAAAAAGCCTCCAGCTTCAGAATGGGAAGTAAGAAGGATCCTATTCCCCACTGCAGACCCTTCTAAGCCCATTGACCTCCACCATATACCCACCACCACCTTTTTTTGCTATTAAAGTTGCCCCCCCACACACACTTTAACCTTGAGTTGAATGCATCTTGTAAGGACTTGACTTGAGACTTGACTTGAAACACAGAGGAAAAGACTTAAATACATCTCTGCTTAAGGCAAATCCTAAGGCAAACTTGTCATGGGGTTTTCTTGAGAAGATTTGTTCAGAGTTGCCATTGCCTTCCCCCAAGGCTGAGAAGTGTGAGTTGCCTGTGTGACCTGGTGGGTTTCCATGGCTGAGCTGAGACTCAAATCCTGATCTTCTAGTCTAGTGCTCAAAGCTCCATATCACATTGGCTCTCCACACCACGATAGCTCTCCATCAGTCATATTACTGCTAATTTTAGTTCTTTTAGCTTAGCTGAAGAAAATGCTGGTTTCATACAGGAAGAAACTGGTGTCTAAACCTGTCAGGGAAAGACAAGAAAAACAATGAGGTTATGCAAAATAGATTCCAAATTGGTGCTTGCAATTAGAAGATTCTGCCCTGTTGATTCCATGGAAAGGACTGACAGTAAAGTGGCTGAGAGATTTATGGCTTTACATCAGATTTACCTGAGCAGCTGTTCTGCTCATAAAATTCAAAGTGGCAAATGGTGTGGATTTTATAAACAAAAGTAACAAGAACTCATCAAATATCAGCCTGAAGTGTGAAGCAAATAACGCCACCGTGTCCTTTCAAAGAATGATTACAGCAGAATGATTTGAACATCCTAATTCAGTGAAGAAAATACAGCAAGGAAACCAGAAAAATAATATAATTGACCCTCCACATTTGCTGGAGTTAGGATCCCCACAAAAGTAGAAAAACCATAAACATCAAAATGGGGGGAAGGGAGCTGAGGCATGATGAGGAGAATGGGTACCCAGGGTCCAAACCAGGTCAAGGAAAGGAGAAGGAAAAGGGGTATGTCAGCATGGTGGCTCTATATGTCCTCTCTCTCAGCCATCTCCTTCCCTGTGTGTGGGGAGGAACATCAGGGGAGGGTTTGGGGTGTAAGCTTTCCTTACCTGGACAGGTAGAGGCTGGTGGTGGAGGAGGAAGCTCTGAGGCAGATTTTTAAAGGGCTGCGCAGCCTGAACAGAGCTTCTGAGAGAGATGGTTCTCCTGAAAAAGGTGCGCTTGAGGTGAAGGGTTGGAGAAGCTCACAAATAAATCCATGAATGTTAAACCTGTGCATGTGTAGGGCCAACTTGCAAAAATAAACATACTTTTTGTGGTGGTCTTTTGTAAAGCCTTCAAGGCTGGCTTGCCTTTTGATACAGCATATAAAACTTTGGGAGCAAGCAGTGAACTGGGCCGGCAGAGAACAGTCATGCTACTCATTGTTGTGCCTAACTTCTTTGCATGTATGGGGGTTGGACTGGATGGCCCCTGTGGTTTCTTCCAACTCTATTATTCTATGATTTTATCCAGGCAGGGCCAGGCAACAGGAAGTCCATGGGCCACACACATTTCCCAAGCCCGTATTTGAACTCTGCAGTGCCTTCCTCCCATGTCCGTAGATTAAAAACATTGTCAAAGAAGGATCCTGAAAGCTTCTTGGGGTGGCATTTTTGTCCTAAAATGGGGCTCTTGGGCCCCAAATTCCTCCACCATGGAAGTGGAACTCAAGACATTCCTTTTTGTCTTATTTTTCAGCCTATCTGGGACTAATGCAGTTTGTGGTGCGTATTGAGACCAAAAATTACTCCACACCCCATTGGAAGCTGTCTATCCCCTGATTACAAGAAAGTCTGAGTAGTAGGAATCAGTCATATTTTTCTTCTATCCATACTGTACCTTGGCCCTGAAAAAAACACTCTAAATAGCTGGTGGGCTCCAGTGAAAAGGGGAAAGAAAGTGTGTTTGAACAGTGAACTAGAAAAGTTACTTTTTCAACTCATCACCCCCAGACTCCTTCAGTCTGTTTGGTCAATGGCCACGCTAGCTGAGCGAGCTCAGGAGTTGTAATGATCTTTCAACAACTCTCCCTAGCTCTGGTTGGATTTTGGAATGGGTTGGCCTTGCTGGCATTCCTTTAAACAATGTGGGCAATTTCAAGTGGGCAAACAGAAGGCATACAGTGGCTGCTTAAGAATTAGCTACATATGCACCCTGCCTCAGAATCTCCAAATTAAGCCCTAGTTAAACCCAAGTTAAGTTTAACCCAAATTAAGTACTCTTCCATTTCTTTCTCTGTGCCCATCTCCTGCTGCTGAGCAGGAGAGCCCCCCCAGAAAAATTCTCTGTGGCTGCCACCATGCACTAATTCACCCTACATGTCTCAGTAACTTAGTGGGAAGTTACTGAGGGATTTAACTTGCTCTTTTCCCACTTTTGACTCTGACTGCAGAGCTTTCCCCTCCTCCTGCTGTGGGAGATGAGAATCCACACACAGATACACATATTGAAGAAAGATGCATGAATTGAGAGTAGAAAAGAGATCTTTTCAGGAACATCTTTATTCTAAGCAAGCAATCCTACATTAGCAAAAGGCTATTTTGTACATGAAGGCACCATCCTACAGACATCACTTAGGAGTGGTTACAAAATTACAGAACATTGTAAGCCATGTTCAGCTGAGTTTAGAAGGAAACATAAGCTCTAATGTGACTAGCTGAATATTCCTACACTACTCACAATACAGGTGATGTTCTGGATATTTGGATGTTCATAGAAAGTTGGGAATCTGGTCCTTTTTGTCAAGCCTACAACCAAGTTTCTCTAGGGATGGTTAGACATCTCCCTTACCTCTCCATCAATCTCAAAGTCTCACTGTTGTACCTCAGGACACTGTGTTTCTATAACCTCTTATCTTGGAAGCATCTCAAAGTTTCCATGCTTTTGCCAAATTGGTCACCTTCATTAGCAATGGTTTCTGATGCTCCTACATGATGCTGATCCCCAATAAATGTAACCTAACCTATCATGAGATTAACCCTTTCTTTACCTGGAAGAGAGATTACACCCCTCAGCTGTGTTGCCAGTATAATGGGAGAGCTCATTATCACACTTTGAGTTGCAGGGAGGGAATTATCATCACCTTAAACGTATAGTTAGGTTATAGATGACCACTATAAGATTTTTAGATGTTTATCAGCATAAACTCTTAACATTTTTAACATAGACTAAAATTAAAACACCACACTAAAACAATAAACTGAAAAAAAAGCTAAACACTAACTTACTGACTAAACACAACCATGCTAAAACACAAAAGGAATCTGACCTCCCCACATCAAACTGTAATGAGAAAGTGAAAGCAAGAAAAACAAAAACAAAGAAATATTATTCAACCAGTATAGTTCCCACCAAACAAACTAGTATGATAACCATACCCACAAATTATTGCATTGTTTGTCATTGGTCAAAAAGTTCATAAAATGGTTTCCAATCTTTAAAAAAAACTTCAATTGGCTTATCCTTTAAAACCCACATTAATTTGGCCAATTGGGATAGTTCAGCAGCCTTAACAGTCCCATCTTCTATCACTGGTGCTTCAGTCTGTTTCCAGGCTTGGTAAGTGAAGACTATAATGATGTAAGTGCCAGCAGTAAGTTATCAAGCAGTTATCATGTGGTTCTTATTTCCTGCTTAGAACTTGCCTTCTGCCTATTATCACAACAATAGAGATGGCCAATCAGTCCTTCGGTTCCATGACATCTCTCTCTTCTCTCTCTCTCTCTCTCTGTCTTTTTCTTTCTTTTTTTTTGGCAACCTGGGAAAATTATTTTGAAGCTCATCATACCCATTTTTAAAATATTTGTTCCTCCTTCCATCACATGTACTACAAGGTTTCCATAAAATATCATTGTGTCTCTCAGTTATGCAAATCAACCCAAGAAGCAATTTAATGACACTAACTGTAACCCAGCCAGAGTTAAATATTTTCAGTCTGAAACCAAAGGAAAGGAATAGATTCAAATCAAGATGGGAATTGAGGTCACAATGGCCATTCAGAGCAGCTCTTATGATTCAATACTTCAATGAAACTACTCTAGTCAATAAAATCACTCCACAACCTAACATTTCCTTTTAAAATTACTTTTGTAATCTTGGAGCTGCTCCCTCTTTTTTGGTGTCACAGGCATTTTGAATTTATAGCAGGCTGGTCAGCATCTAGCCAAAGAGAAGGAGAAACTACTGAGGAGTGGGACTGCCCTGTCTGTATTACAGCTGGATTTCAAATTTTTTTTTATTCTTTTTTGTTCTGACGGCACTGGAAGTTTGATTTCAGTACATCAAAAAAAGGGCACTTCCAACCTGCAGTGTAGCAAGTCTGATCATGGCATCAGCAAATCTGCAAGAGAGTAATGCCTACTATTGCAATTTTATATGTCACACCAACCAGCAGAAATACTAGCAGCAACTTTTTGGAAGTTATTGTCAATAGCTTTATAGCAAGATTGGGGCAACTGTGGCTCTCCAGATGTTGGGCTCCTGTGATTCCCAACAGCCCTACATATAAAAGACAATGATGGATGATGGGGAATTGCAATCCTACATCTAAAGAGCCAGTTATCCTGCATTACATCAATGCTACCAGGAAGGGGCTGGGTGTACACATAGCTATGCACAGTATTCCATTTCCTCTGAACTGAATCTCCTTCTTTCACAAAAGGATTGAATTATTCTGTTTCCAGTCTGTAGAACTTCAACATGTGTTTAGTCATAATTTTTTTCCATCCTATTTCCGTATTAATGAGTTTTGAAAACTTCATGAAAAGATGCATTTAAATACGCATCTATATACATTGACTGAGATTTTGCATCAGATGTTTCTCCAGTATGTAACTAGGATATGCCTCCTTGTGCAACCCCCAAGCTCCTCTTTTCAATGTGTCAGCTCCCCACCAAGATGGACATTTCAGTGTTGGCAGAACAGCAGTATGCTGCCTCTAGGACAGTGGTTCTCAACCTTCCTAATGCTGCGACCCTTTAATACAGTTCCTCATGTTGTAGTGACCCCCCAACCATAAAATTATTTATTTATTATTTACAATGCCTCCCTTCCCCCAGCAAAGGCCACCTCGCCGGCCAGGAACGGGGGGGGCAGGGAGGGAAAGAGGAGCCGCGTATCTCCTGCAGGAAAAAAACTCCGCTTCTGCTTCGCTCTCATTTCCGCTGGGGGGGCAGTGTGGGGAAAGTTTCCAGAGTGTCGACCCTGGTCGGGAGGGAGGAATCCCAGCGCCTTTGTCTTTTGTGCCGGGCGCAGCTCACCCCTCCCCGGAAAAGTGCCGCCTTGCGCCCCCCCGGCCCTTCCGCAGCACCCCCCTCCGTGGCGTTTGGGGCAGGGGCCGTGGCGAGGAGGGGGTCTGCCCCCTGTGCTGCCGCCACCGCCCCAAGCTGGCCCGTCAGACAGGAGGTTCTCCCAGTAGCAGAGAGGGGGAGCGATTTCAATCTCTTCTGAACAGGGGACAGGAGGATGCAAGTGCGTGGCTCGCGCTTGTGCACCACCACTGAGGGGGAATGGAGCCTAAGACCATCGGAAATACGTATTTTCCGATGGTCTTAGGCAACCCCTGTGAAAGGGTTGTTCGACCTCCAAAGGGGTCGTGACCCACAGGTTGAGAACTGCTGCTCTAGGACCTCCCATGGGACTACAGCATGATGTGTCCACCTAAAGAAACACAGAGCATGGGCTGAAGTGGGACTTGGGTTGTTGTGTGGTCATTATTGTACAATGACCAAACAATGGTTCGTTGCTATTGTGTGCCTTCAAGTCGATTCCAACTGATTGTGACCCTATCGTGAATTTATCACAGGGTTTTCTGGGGGCTGAGAGAGTGTGATGCTACCAAGGTCACTTAGTGGGTTTCCATGCCCAAGCAGGGAATCAAACCCTTATCTCCAGAGTCATAATCCGATGCTCAAACCACTACACCATGCTGGCTCTCTAAACAGTGGGTTATAACGGCTTAAAGTTAGACTTATGCCATTATAATTAACTAACAGGATGCCAGGCATTCTCTCTCAAAATATGTATCTCTAAACATTTTCTGATTTTTCACATGAGTGAACAAGGGACAGATCACTTTAGCTCATGTCAGGATTGACAAAGATCAAATTTCCTAGACTTCCTTAACCCTAAACAAAGCAGTACTGTTCTTTAACTCTTGCTGAGATAGAAAAGTGATCACTATTTACAAGGATGTTTCAAAATAGCAGTCACAGTTCAGACACAACACAGCCTTTAAGCATTGACATTATACTGGTCCCTGACTAGAAGAATCACATCTGTACTCAAAAGGGAGGTCAGGAGATGGACAGACACTTTTGTTATACAAAACTGGGAGAGGAACCTGAAGACCTCTAATACAGGCTTACTGTACCTCAGTTAAAAAAAAACTCCTTTTCACAAAGTGATTTGATGCCTGCCCAGCATCTCCTTTCCTCATCTTCAGTCTAGATTGTTTTTAGCAGCATTGACATTGCTGAAGGAGGGCTAGAGAAACCCAGACTATTGGTATTCAGTTGCAGCGGCATTTCTGCAAACCAGCATGATTTAATGGTTTGACTATTGGACTATGACTCCAGCAAACACCCACTCAAACATGGAAACCTCCTCGGTGGCCTTGGTCACATCATGCTGTCTCAGCCTCAGCGAAAAGTAACGGCAAACCTCTGAACAAGTCCTGCCAGGAAAACCCCATGATAGATTTGTCAAAGGGTAGCCATAAGTCCAAAACAACTTGAAGGCACACAACAAGGCTGTCTGCAGTAAACAATGCAATCAAGCTTGAGCTGGGAAAGAATGGGATGCTACTCTAGCTGGCATAACTGTAAATCTGTGTCCCTACCTATAACAGGCAAGGTAAACAGCAGGTAGCTAAAGAATCACTTGCTGAGCATGCTCAGCCAGGAAAATAGAGAGAAAATGGGAGGGCACGTAAGCCTTCTTCACCAGCTATTCTATTATGTTAAAAAGCATAGATCTATAACCTAGGCTACTATAAAATGGAAATTGTAAGAAAAGTGAAGGCTCATTAATTTTAAAAAAAGAAGTCACCTCTAGACACATTTGGGAAGAAGCTTTCAAGTGGTCTCTAGAAGGTTCAAGATATTTCTTACTTAAGCAAAGCTTACCTGAATTGTTTTATTTCACGTGTGTACTGTTAATTTTAAACAAAAAGTTTAACAAAAGCAAAAACAAAAGCATGTTCAGCTGTTGGTCTTTTTTATGTGGAAGGAACCTATCCCTATTCCTTCCATGTTATTTCTGCCTCTGGTACCAAATTTTCTGTTAAGGAAGCAATGCCCAATTACATATCCTGCTTCACTGACCGAGGTATACCTGTATCATTGGACTCCAACTCATAGTAGCCCCAGCCACATAGCCAGTAATGCAATTGTAGTTTGCCAATCTCTGGAAGGCCACACAATTCCCACCCCTGTTAACTTGAAGAAAGAAAATAAATGTCGCAAATAACTGAAGCAGCACAGGGCTGTTATTATTGCTTTTCTTTTTCTTTATGTTTTAAATAGGCATATGATGAGAATTCCAGCACAGTTGTAGCAGAGAACACACACAAACGGACAACATTCAAGGGGAGGCGTTTATTTTGAAAGATCACAAAATGGCTTCAGCAGGCATAAGTGTGCTGTGTTTACAATGACCAACAGCATCACAAGCAACAGTTATCAGTAAGACACAGCACTTCATCTAGGCTGCAGCCACAATGCTGAGAAACATATCAGCTGGAGGAAGCATTTTCCCTCTAGGTACAAAATATAGTACATATTATGCTTGGAAAACATGATACACTCTTGCTACAGATCAGACAGCTTGGAGCAAAGACAGTGGGACTCAGCATAATAAATGTTTACTCTTAGAAAAGTTGTTGGAGTGTAGGGAGAGATACCTTTAGTTCAACTGTAGAACAAAAGCAATGGCTGACTGGGCATTCACATATGCAGATATCTCCACAATTTACTAGTCCCAGCTCAGAACCTTTGCTTCCCTCACTATTTTAGTTCCAGCTGTCTATCTGAATGATGGAAGAAATGTAAATCTCTGAACTGCATACAGACATCTCCACCTAAGCAAGGGAACAATGCCTTCTCAATGGCCATTACTCACAGAATGGCCTCTTTCTGTTCAGTAAAAGATTCTTGCATGAACCTATGTTGTTGCTGGCATTACTGCCGCTCCACAACAAATGCATCTCAGGAAGGCACTTGTGATCATTTTGGGATAAGACATTTGCATTATTAAGGGCACTATTCCTTTATCTTCCTCCATTAACAGACTGAACTGATCTATTCTCAGCACTTTTCTATTCACTCACACACCAGCTCTCACACCCTGCCCAGGGGCTTGCAGATCACTTGGGCACATTCCAGCCTATTTATTATGCAAATCCCATCATGCCATTGACATGGGAAGCAGCTCATAAGCCTTTAGTCTGACATCCAGACAAAAGGGAAAATCCACACCCAAAATTATTTTATAGCCATAGTATCACTCTAAATGTTATCACTCATTATAATGGTTGGGTTTAAATTGATTTAGAGCAGAGGTTCCCAGACTTGGGTCCATGCCTATTGTGTTTGACGTACAGAAACCCTATCAATGGGTTTTCCTGGCAAAATTTGTTCAGAGGGCTCTTGCCCTTGCCTCCCCTCTGAGGCTGAGAGTGACTTGCTCAAGATCACCCAATGGTTTCCATGGCTGAGCAAGGATCTCAGTCCTGGTCTTCAGCTGTAGTCTAACACTCCAACCCGTGTACCTCACTGACTCTCAACTTAGCTGTTATTGAACTGTAACTCTCAGAATCCCTGATTCTTGGCTACACTCACTGGGACTTTTAAAAACAAGTCCAACATCTAGGGACTTGGGAGCCACTTACTGAGATTGCCAGCATGTCCAGTGGTCACAAGAATATAGCAGTGTTGAGATGAACACCCTCACATATTCAAGGCAAGTGGGGTGGGCACACCCAGCAATGACAGCTCTGCTGTGCATGTAGGGCTCCTTCACATGTGGAAGCAGGACCTGTGATATAGCTCAAACACTTCTAACTAGCTCTCACAGTTTCTTTCAAGATGAACCCCGTAATACCTTCCAGCACACATAAATAAATGTATGTTAGTAACTGCTTTATTTATTTTACTTTTGTTCTCCATAAATGTTTTTTAGTATCATAGTAAATTAACGTTTCTCTTCTGAGCATGCTCACTCTTCAAACTGTATCCCTCTACAACAATACAACCACCCAAGGCTCACAAAGATATAACCTATTCTACAGGTGTATGCTCAAAAATAACAGAGCCGGGCATGTGTTTCCAACAGGAAATGTCTTAGCTTTCCAATTAAAAGTTAATTGTCTTTGTCATTAGCCAGGCTCTCTCTGTTCATTTCCCCTGAAATTTGCTCAACAGTAGATCTTCCTTAATAAGCAATAAACACATAGCAGGACACACTGGTAGAATCAGATTTAGGAGATTAGAAATAGCTTTTAATATTTCCATCATAATCTTTTAATTTAGAGCTGGCTCCAAATCAAATTGGCCCCCAACTTCTACAATGAATGATAATTTATTTAAGGTTACAGCCAGGACTTTATATACCCTGTGGCATTAAAAAGAAAAAGGTTTGCAGCAGAAAAATAATCCAAATGACTTACTAAGAAAAGCTCCTCTGTTCCCCTCAAACTGTCATTTGCATACAAACAATCTCCAGAACCTCTGCATGAATTAAATCTTGTGTTATTACTTATCTTTTCTGCCTACATGTACTTTTTCAAAAAACCAAAACTTCTCAACCCTGTGAACAGTATACACTGTAATATGGCCATTTTTGTGAGCTTTATAGGACCTTCATTATGTTTTAGGACTGTAGATGTTTTTGGCCAAGACAACATGGCAAAAACTCATGGAGACTACAATCCAGAAATATGTGGAAAGCTTACTCATTCCTCATGCCATGTTTTGTAGCACAGGCTGGCTTCAGTTGATACTTGTGAGGGCAGGGATCAGAGATAAGAGAAGCTTAAAGCTTCCAGTTTGGATGTATACTGCAGGGGACCTTGACCAAGCCAGGAGTTTCTTCTATCATCACCACAATATGTTATTCAAAGCCCAACACACACACACACACATGCAGGATGCAGACACTCATTTTAAAGATTCAACAAATTCCTTGAAGCCCTGAATCCACTCAAGTCCTTTAACTATGGGGTGCGAAACACACTGCCCTGAAACTAATGTTATAGTACTTTTGAGGTCGACAAGTTTAAGATCATTTCATCAATTATGCAGCAGCAAGGGTGGCTTTGCCACTGAGTGTACACTAGCCTTCCTTCAATGTAGTGACCCCTTAGGTGTTTGGACTACAATTCCCGTTATCCCCAATCAGCATGGCCCGTGAGGACAGTTGTAGGCCAAATCATCTGGATGGCATCAACCTGGCCAGTGTAGCTCATAGGGGATGAAGCCAATTACCGCCCCCTGTTTGTGTACCTGTATGGCGCTGGCACTGGCAAACACATTTATCATTCAGAGATCAGCTTAAAAAGTGTGCAATGCCTATCAGAGCACTGTGAAATGTTATACAGCATAGCAGTTTGCTGTACAGATCACAGGTCTGGATTGGATTCTAGGACCTGGACCTGAGTCAGTTGATAATGTTACCTTCAGCATAACTCCATTTTGTAGGACCAACCTGGCAATATCAGTGATGATAGGATCTGCTGAATGTTAGCTTTGGTCAGTAAACTGCTGTCTAGCATAAAACTGAGAAATCTGGCAAATTCTTATCTGTCCACCTTATATTAGATGTGGTCAGCAAAGGAAAATCTGTTTATTTACAGCAGCTCTCCTTAACATGGCAGCAAACAAACACAGTAGGGGAACAATGAAATTTATCCAGGGCATATTCTTTCCCACTGGGAGGTGTGCCAAACCTTTGCTCACACATACAGTTTCCACAGAGGTTCACAAAATCTCCTTTTACCATAGGTGAAAAGAAAAAGGGAGAGAACCCTCCAGCAACATTTCAGATAGCTTTCCTGTTTCTTACGTCTAATCAGGTTGCTGAGCTAGAAGTATAAGGGGTTGGCATCAGCACCATCTTGTGGACTTGGAAACACAAAACAACTTAAAGCAAGCCATAACCTATAGATTTAGCAAAAAAATCTTAGATCTAAACAAAAGACAGTGATTGTATTGTCTGTAGATTAGTGCTCTGAAAATGAGGTTTTTGGTGCATGTACTCACCGAATGCAACAGACCACATTCCACTTCATACATTTCACTGCATATACTTCCCTCTATACCAATCTAAACAGAGTGGGAACCAGATGACTTTACATACTTATGCTTAGTTTCCCAAACAAAGCAAAACCCCATCTAGAAGTTTATGGTTTTTTTCTCTGCCATTTAACCCTCATGCCCTTCTTGCAGATCAAAGAAGACATGGAACAGCTATCATTGTTTCTATTATGGAAACAAAAAAGGAAAGTAGGGAAGAATTATGGAGAAGAGTGGATATGTTCAACTTGAATTCAGGGTTGCTACCCAACCTGACATTCATTCTTCTATACACCATTTTCTGTACCTTGCATAGAACCTGGAACCTGGAGCAGTTTATTAAGGACTCCTGTTACAGGAGTCAGTAAACAGATAAGGAAGAAATATTGCCTTGCCAAAATAGTTGTCCTGTGTTTCGTCCTTTTGTTTTTCCTACTGCCAGTCACATAAAAATGAGAAGCAACAAAAGTTCATAGAGCACTTCAAGATAAGATCAATGTCCGTGATGTGTGGTTCTGTTTCAGCACACCCAAGACTTGTCGAGCTTTGTCTTGCATGATCAGCTGGTCTTGAGAACCACCACAAGCCACTGTTTTCCAAGCAGTGGACATCTGAGGGAGGAAGAAAAAGCAAATGAGTATATCTATGACTATTAATATTTCTTAATGCAGGTTTCTTTAAAGACTTTTATCTTTACCTTTCCAAGAGGGGGCATATAAAGAAATAAAGGAAGCTTTTGCAAATTGTTAAAAATGAAACCTCTCCCCAACATGCTACAAGTGATTTAAACATTTTATGGATATCTGAAAGGCTTCAATGGGCACAGCTGTCTACACTGCCTCCAAAATAAATCCCATGCTGGAAATTCAAATTATTTGCTTCCTGAGATTCCCTGCAACACAACCATTTTGTGTTCCCATTTATTCCTTGCTCCCTTTCACTACCAGACTGTGCCTTAACTGGCTTCCGCGTGGCTGCCAATAATCTAAATTCTACTCAAGAAAATATTTTTTCAGTGAGCAGTAATGGATCCCCGAGGCTTACATAAAATGCTGTAGTAAAACATCTTGATCCAATTGGGTACTGCTTCCTTAAAAACAGTAAACTTTTTTAATAGACTCAGTTTTCTATAGTTTCCCAGTTTATTGTTACAACTTTCACCAAAGATTAAACTATTCTGTTCATGTAAATTCTTTATTAACCAGGAGCACTCTTAATATCCAATGGCAAGAGTAAATCAGTTTGCATAACTGAAAATTTAAGCATCAAAAAGTATTGAAGAACAGTAAATCTGAAGTTGCTGCAGTTGAGCATAGTCCATTAACCATAAAAATCCTACAAGTAAGAGCCAGTAAGTTTTCCTGAAAGGTTCTGCCTAGGATGCTGAGAATACTATTATCTTTTAAGAGGGACAAATATTTGAGTTATAGTTTGTTTCTTTTTGCATTTGGACAGCACAAAAGATCAGAAATATTTATGTTCTGCAAAAATTGTGGCAAGAATTTGGGGAAACATACTGTCTACTGGTGTATTATGAGTCCATTCAATGACTTCATCATGTATGCTTTACTTTATAGACTTTAAAACCCATTGTGTTTCAGCTTTAAACTGTTCAGCATCTGTCTATTTCGAATTTAAACTCTTATTTCTTTAGTTTTGCTATGGGTAACTAACAAATAAACAATAATGACAGACTCAGAGTAACATCCTTGGCCCTATTTAATCATGTGGGCAGATAAACTTCCCATCACAGAAGACCATATACAACTATGTAGCACTTCCAAATTTGAAATTATAATACAATGGCCTCTCCGCTGTTGCAGGTTCAGCACATTCATGGATTTGATTATTCACAGGTTATCCTATTTTACTTTTTTTTTTAACTTTCTTACTCCATGCACCCTTGCCATGGAAAAAGTACATTCTCTCTAGGAATCTCTAGGTCTCCCAATGTGATCCTATGATCCACTTCTGCTGTAAATAGATTATAGGGTCCCACTGGAGGACCTAGAGAGAACATTCCTCTAGGCATTACTAGATCCTCCAGCATGACTCTATGGTCCACCTCTGCTGTAAGCTGACCACAGAATCGCATTGGAGGACCTAGAGATTCCTAAAGAAAGATCCTCAAATAAAAAAAAAAGTGTTTGTGATTTCTATTTTTATTTCCCACTCTCATGGAAGTCTTCCATCCCTAACCCCCATGAAAGTGGAGGGCTTCCTTATTACAAAACTGACTCAGCAAGATCACTTGCTGAAGCAGCCAAATATATGTGTGATATCAAAAGCGGGGGAAAAGAACAAACTGCACAAAGTTGTATTTGCAGATTACAGATACAAGACTGTTAAAAGGCACACTGCATTGGCAAAATAGTGGGAATTGAGCCACCTGGAAGAAAATGGTTGACTAAATTAAAATCTAAGATAGAAAAGATAAATACCATATGGTAACCAGCATACTACACATGGTGCCTGTCCCTTAGATTTGGTACAACATTCAGAGAGCTCATGGAGACAGCAAGTTTTAGTACCTGGGTGGGCAACCGGTGGCCATAGGGCTACATGTGGCTTTCAGTCAGTAATACGCAGCCCTTGGCCTGATTTCAAAAGCCCTCTGTAAGTGATCAGTTTTCAGCCCTCTTCAGTAGTCTGTGCCTTCCACAACAACTTACCACATGGAAAGGAACAACGAAGAAAGAGAAAAGGACAGGCTTTTGGCTTTGGATTTATCCACCACTGGCTTCAGGCCTACTTTCAGTCTGCCTAAGTAATCCCAAAGGGAATGTGGCCTTCAACAGAGAAGAAGTTTATCCACTCTTGCTTTGCCTATCAAATTGCTAAAAGGACCAGGATTCATGGAAAAACCCAGAGCAGATGATGCTTACCAGTGCTGGTGTCCTGAACTTGCTAGGGATTCTCTTGGAAGATGGATTCTTCTCTGCCTTGACGTGCATAAAGCCTCTGTTGAGCAAGCTGGTGTTACTCTTGCTGCTTGACAGAGAAAGATTTAGGGACTGCGAAAGGAAGTTCACAGGCTGCAATCAAAGAGAAGAGAAACATATACAGAGGTACTGTTCAGATTAACCTGTTGATTTCTCTCAAATCCTCCCTTTTAAAAAATGTGTGTGTGTGTGTGTGAGAGAGAGAGACAGTGCTAAAAGCAAGGGTTTAATGTAATCACATGTTTCTTATCTTTTAGAAATGGTGTAAGCTTTCCAGGCAAAGAGAGGGCCTTGTTTGTAATGCTCCATTTGTACAATGATCAGAAGAATAAGCCTTACATCTCTTTTAGTCTGAAACTCATTTATTACCCAAAGCTCAGAAAAAAGTAATATGTCAAATGTTCAAATGATCATGATTCCTTGCAACAATTCCTGGCCAAATTATTAATATTCCTTTGTTATATATCATTAGTCAATACTGAGGCCTAAATCTAACTGGTAGTCCCCAAAAGAGTAGACCAACAGAATTAATGGGAACTCAGCAAGCACTTCTGTATGTTCCACTGATTCAATGGGTCTACTCTAGTTGGGATTAATAATTTAATTTAGGCCTATGATAGTGCTGGCTATTGAAGCCCACACAGCAAACTTGTGAGCATGCTGAATCTCAACTCTGTAACCAGCACTGTGTCTTACATATGGGACAGTCAAGAGGCATGCAACACATCCTGTAGAAGGTTGTGGTGGTGAAATTTTGGACCACAGCACTTAAACTGCAGGTGACACTACCTAAAGACCCTTTGTGAAGTAAACTAGCTCTTTAGGGCTCCAAGTTTTTTTTCTTTTTTTTTTAAAGGAGACTATTCACATATGTAACTTCCATCTGTACTCTAAAGTGGCACAATCCAGAATCCTAATACCTGACTTATGGTTATGAATAGAGTGGCTCTTTAGATACTTGAACAGTAAACCACGATGTTACTGGACCAATTCCTCTCCCTCACCATCAGCTATGTTGTCTAGGACTGATGCAACCAGCAGTCCAACAATATTCCCACCCCTGCTGAAAATCTATGTACGCTTGGAAAGAAAGAAGTGAATGAACTCTCCAGGGCTGATTTACTTCTAAGTAAGCATGCACTTGATCTATCTGCTCACAAAACATATTCTGCTGTAAACTGGGCTCAACCCTGAATGCAAAGCTCTGACTGTAGATGATAACGTAATGTACACTTCCCCCAAAGGCACAGAGCTACAATGATGGTGTTGGCAGTACAACTCCTTATCAAATGAGCAAATGAAACTATTCAGAAGAAGGACAGAGTGTGACATTTCCCTGCACCTTGTAACACTCAGAAGGACTACATAGTCTGAAATAAGTACCTGCTTTCAGGCTTTACGAGCCTTGTACGGCAGCAAGAGGGGAAAAAAAGAACAAAAGCAAGCCTCAAAATACTACTAGAAAATGGCCCAACAATTCTATTTATTGAGTATTCTGTCAAGACAGCATCTAGTCAGGGAGATATTGTGTTTTTTTAAAAAAGTAATAAACTGCTCTGCATAAGGAAACCTGACATATGGAAATGTGTTGAATGTTTGGCTATTTTATTATATTTCCACATACATGTAAGACTTGCATTTTTGTAACAATTGCTGTTCTGTATTTGTTTGCTGCTGCACCCTTTTTCTTTCCTGTAATCATCCAATCAGACAACATCTAACAGCCTTTTAACATCCTTTTTCCCCTGCAGTAACATGAGGACCACAGCTGCAAAATGCAGCTGCTAAAAGCAACATGGGCCGAACAGAGATCTTCAGAGACCAACTATTTTACAGCATTACAAGAACAAGCTTTGGCTTTCCTATTTGTAACAGCTGAAAACTGCATCTTAAACAAGTCAGGTATTGATTATTACATCAGTATTAATGAATCACAAATACACAGCAATTATTTTAAAAAGCCATGTGGGACTTATAAGTTTGGACTGGTGCTGTACACTTCCACAATATTTCTCTGTAATAGAAAATACTACCTAACCATTTTCATCAATATGCTTAAGAGCACACTCAGAAGTGACACCAATAAATGAAAGCTTAGCATTTCGTTCTTATAGTGATTCTTCAAATATTTCATTCTTCCAGTAATTTCTTACATATCCATCAAAACGGAAGCACTTGAAGTAAGAAGAGAAATCTTTTAGGCAATAGGCAACCATTCCAACAAGTTCTACTGAAAATTATTATTCTTCCTAGTCTTTGAAAGGGCCCATACTTTAAGGTGTAAGTCATCCTGGAATTAAAAGTAGAGCTTTTAAAAAATTATCGCTGGAGTACAATTCCAAGAATTCCTGAGGGTGCAATGGGTCCAGAACAGGAACTTTTCCAGGGTCAGACTATAAAAGGATATCTATTTGATGCCAAGCAAGTAATTTGAAAGGAGTATAAGAATATTTTCAAAGGCAGAAGGCATACACATCTATGCTTTTATGCAAGTGTTTTAGGCTAATGGTTGTACAAGATAGTAAGAAGCTGCCTCTGAGACACAAAAACACACCTCTGTTTATTCAAGCTCAAAGTTGCCCCCACATTTTTCCAACAGTTCCCTCAGCCTTGCTGGAGGAAATGCAACTTAGGACTTCCTGCATGCAAAGCATGGGTTCTACAAATGAGCTACAACCCTTCACAGCTTGGACGGCAATACGAGGGCATCCATGGGCTGAACTACAAAAGACGAAGGGGCAATTTCCTGACCCCTCTCTTCCACATACTGAAATAGAGAAGAGTCAGAGGCTGCTAATTTGATTAGAAAAACAATGATGGGGAAGTGAGTACTTAACACCTTTTTTGTGGGCCATTTTGCTGATCCAAAATCAATCCCCTTTCTTAAGCTGTTCCCTTATTTGCATTGCAGAGGGGACCTCAGGGACTCTATGCCTTTTCTCCTGTACAAGGGAGGAAAGGTACAAAAAGCAAATGGGGGAACTGGATTTGATCAGAAAAACAGCTTACAGGTTAAGAGTTATACCCAATTCACTCAATCAAATTTGCTTCCACATCCTACAGCCCTTATGAAGAAACAAGCAAAGTCACCATACGTTTACTCACATTTATCCTGCATCCCATTCAATTTAGTCAGTTCTAAACCATTATTCACAACCATGAGGACCAGAAGCTTGTTTTTAAATGAAAAAAAACAAAAACAAAAACAGAATACAATTCCAGGTTGGAAAAGTTTATGTCACAAAGCAGATTTTGGGCCTTCAAGTCAAGGAACCAAACAAAACCCCTTAACCTGAGCTGCTTCAAAAAAAAAGCAGAACAAGAACATGTCTGTTAACGATATTAATTTATGCATAGCAGCACCCCATCCAGCAGAGCTTAAAATTCACTCATTGTCCCAAGAACTCACCTGATTCCCCTGAGTTCGTTTGAAGCAAACAGGTTTGGCCATGGTAGAAACTGTCATCTTCAAGTCTTCATCCACAATATCTAATGCAAGGGATTTCCTGACCTTCTTAATGGGACTCCTGTGTAGCTGGAAAGATGAGGAACATCAGAGAGTAATATTTAGATTTCAAAAAGAAGCAAAATGTAAAAAAACAAAAACCTGGAGATAAAGATGCTTCTTATACTAATTTTAAAAGACAGGAAGCTACCATTAAGGTTAAAGCACCTGGTCATTGATAAGTCATGGAAAACCAATGTATTCAAATCCCTGTTTGGAAAAGTTTTTTTTTTGAATTACAGCTAGAAGATCTCTCACTCAATATCTATTAGTGGCCATGCTGGTTAGGGAATTCTGTAAGCTGTAGTGCAAAAGCAAAAGAATTCCTGATCAAGCTATGGTTAAAATCAAAACAAAGCCACTCCATCCAGGGATAATGCAAAGTTCACAAGCTTCAGCATTAATACCTATGGATAAAATCTGGCCAGGACAGTTGGGGCAGTGGTCTGATGTCAAGAAAAGCTACTACAGAGATCTACAAACAAGTATATCAAAAATTTCAGGCTTCTGAAGTGTCTATCAGCTCAAGCAAAGACTTTAGCAAATTTCAGATAGCCACATTACTCTATTATGTCAAGCACAAATAATGTGTAATGACACCTTAAAAGACTGAGATTTGTAATAGCACAACTTCTGTAGGCTAGAGGTTAAACTAAAGGCACTTAGTCTGTGAAAACTTGTGCCACAATAAACCTGTCACATTTTTAAAAATACCACAAAATGCTTTTGTTGCTGATCCTTTTTTGGCTTCAGAAAATAGCTGGCTCAGCAACTTTGTCTGCCTCCTTGACCAGAATGTGTGTCCTTACAACAGGTGGCAGGCCTGAGACCTATTTTTGCTTGCATGTTATTGGAGCACTGAGAACCAGCGATCATACCAAGGAGCAAAAAAATGGCTTGAGAAGCAGGGCAGAACCATGTGTAATTTGGTGGTCTTGTGAAGACCGCCAGCCTCCCACAGCTTGACATGAATTTACAAAAGGTGTTACATATTTCAGCACAAATGTATAACCAGCACAGCATAAGCCAGGCATGCCCACAAGCTAATTGGTTTTAGAGGGAACAGGCAAGATTTCTGTTGTTGCTGCTGTCGCACAGCATAGAAACCCATGTTGATCTACTGGATATCAACCCACCAGCAGATCCACTCTATCTGCCTACTCCTGGCCTAGATCACTTCCCAGAATTCTCTACAATCTGAGCAATCTGCCACCTCCACCTAATTCATGCAGCCCTTAAGATCAGTTTTAGAGACTGCTAGCAATCAATACATTCACAACTCTAGTAAGAGAGATTTGCCTCTTCCTGAATGGCCTTCTAGAAAGACGAGAAAGAGGGTAAAAGGGAATAGGTGAAATTGCAGAAGAGATTTAAAAAAGGGGAAGTAGCAGCAGAAAGAAATAAGAGAAATGGCTCTGCCCCACCCAGAACATTACCCTCAGGGGAATACAGTCCTTAACAGGAAAAAAAAAGTTGCCATTCATTTGTATCAGATGTTTTGGTGGCTCTCAGGCACATCTTTTCTGGCCAAAAGAAGCAGCTCTCTAAGAAGCCTCCAGGAGCAACAATGGAACTTTTAAACAGCTTTTGGAGTGTTTTTGTTTAACTTTTGTTTAACTTTTCAAAAAACCAGTTGTTCTAGAACAGGTGTGAACCTCCAAGTTACTTTTTAGAAATTTTTGTCAATCTATGGACACAGGAAGGTTCCAGGGGCCAAAAATTTGCTGTCACACCAGAGTTGCCCACACCTGCTCTACAAGCTGAGCCTCTTCAACAGACATGTGGGAAGAGCTCACTGAATGCACACTGTGTGAAAAATTACATTGCTAGACCATCAAATTCCATCTCTAGAAAAAAGTTTATACTGAAAGCCATTTGTTTTGATAGAAAATTGGCTTAGGCTCTGCTTTTAAAAAAAAAAAAAAAAAAGGCCCTACAAATGAAAAATGGAGGAGGAGAAAGAAATCTACCAGCACCCTTTAAGAAAGATTTATATTTTTGTATTTATAAAGTATAAAATATTTATATTTTAGCATGAGCTTCCATCATCAGTCCACTTCCTCAAATACGTTGATGGAGTGAGTGATGTTAAAGCTGCAGGTTTTTAAGCACAAATATGGGAATGGGATACAATGTAATAGGCTACAGAAAGATGCAAACTGTGCCCTTGGCAATAAATCTTCAGACAGCTGTGTGATACAGGGTTTAAAAAAACAGTATTATTAAAGAGAAAAGAACACTTTAGATACTCCAAATTATTGCAGCAGCTTAATGATCTTCAACCTAGGAATAGCCTCGCCTGATATTGCCTAATTCAACAATATCAAGGATGATTAAGAGAAGAAGAAACATAATAGGAATGCTAAGTGAGATACTTACGCCCTGTTTTCTTTTCTGTTTCTCTGGCTTCACATCATCTTCAATGATCAGCTCAATGCCAGTTTCACTCCTCAGAACTTCTTTTAAATCTTCTTCCAGATTAGGAGTTGGTGGCTGTAGTCAGTGAGGCAGAGGAGGAGAAAATCAGAGTATGGTGAAAATAATTTAAATCATGGGTTAGTTATTAAAGACATCAGCATTTCACTCTGAAGGATCACTTCCACTCATTTCCAAAAGGGCGTTGTTGCCCTTCCATGCACATTAGATGTATTCAAGTATTCCCATCATGACAGAAAGCACCCCAGGGGAATAAAGGCTCCTTGCTTCAGTTGCTTCAGCAAGGAGACTGCACAGTTGGGGTGGCAAGAAGTTTTTTTGAGTTGTGAAGGTAGAAAATGACTGAATTTGGCACAACAGGCATCAAGAAAGAAAATGACTGACTTTGGACTTACTTTGGTACAACACCTCCCAACTGTCATGACACTTCAAAGCAGGTCCTTAGGCTACTAAAAGCTCTCTACAAGCAATGATGTCAAGCATCTGGAAAGAGCAATCTGTCCCTCCTAAAGCAGTCCACTGGGTAGGCAGGAGAAGGCTGATATAGAGTACCTTAAGGATATTTCTGTGGAATGTTGATCTTTTGCTTAACCCTGAGATCTTTTGTATGGGTCCTAGGCATTCCCAGCATGGGGAGCATAATGGAATACACCAAAGGAAAGATCCATGAAACTGCTTCATACATACCAAAGGCTTCATTGGTCCATATTTCTCTAAAGCATTCTTGAAAGGCGTGGGTGTATGAGGTGTGTTGTCTGCTATGTACTTCTGCTCAGGAGTCACAAACCTAGAGAGCACAAAAGAAAAGAAAACAGTTTTCAGTCCTTATTCCAATACTCGATTTGGATGGACACTTGTTAAACAAGTAGTGGAAGATTCTCCAATTTCCAAAAGGATTTGCAGAAGCAACTGCATAACAGTATACCATATGCTTTGGTATGAGAATACTGAAACAGTGACATGTTGTTTGCCTGTAAATTTTATCAGGCAGCTGAAGGACACTCAGCCCAGGCCATTCTGATAAAAGCTGTTACTTTCAATACATATGGAAGGTTAATATATTAAAATCAAGCAATGTTGCAATGTTTTCTAATGTAGTATTGCAAACTATACCAAAGATGCTAGTAAAATATCAAGTGTGCAAGTTCTCTATTCTTTCACAGCTTTCTATCTTTAAGTGTCACATGGTCAATGGCCTATAGCAGGGGTGGGAATCATGAGGCCTTCTAGATACTGTTGGACTTTAAGTATTAGAAGCCCTAACCAGCAAAGTCAATGATAACAAATGCTGGGATGTGGGAGTCCAACAACAAGGAGCAATGGATTCAAACTACAGGAAAAGATTCCACCTGAACCTCAAGAAGAACTTCCTGACAGTCAGAGCTGTCCAGCGGTGGAATATGCTGCCTCAGAGCGTGGTGGAGTCTACTTCTTTGGAGGTTTTTAAGCGGAGGGTGGATGGCCATCTGTCAGGAGTACTTTGATGTGTGTTCCTGCATGGCAGGGAGTTGGACTGGATGGCCCCTCTGGTCTCTTCCAACTCTATTATTCTTTGATTGTATGATTCTAGCACATGGAAGGCCACATGATTCCCCGCCCTCAAAGAAATATAACAGCAGCCTCTTCTGTTTCAGTGCAATCAATTCAGTGCAAGAGAGGCTCTTAGTTTTGCCAGAGTGCTATTACCATCTTCAAAGTATGGGCTGTTGAAGCCACTTTAGTGTATCCCATTCTGCCTTGCAGAAGTTTCTGCTGGGCTCACAGCAGTCCCTCATCTACATCCTACACCACCTTAAATTCACCACTATTCACTCTTAAAATTTGGTGTTCCCACACTGCTAGTTCTGGTCCTATCACAGTGAAGAGCAGACCCTCCTCACAGCAAGAAACCTACAAGCATGAGAAATGATGGACAGAAGGGAAGACTTACGCAGAGTTTTTCTGGACTAATGGTGTCTTGTCTCTGTGTAATGGGGTTGTCACTATCACCTTTTGGTTGCACACAGGTGTGGAAGTTAAAGAAGGGTTCTCAAGGTCCAACGTATCCTGTTTGGTCCAGAAATTCAGGAACTGCCAAGTTTTAAGAAGGAAATAAATATGTCACTGTGGATAAGGTAGCGGATAGCTCACAAAGGGGTTTGAAGAAGATGTTTGAATAAAGAAATTCTTAAGATTTATACTTTTTTTTTTAAAAAAAAAGCAGAGCTTAGAAGTTACTTTATTGGGCTAAAAAACTATAACCTCTAGAATCCTCCAACTAGCCCAGCTACTACTGCAACATTTTGGAGACTATAATCTGAAAAACTCTGGCTTTGGTACTAGATGCCAATACCAGAAAACTGTTCATCTTTCCCACATGATACCATACAGAAAAAAGCAATGTTAATACCATTCAATCATTTCATAATACAAGTGCTTTAGGCAGGCACTAATTGTTTATTTGCAATGCTAAATGACTTGTATAGTCTTCTATTCCTCGTTAATGTTGATAGAGTCTTCTTCCTTGTGCAACACAGGAAACACAGAATATCCATAGAAAATGCCAAGCATGGAGAAAGCCCATGGTTCAGTCCCAGGTATGGCTAGGAAAGACCTTTGCCTGAAACCCTAAAAAAAGTGCTGGTGATTAATACAGACAGTACCTAGCTAGATAGAGTTATAGTGTGACAGAGTATGAGTCAGCTGGTCACTTAAGAGCAGTTACAGTTATAGTACATTGTAAAAAAACCTAACACCACACTTTCAGGAGACACAAAGTATATCCCTAAACAGACATTACAAAGAATGAAGGTCTCAAGATCACTAAGTATTCTTCATTCTTCAGCATCAAAGCATCTAACAATAGAATTTTACAGCACCAAACATTCAGTAACAACTTTTTATCTCTATTTACTTAACGATGCAAAAGTACCTTGGTCATGTTCTATCCTTGAATTATTGTCCATGTCAATGCCAAACAATGCTGCTGTCACTGCTCAGTAGCTCCCTGTTCTAGGCATGCATGGAAAAGTATAAAGCCAAGAACATGGCTGAGAGATGAAGGAGCCTCTTCTAGTCATGCTGTTCTGCTAACCTTTTATGAACAACACTGTATTCCCAGAGGCCAATGAAGATTTCATATGGGAATATACTTCCTTGGAGGTAAGCAGATTCCAAATAAATGAAAGATGAACAAACTAAAATAAAAGAATAGAAGTTTTTCCCACACTTGCAGAATATAAAGACCCAGGACACTCTCCCACATTACATTTAAAGAGACAGAAGACTTACATGTAGCACTTCCATGTCTAAAAATATAACACAAGAACAGTTTGTGTATCTACTGCTTGAAATACATAGAGTGTCTGATCTAACATGATATTTTTTGGATGCAGCCATGTAGAAATGTTTCCCACATTATATAGTTAGATATGGAAGGAAAAGAGCAGCTTCCAGAACTTTAAATAATATATTCAGAAAATGAACTCCAAGAATGGGCTGGGAGACCTATCAACCTCCAGAAGCTGGTGTGGACCTTAGACTGACCCAAGTCAGTCTGACCAATGGTGAGAGATGATGGGTTCATTGAAATCTGAAACGTCACAGCTTCCCTAACCCTTCTACCAAGGAAGCAGAGGGAGGATATTCTTTGCCTTCTACAAATCAAGGCAGCAATTTCTGATGTAAAAGCAGAGGGTGGGCTGCAGCCAACCATGACAACACCCAGAAAATAAGATGGCAATTTGCCACAAGGCAGGAGTGTTGTATATAGATGTAGCTACTGTCTTATTCTTGGCAACTACCCCTTAGTTGTTTCACACCTACAAACCTGGGATGGGGAGAATGGCAACGTCTTGACGGGGGTGCTCTTGACAGGAGTGCTCTTCGGTGTCATGCTATTACAGGAGTCCAAGAAGGAGAGATTAGCACTGGTGCCACCTTCTGAAACTGGTGAGAGACTGATTTTCCTCTTTTTCTGCCTCTTGAGTACAGAAGGTGGTGTGCCAAAGCTCATGTCTGTGCGTGGGGAGATGGGGATGAGCTCGCCCTTACTGCCTTTGCTCAGATCTGAAATGGTATGGCCATCCAGACGGTACTCTGTCACATTCTGTGAGGAGGAGTAGGGCTTGATAGATGTCTGTCTATCCGGGCTGTTGCTGTTACTTGCAGACAGATCATCAGGAAGATCAAACTGAGACAGATCACACCAACCATCTGGGTCCTGCCAGAAAAGGAACATTGAGAAAATCAGCAACACAGGTCAAACTGAGGATGAGGAAGTGGTGCCCAAGTAACTCAATACAGGTTCAGCATCCCTTTTTCAAAAATCCAAAAACCTTCAGAACTCCACTTTTTTTTTTTTTTGCTGTCAGCTGCCACTTTTCTGCCTTCAAAGTGGCAGCTGCAACTCTCCTGCTTGTTCACCTTTCAGATCGTAGGTCTCTCTCCAGCCCCACATCTCATACACAATTAGCAAACAAACCAGACACAATGCTGCGGAGAGACACAATGCTAGGGAAAGACACTAGGATCTGTGAAATGGTGGGAATTCATACCTCTCTCCAGCCTCACATCTCATTTGTTCACTATTTAGGCTGTATATGAGACATTAAGCTGGAGGGAGACTGAGAATTTAAGGGACCTGATATCTGTATCTGGAGAAAAAAATACAGTACTATATAGGAGACCTCTAGGAAGACCACCTGCTGCCCACTTCTGTCTTTGATGTGGCAGTGGGACAATCCTACTCATTTGTTTGCAGGATTTCTGGACACCACTTGTACAGTATTGTATTATATGGATATGCAAATACAGGTGTTCCAAAATCACTCTCTCGCAAAAAAAAAAAAATCCAAAATATGAAACACTTCTGGTTTGGATAAGGGATACTCAAACTGTACTATTGTACTTGATTAATGAACTATTATGAACCAAATGAACAGTTCAATTCTGGAAGCCTTCCACATGTGTATTATCTTCCCTCAACCTGACACTCTTTCTGTTTTGGACTACAATTTCCATTAACCACATGGGCCAGGAATGATATGAGTCGTAGACTAACACAACAAAGCGAGGAAAAACACTGGAGTAGGAAAGCTTACAGTATGCAACAACATTACTATTCAATTGTTTAATGTTCTTCTTTTTTTTTCTTTTTTATTGTCTTACATTTTAAATTCTTCAAATGGAGTTTAAGCTAAGCCACCCACAGATTTTAAGATATGGAGTGGGATATAAATATTTTAAATAAAAATCGCACTGGTACTGCAATGTTAAATTAGCTTCAGAACTATGAAAACTACAAGAGAGTAAAGCGTGTGCCTGGAGGTGAGCAATTCTAAGGATTAAGACAAATCCCTCCAAACAACACAAAATTGCTGATGAGGATAAGTACAGCCTGCAGCAATCTTCCCAAGTGTGAAAGACTAAGAAAGAGAGAAGGAAGGAAAAAGATTACTCTCAGAATAGCCAGCCAGCCAGCCTTAAATGCATAGGACATTTTGTTACAGGTATGTCCCCACAAGGACCTTATCATGTACATCCTGCCCTTCAAGCCACTGACTGCTCCTGACTGTCTATGCTGGGCCTTTGGTGTTTTATCAAAAAACCAAGTAGGTCTCACAAGCCAGAAGCCTTTTTGTAGCTGATGTAGGCCATATATACATGATCATGCTCAAACTTTAACATCTGCGGAGGAGGACTTTCTCTCAGTCCCACTTTTTCAGCTTTTTTAGTGGCTGTTCCTAAATTGTAGGACTTCCTGGCAGAAACAGACAAACCAACCATTTTGATTAAAGAAGAACCACTGAGTAATTTCAAGAAAGACTGGGATATTGCAAATTTGAGAGAATACTGGGTGAGAATATCAGCTCTGGGTTTTGAATATTAGTAGTTTTTGCTAATATGTAGAAGTATATCTTAGGTATATAATGTTGAAGAAGCAGCTCTAGTATTTTATCGTACAACCATCAGCTGGGTGGCTGGAAGTCAAGTGTCTACCCTTCTGGCCCTGTTTTAGTATAATTTATTTTGTGTTTTTTAGGTTTTTTTAAGTCTTGTGTGTTGTTTGGTTTAGAGAATTGTTTTTGTCTCTTCTTGTTTTGTTTTTATGTGTGTACTTAATTCCCTTACAAGTTGTTTTATGTATTTAAATTTTGTGTTAAATACAACTCCCTACCCTGGAAGGTCAGGCCGATCCCCTCCGTGCTGCCTTTCCACAGGCAAGTTAAGACCTTTTGATTTAGAGAAGCACTATTTCTAATAAGTTGCAGCAGATGGAGCTTTTAACAGGGCGATGTTGTGTTTCTATTTTATTATTTAAAATGTGTTTTTAAAACTGTGTTTAACTTGTGCTTTTAAACACAGGTCTAATTCAATTGTGTTTTAATTTTCATATTAATTGGTTTTTAAGTTGTGCTGTGTTTCTCAAATTGTCGTAAGCCACTTTGAATCTTGTGTTGGGAGAAAAGTGGCGTGTAAAATAAACAAGCAAACATTCTATTAATGTGGGCAACAACCAGAGTTGCTAGGCTAAAAAGTCTCCAGGAGATTCAAAAAGTTTATCTTTTGTTTGTCAAAATTAGCCAATGGCCATTTCTGAGAGTCATTTAAAAAAAAATCCCAGCTCTGTTATCTCCCCAGTCTTGACTACATTATGAAGAACAGATCAATCCACTTCTTACCGATTCAATCATGTCAAGAGCTTCTGTAATGGCTGGGACTGCTGAGGTGCTCAAGTAACTGCCTGTTTCAACCACCCATGTGTATGCAGAGGAACCTTCCTCCAGGGCATCATCAGGCATGGTGTTTTCTGGTACTCCTTTGATGTTGTCCTCTGCTAGGCTTTCAGGGAGCTGCTCTGAAGGCAGCATTTGCAAGCCAACTGGCTCATCATCAGTGGCTTTCTCCTCTTTGATTTCCAAACTCTGAACAGGCCAGCTGGTAACAAAGGTTTGCTGTGGAAGGCAAATGAGAATTTTATCATTACTAAACCACAAAATCAAGTTGTTAGCTGTAGTAACAGGAAATCAAGGTCACAAAGATAAGACGGGCAGGGAAGCAGAGGTCTTCCAGATGTTTTGTACTACCACCTCCCAAAAGCCAGGAATTGTCCAAAATAACTGAAAGGGCAAAGCTTTATCTCCCCCATACTCTCCAGATGCTAGACTGCAACTTCCAGCAGCCCTTCCCAGTACAGCCAATGGCAAATAACGCTGAAAGTTACCACCAAGATCTAGAATACTACATGATGCCCACCCTTGCCACTCTAGATTCACTGGCTGAAGACCAAAACTACTTCACACATCTAAATCAAGGCACGTAGATACTACATTTCATGTGTCCCACAGAAAATCCACAAAGAAAGAACATGCTTCTGAAGCACCTTTCCCAACCTAGTGCTCATCAGATATGTTGTTCTACAACACAAGGTTAGTCTACAGCACAATGGACATACTGGCTGGGGATTATGAGAGTTGCAATCCAACACACTTGGAAAGCACCAGTTAGGAAAAAGCTATTCTAAGAGTACCTATTTCAAATGCAATAAGTACCTTCTTTACTTTTTTTAAAAAAAGGCTTTCCCCTGAACAATACCTGGTTTTCAGCTTCCTGTACATTTTGGCTTTCTCTGTCTTCCACCTCCACCAACAGGTAGAGGGGCTTGGATTCTTTTGTTTCATTAAGAAAGCTTCCTGTGTCTACTTTTCTTTTAATTGTGGAATTCCAGTGGTTCTTCACAGCATTGTCAGTCCTACAATGATCAAAAATGAAAAATGAATGCATGTATCAAAAGCCAGTAGCAAAAGTGCAAGCAATCCAGCATCTTCCTATTCAGCTAAGAAATCCCATTATAAGTCAGAACAGACTAAGCAGCCTACCTGCCTGGCAGCAATTTAGCAATCTCAGCCCATCGGTTCCCCAGAACTTTGTGAGCCTCGCAAATTATACGGTCTTCCTCCTCTGTCCAGGATGACTTTTTCACCTCAGGGTTCAGGTGGTTGTGCCAGCGTTCACGACACTGCTTTCCTAGCCTGCCTTTCAAGTGCTTGGCTATCAATGTCCATTGCTTCGTGCCATATTTTTTCACCAGTTCAATAACCTTGTAGCAAATTAAAGATAAAAAAAGTATAAGACATGTTCTTGTCTATAGTTTGGTTTTAGCACTTCAATATTCAGCAGCTGCACAGAGATCTAAAGATAGCGCCACTAAGGATCATTCCCGCTTTGCTTAACATGAACTAGCATTCAGTATTAGAAACTGGGCACCCCCATTGTTTCTACATTTTCCTCAGCATTTGTGCTAGTGCAGTCCAGTTTTATGCACACACATACACACTTCCATAGAGAAGATGAAGCCATAAAGTTGTAGCTTTGTGCAGGAAAATAGGATGAGAACAAATCCAGGAAGAGAATCACTGCTATCTCTGGTCATGGACATAGCGAGGATTCCATTCAAGAAAGTCTTCAGGCTGGGGCTTATGGAAAGGCAGGCTTTGCTCACAGGCTAGATAGCATACCTCTGAATCCCAGTTTAGGCCAATGGATGGAGGTTCCCTTTCCCTTTTGGAGCACAAAATCACAACAAAACATGCCACAACTTCTCAAACTGACACAGATGGCCTATGGTAACAGTACAAAGAGATTGCAGCAGTGTACAGACACTCAATTCTGCTCCATGTGCAGATCAGAAATAATTATTAATACTCTAACATCATCTCTCTTAGATTTATTCAGGTAATGTAACAGTTGTAAGTGAACTTGTCTAGGAGGGGAAGGGATTATGACAGCAGATTTTACTACCAGTGTATACAGTTGTCCCCCTCCATTTGCAAAGGTTAGGGCACAAGACTCCCATGAAAGTGGTAAAACTGTGAATACCTTTACACCATGGTGGGGAGTATGTCAGCTGCTCAATTCTGCCTTTGAGGCAGTAGGGTTCCTTCAAGAGGCAGAAGTGAGTCACTGGCAGAACTTGCTGCTACCTCCACTGCTGCCCTCCACAATTTTTAACAGGGACTTAAAAGCCTTGTTTCACATTCACAGTCCTAGCAGTCTCTCTCAGTCTCACAAGGCTTGTAGAGGGAATCCAAACATGAGGAGTCCCTGTTAAAAATGATGTCGGGCATCAGCAGAGGCGGCAGCAAATAATCTGTGAATAATCAAATCCACAAATGTTAATACCTGCAAGACATGGAGGGCCAACCGTACTCCCAAGTCTATCAGTGTACCACTACATGTATGAAGGGTTCTCTCTGTAAAAATCAAAACCCTTGGGCAATTAGTATTCCCAGTTAGGTGGCATGAGCAACCTACCAAACAACTAAGTGAGGTCAGTCATTCAGACATTTCTAGTTCAAAATAAAACCAAAATGCAATCATTAATGTAAAACAGTCTAGTACAAATCCAAATGAATCAGGTACTAAGAGTACAAATTAATGCAGATTTACTCAGAAAGTGATTGCAATACTCCCTAGTAAGCATATATGGCACCCGGTCTAACCATAGCTGTAGCCATTGGGGAGTTCAAATAGCCAGAAGGGCTTTGTGGTTTTTTGAAGGGAATAGTTGGGACTGATTCAAGGTTTGTGAACTGTTACCATAGACAAGGAGAGTTACCTTCTGGTCTTCCTGCTTCGTCCAAGGACCTTTGACCAAGACAGGATTTAGCACCCTAAGCCAGCGGTATTGACACTGCTGTTCAGTACGGTTCTGCAGGCAAATTTAAATAGATACACATTGAAAGGAATATTGCTTGGACAGGCAGAAGAGAAATCAAAAGCAGCATGAGTCCTTGCTCAAAAACAATAAATAATCCCCAAGAAAACCCTTCACTCTGCTGAAAAACTCAACTTACAGGAAAATGACTTGCTAGGAACTTCCAGTCATGTCCAAACTGAGCCACCAGTGAATTCAATAGCTCATCCTGCAAAGAGAAAGGCTGTCACTCCATTTACAGGCAAAGAACATACATTGCAGCATGCTGTTTGGAAAGGGTTTCCCTCATACACAAAATAAATATTTCAGGAACAAGAGCATAAGTCAGTAGATTGGAGGTTTGTGACCTTTTGACATCATAGCATATAAAACAAGGAAGCTTCAGACTTGCAGATGCTTTGAAGTACCACTCCCACAACTTCCCGCCATTTGCCATACTGAGTGGGGGTTCTTGGAGTTGTCCATCACAATTATTTGAAGTACCACAAGCACCTGATCCATAAGCTGTGTTCTTGTTCTGTGCCTTCAAGTAGTTTCCAACTTATGGTGACCTTAAGGGGAACCTATCATGGGGTTTTCCAGGGGTGACAGTGTGTGATGCACCCAAGGTCACCCAGTGGGCTCTCATGGCCAAGCAGGTCATCAAACTCTGGTCTTCAGAATCATAATCCAACACTCAAACCACTACAATATGCTGGCTCTCCCTCTGGGCTATAGTGAACTAAAACAATCAGAGGGCTTCTGCCACCAAGCCCCACTCTGTTTTAAATATTCACTTCTGTTCTACACTATGTAGACCAACATCATGCAAGATCTAGTGTAATAGGACACCATGGTCAGACTCTTTTTTGTCATTTAAGCCAGTGGTTTGCTCAGTGACAGCAGCGTAAGACTTTTTTAGTGCAGTGCAGAGCAGCAGTGGAGGAATGGAATAGACAGCTATCTCCATGGCCAGAGAAAGCTGCCCACTAATGCTTCCAGAGATATGCCTTCCTAAGCCATCTGCCCACCATTTCAATATCTATGCCCATTCTACCCCTACTGCTAAGTCTATGCTGTCCCCTAAACCTAACAATAGGATTATAGCACAAACCTACAGCAACAAGATGCCACACAAGGGATATATAAATGTTTTATAGCACCAAGCAGGAAGCTGGTTGCCTTGTGTATTCACCCTCATCTATTAGGAATAAGCTACACTGGACATACACATTGGATGTACATTCACGTGTAAAACACTTTAAAATATGGACACAAAACCAGAAATTGTTCACTGACAAGATTTTATTCCCACAATGTTCGCATATTTTGTTTAGTCTAGTTTGGCCAAGCCTAATCAACAAGAGCATGTGAATTCCAACCACGGAAAATAAAGTTAAGTGAAGAACTTGGCACTTTTAGATTATCTGGGCCTGTTTGCTTTTAAAAGCAAGTTCCTGGTCTTCATAGTTACACAAAAAAGTTGGAAAAGGGAGAAGAAAAAAGAGGAAAACACAGCTGTACAAAGCAGTTATGCATAGCATTCTTATTTTATTTATTGTGATTCTCTGCTGCCCTTCCAGCCAGAACTCCCCAGAGCTGAATGTTGGCTGTGGTGGCTAAGACTGATGAGAGTTCTGGAAGGCTGGACCTCCCCTAGCTCTGCAAGTTAGCACTTCCCATAATTGTACTTGCTGGGTGTTGCCAAAGTGTTTTGCACCCAAATTCTGTCTAACCCACTCTGTTGCCCCTCTCCCCACTTTCATCTTCAAGATCCACACATAGCAGTACCTCTTCACGTGACCATTTGACTTTGCACCTGTTATCCCGTCGTTCCTGTACATCTGAATCCTGACCATGCAGTTCATCTTGCTCTTCACTGTGACAAACAGGGTTTAAAGAAAGAAAAGAATCTTTGTTACCCCAATACTGAATTACCTTGATCATTAGCTGATTATTTAAGCTCTGTCTCATTTGGCAGATGTAGTCTGGTTTAGGCACATTAGGAGAACAACTGAGCCAGGCTAACTGATAAATATTCATCTGTGGAGTTTAAAAGCACAATGTTGTATTTCTCAGTAAAACATGGGCTGGGACTTATTTGATGATAAGTATGCTCAGGATTACATCCTTTGGTGGAGATTGTGTAAGAAACGAGGAGGAAGAGGCAGTGGGGACAGAAAAGAGACAAAGCACCACAGATAACTTTATACTTCAAGTTTGGGAACTATCAAAGCTCTCTGAAAATCCAGGGACTCTCTACAGCTTTGGAAATGTCCCCTGAGGAGTCACGAAAGTCTGCACATCTTCCAGTGTAAGACACTTTTATTCCAACCAGCTTTTGGTGTTGTGAGATAGGGCACAATTAACATACCTCCTACTTTACATCTTCAGGATGAGGTAAAATATGAAACCAAATTACTGAAATCCATACACAGACCTCATCAGCATGCCGTCTCTCTCAGATCTTATCTAAATCCAAATCCAGCTAAGGTATTCAGGGTTGGTGGGTGGGGAGGATGGGTTACATTTTAGTGTTTTTAATGTATTTATATACTGTTGTACTGCCGCCTCGATCCATTGGGAGAGGTGGGATATAAATAAATATTACTATTATCATTATTATTATTATTATTATTATTATTATTATTATTATTATTCCATGAACATTTTAATGGAGAGGGGGGTTCCAACAGCTAACTGTGTAGCATCAGGCATCAGGAAGGTTTAGTTTACATAGGTAGGTCTTCAGGTTATCCATACAGGTCTAAAGGCAATTAAATTATCCCAACCAGAGTAGGCCCACTGAATCAACTGGAACGTTGCACGTCAACCCACCTGTAAATTCTTCTGATTCAGTAGGTCTACTCTAGTTGAGAGTAACAGCAGGATTTAGGCCAGAGTCTTTCAACACAAAATTACCACAGCCTGCATGGACGGACACAACTAGCAATCCTCTTAACACCACTAGGGGATTTGAAGCTTGGGTCATTTCTGCACGGGATTGTTATAGTGCTATTATTCCACTTTCAACATGCTGTGGGATCCTGGGGTTTGCAGTTTAGGGAGGGGCCTCAAAGGCCCCTCAACACCTCAAAGGCCCCTCCCTAAACTGCAAACCCCAGGATCCCACAGCATGTTGAAAGTGGAATAATAGCACTATAACAATCCCGTGCAGAAATGGCCTTGTATTGGGTGCATTATTTGCTCCATCTTCCATTTCAGTATTAGAAAACCTATGGCCAGTTCCTTTGATTTCAGGGGCAGGAGCGGGAGTAAGTAATAAAGATACCACAGGGCCAACCTTGGCCTTCAAATATACTTTCGTTTTCTAATCGATCTGCCCTTCTTGATATAAATAACCATGTTATTAAAAATAAATTGCTTTGAAAGGGCAGGGAGGGCAGGCTTCCTCCTCCCCCCACCGTTTGGCGCAAAGAGAATCGTGTTCCTCTCCCCACCCTGACCATTCACGCGGGCCATAGGAAGGACCCCTCTGATATTGGTAAGCCGCCCCCCCCACAATTCTCCTTCGCAAATTAAGTCACCCATGGAAATTAATTGATCATTTCCACCCTCCTGTCTATTTATTCCCCCTGCCACGGTGGGTGGGTCAATAAAGCGGAGAGAAAGCCACTCTTTCCAATGCGGGGGAAGGAACTGCCTTTTGGAAAAGGTGGTCCAGGAAAGACCCCTGCCTCTCAACCCCCCGTAAGGAGCCCCCTCCACTAGCTCTGCAGAGGCACTTTTACCCCGGCGCACGCCATGCAAACTCACCAGCGGACCTTGCGGGACATCCTGTTTTTGCTGGTATTAAAAGCATCAAACCAGCCCAAAGGGATAAACGAGGTTTCCACAAGAAAAGAAGAGGGAGCCGGGTGGGGGTGGGGGTGGGGGCGGCGGCCGCCGCGGCCACCATGGAGGGGGACAGGGCTGAAAGGAGCCCCACGGTTAGCGCGCGCAGCTCGGCCAGCCCTCCGCTGCCTCGCGCCCGCCCGGGAGACCCAAAGGCACTTTCCTATCTCGCGCCAACTCCACCCCAGCCAGCCACCTTTTTCCGGCGTCGTGACGTCGCGTGCGCGAGAAGGACGAGAAGCGAAGCACTATTGGACCCCAGGAGGAAGGAGCGGGGCGAAAGTGGCGCGCGCGGGCGAGTCGGAAGCTTCTGTTTTTGTCTCCGGGAGTTGGCAGAGCCGCTGGGCATCCAGAGCAGACAATGGCCATTTCCGCACTGGGCGGTTAGAGCCGATGATTCCACTTTCAACCTCCTATGGAATCCTGGGGTTCGCAGTTTCGGGAGGGGCCGGCCGGCCCCTCCCGAAACTGCAAACCCCAGGATTCCATAGGAGGTTGAAAGTGGAATCATCGCGCTCTAACCGCCAGTGCGGAAATGGCCAATGAGTGATATCAGAGGGGAGTGATATCATGGGGAGAAGGGAGGATTAAGATTTTTTTTTAACATAACAAAACAATGATCCTCCAAAACAGCGCCCTGTGACAGTGTTGTATATTGTATATCATATATATGCGTGTATATAAATGGAAATATTTGTACAATTAATAAAAATATCTGGGGAAAACAAAACAAAAGAGCGCACTGTGAATCTGTAAGTATTGATATAGCTCCCACGCCTCCCCAATTATTTTTTTTAAGAGTGTATATTTGATTACCTCCGCCGGACAATGCACCGTCTACCCAGAAGGCATTTTTGTAGGGTTTTTCTGTGAGATGGTACGTTTTACTGGTTTTTACATTTTACCTCTCTCTGCAAGGGGTTGCACCGGTGTGCATGTGTTCTCCTCCACCCCCGATCTCGGTTATGATGGACGTGGCCTGGGTTCAGATCCCCACCCAACCATGTCCCCGGGCCAGACATTCATCCCTCCGCCTGGCCTACCTCACAGAGTTGTTGTGAGGATGAAATGGGCAGAAGTGGGAGGAGAGCCATGTGTTTTGCTAACTCCCAAGGTGGTTTACAGTTTTAAAATACTAAAATCTGTGTTACCAAAGTGTCATTTGACAGGTTTCTATAAAAGGATTTGTTCAGAAATGGAAATCCAAAAGGGGAAAAATGTGTTGCAGAGCTAAGAGCATATGTTGCTATAGTGCAGCTCCTGTTCTACTACAAACTGCTGCTCTGTGTTTCCAGAGATCAGTGCATTTTGGTCCACAGTAGCATGATTTAAAATCACCTTTTATGCAAGCAACTGATTTTTCCCCCAATACACATTTTGGACACAGCTTCATCTAATTCAGGAATGCAAGGCCTTCCAGATGTTGGACTGCAACTGCCATCAGTCCTTCCTACTATAGCTAGTGCTAATGGGAGTTGCAGTGCTATACCATGCCGAAAACTACAATTCACCATCCCTACCCTATGGCAATACTCTGTAATTGTGTCAAACCCAGTAGATTGACAAGAAACACAGTGTCTCAAGTTAATGAATTCAGCAAGGCTTAAGCACAGAGAAGGAACAATTGACGTATAGCAACAACAACAACAACAAAAAACCACTGAAATATATTACCAGTGATCTACAACCCATCTTGGGCAATGATACATCTCTTTAAGCCTTGGGGTGC
The DNA here is from genome assembly GCA_948474755.1 of Ctenosaura bakeri. Lineage (NCBI taxonomy): Eukaryota > Metazoa > Chordata > Lepidosauria > Squamata > Iguanidae > Ctenosaura > Ctenosaura bakeri. The sequence goes on along the minus strand of CAOLHI010002099.1, from coordinate 210,228 downwards.
TAGGCCTGTGTTTGCTTATCTCCACTCGTCTTTAAAAAGTTGATTTCTCTGTTGCAGCAGAGTCTGCAACAGAGAAACAGAGACAAGAATCAGACTCTCAACAGATGCAGGCTATCTCTATTTTCCCATAGAACAATACTATTACAGGCCTTAATAATATCCACAACATGAGGAATTTTTTCATAAAACAGCTCATCTGCCAGATTGCCATTGTTGTGTGCTTTCAAGTCATTTATAACTTATGACTACTCTCAGGTGTCCCTATCATGGGATTTTCTGGGGGCTGAGAATGCGAGATGTGGGTTTCCATGGCCAAACAGGGAATCGAATTCTGGTCTCCAGGGTTATAGTCCAGTCTCAAACCACTGTACCACACTGGTTTTCTTCCTCTACTAGATATTACCATCATTTCCCAGTAACACCCTCTTGTATTTTTAAATAAGGCATACAGGTTTATTTCTACCCACAGACAAAAAAAGAAGAAGAAAATAATAGCCAAATATCTGACATCAGAAATAGCAGTAGTAAGAAAAAACCTAGAGCAGTAAAATACTTCTGTCTTCCAGGACACCAAGCATCTGACATCAAGCTGATCATGCTTCAATCTCTTGAACAGAAAAAAGTTCCTTACATGTGTTAATTGGCCCTTTAGTATCACAGTTAAGGTATCATCAATGTACCGGTACTCATTGTAAAGTTGAAGGCATTCACGGCTGGAATCCATAGGTTGTTGTGGGTTTTCTGGGCTTTAAGGCTGTGTTCTATTAGTATTTTCTCCTGACATTTCGCCTGCATCTGTGGCCGGCATCTTCAGAGGATCTGGTGGCATGGAAATGAGACAGAGTATATATACTTGTGTAGTCCCTGGGTGGGAGGAAGCAACTTGCACGTCTTAATAGTTGGCCTGTATGATGGCCTGTTGTTAAATGGGATATCCCCAAGGGTTGTATTGTTAGTCAAGGGATACGCATAACGGTGCGTTGTTTACATTAGCCATCCATTGTATTGATTCTTGTAGAGGGACCTCCTGAAATACTTCTTTCAATTTTTTCTGGCTACAATGACTATACCTCTCCACCCACCCATATGCATAACAGTCTGCCAGCCTGAAACAACACCTTTTATAAGTGCTGGGGTGAAAAGAGAGAGAGAAGCAATATATTTGTTTCAACTGCCACATGTGATGCTTGGCTATCATTGTTTGTTGCAACACACTTAAGAAAACAAGGAACCTTGCAGCACGTTGGAGAACAACACATTTTACTGTATGTATCATAAGGTTCTGTGGATTTCAGCCAATGAAACCTAATGGGTGTAGGAGCCCCTGAAACCTTATGCCAAATGAAATTGGTTAATCTATATAAAATGCCACAAGACTATTGTGATTGTTGAAATATTGCAGCTAACCTGCACCCAAGCCAAGTATTCTTATGAAATATACCTCGTCTGGTGACTGGCTTAGCTCTATGAAGGAGACTAAACACTGACATCACACTCACACCCCCAGGTAAAATAGATGTTCATCTGGAAAATATCTCATCTGATGACCAACTGACCTCTACATGCATAAAGTAGGCAAGAAACCACAAACAACATGAACATTGTTTGCTTCCAGTGGGTGGAAAAATCAGTGTTCCAACACAGACAATAAGAGCTTGGAAAAGTTACTTTTTATATTACAGTTCCCAGGATCCATAGCCAGCATGGCTATTGGCCTACTAATTGCAACATTCTAGGAGTTGTACTCCAAAAAAAGCAAATTTCCAACTCTGCATTAAAGTACGGAACTCACTGGAGCATTCAGTTACGTGTCAATGAACAACTTGCTTTTTCACATTAGAGATAAATGTTCTGGTCTGTGACCAAAATAAACCCATTCATTTATTACAAATAAATATACTTTTCCCAGTCTGCTGTGTAAATCTATTCCTCAAGTACTGCAATTTCTAGAATTTTAACATGGAATAGAGGATGTTTTTTATTAGCCTCTTGAAAGAAAATGTTTTGGTATCGCGTAGAGAACTGATAGTTTTCAGCAATCAATATGCATAGTTTAAAAATTCTGTACAAGGCAGGAGTAAGGGGAAGGCAAGCCAGTACAATGCCACAGACAAACATTTTATCAAGATTTTGCATTCATAGTCATTGCCTTTAGATGGCACTGTTGTGCTTTATAAACAGGTAAGTGTTTCTTGTAAACTGAAGGGTAACATTGTCAAAGCAGCTAAGATATGGGGACAGATATACATCTTTACAATCCAGGGTTCAGAGTGGAACAGCATAGATTTATGCCTTCTTGGAGTCAAGATAATGTAACACATTTCCTCTGAATGCTTCTGATTCCTGTGGATCTTCTGAATCCTATGCACTTTGAAGTAAGTCCCACTGAGATCAATGCATAACAGCATGCTTACTAAAAAGTAAATTCCATTGAGTTCAACAGGACTCATTTAATAAACCCAATTGAAACTCTACTGCACTTCCATGTGCACAGCGCAGCCAACCTTAGATATTGAATTTAGTGGAACATACTTCTGAACAAACATCAGATACTGGAAATGTTACTGTTTGGACTACAGTTCTCAAAGCCCCCCAGCCAGCTTGGCCGTAGCACGTATTGACATTTCTGAATGAATGGGGAAATTCTGCAAGTTGTTTCCATGATTTCCACTCAACTGGGCCATTTTACACTAAGAGACAGGTGCATTTTTAAAAAAAAGAAATAAAAAATAATGTACAGTTGGGAGGAGCAAAAATTCATTCAGAATGATCTATGGTCTTCAGTAGAGAGATGTCTTACTTTGCTGCCTTATACAGCCTGTTCCTGACATCACTGCCAAATTGATCTGCCTATGCTTAAAGGTAGGCTTAAAGCATGACTTCAGTCTTCTGACCACCTTCCCCAACCCAGGGCCTTCCAATTATGTTACACTACCACTCCTATCACTCCTGTAATTCAACATATCTGATTAGTGGAGAAGGCTGGTCTTTAGATTACTAATAACTACATGACATACAACAGATACAGCATTCATTCCTTTACTTTTTTATTTATCATATGTCTAAACCACTTTTTATATAAACAAAAACCACAAAGTTGTTGTTGTTGTTGTTGTTAACTGCCATCAAGTTACCTTCGGCTTATGGCAGTCCTATGGATGAGAGATCTCTGAGTCACCTATCATCAACCTTTGTGCTCTGGTCTTGCAGATTCAGGGACATTTCTTCCGTCATTGAGTCTATCCATCATTAATGTGATCTTTGTCTTTTCCTATTGCCTTCTACCTTACAAAGCATGATTGTCTTTTCTAGTGAGTCATGTCTTCTCATAACATGGCCAGAGTACAACAGCCTCAATTTAGTCATCTTAGCTTCTAGGGAGAGTTCAGGCTTGATTTGCTCTAGGACCCATTCATAGAATCATAGAATCATAGAAATGTAGAGTTGGAAGAGACCACACAGGCCATCCAGTCCAACCCCCTGCCATGCAGGAACACCCTCAAAGCACTCCCAACAGATGGCCATCAAGCCTCTGCTTAAAAACCCCCAAGGAAGGAGACTCCACTACACTCCGAGGCAGCACATTCCACTGCCGGGCAGCTCTGACTGTCAGGAAGTTCTTCCTGAGGTTCAGGTGGAATCTCCTTTCCTGCAGCTTGAATACATTGCTCCTTGTCCTGGTCTCTGGAGCAGCAGAAAACAAGCCCACTCCTTCTCTACATGGCATCCCTTCAAATATTTAAACATGGCTATCATGTCCCCTCTTAACCTGCAGACTAAACATACCCAGCTCTCTACGTCTATCCTCATAGGGCATGGCTTCCAGGCCTCTCACCATTTTGGTCGCCCTCCTCTGGACTTGCTCCAGCTTGTCAATATCCTTCTTGAATTGGGGTGCCCAGAACTGGAAACAGTATTCAAGATGAGGTCTAACCAAAGCAGAGTAGAGTGGTACCAGTACCTCCCTCGATCTAGACACCATACTCCTATTGATGCAGCCGAGAATTGCATTGGCTTTCTTGGCTGCCGCATCACACTGCTGACTCATGTTCAGCTTGTGGTCTATGAAGACTCCTAGATCCCTTTCACACGTACTGCTATCCAGCCATGTGTCCCCCATCCTATATTTCTGTATTCCATTTTTTCTACCTAAGTGTAGGATCTTACACGTCTCTCTGTTGAATTTCATTTTGTTCGCCTTGGCCCAGCTCTCCAATCTATCCAGGTCATTTTGAATTTTGATCTTGTCCTCTGGCCTATTAGCAACCCCTCCCAGTTTGGTGTCATCTGCAAATTTGATGAGCATGCCCTCTATTCCTTCATCCAAGTCGTTGATAAAAATATTGAATAGCACTGGGCCCAGGACAGAACCCTGTGGCACCCCGCTAGTCACTTCTCTCCAGGATGAAAAGCAGCCATTTGTGATCACCCTTTGGGTTTGGTCAGTCAACCAATTATAAATCCAACTAACAGTAGCCCTGTCCAGCCCACATTTTACTAGCTTTGTTGCAAGGATGTCATGGGGAACTTTGTCGAAGGCCTTACTGAAATCGAGATATGCGACATCCACAGCATTCCCTTCCTCTATCAAGCTAGTAACTCTATCATAAAAAGAGATAAGATTAGTCTGGCATGACTTATTTTTGAGAAATCCATGTTGACTTCTTGTGATTACCACGTTGCTTTCTAAATGATTAGAAACTGACTGCTTAATGATCTGCTCCAGGATCTTTCCGGGTACGGATGTCAGGCTGACTGGGCGATAATTGTTTGGGTCCTCTTTTTTTCCCTTCTTGAAGATGGGAACAACATTTGCTCTCTTCCAGTCTGCTGGAACTTCTCCTGTCCTCCAAGATTTCTCAAAGATAATAGCAAGCGGTTCCGAAATGACCTCTGCCAGCTCTTTTAATATCCTAGGATGCAATTCATCTGGCCCTGGAGACTTGAATTCATCCAGTGTGGCCAGGTATTCCTGTACCACCTCTCTACTTATTATGTGCCTCATTTCCCCTGCTTCATTTGTCTCTTTAGCAGTCCACAATATCTGTAGAACTCTCCTCCAGCATCACCTTTTGAAAGAGTTGATTTTCTTCCTATCAGCTTTCTTCGCTGTCCAACTTTCATAGCCAAACATAGAAACTGGAAATATGATGGCATGGAGAATCCTAACTTTAGTATTCAGCAATATTTCTTTACATGTCAGGATATTGTCTAGTTCCTTCATAGATGCTTCCCAAGTCCTAGTCTTCTTCTGATTTCTTAACTGTTGTCTCCTTTCTGATTAATGACTAAAACAAGGTATGGAAAAACAGGAACTATTTCAATGTCTTCATCATCTGTTTTAAGGTTATGTAGATCATCTGTGGTCATTATTTTTGTTTCATAAAATGTAGTCTTGTCTGAGCCCCTCACCAATTGGAAACCATTCTGTTGTCCCATATTCTGTTTGCAACACTGTAAAACAGTAAAACCATCATCCTCTCAACAAAAAGAAAACAAAACCAAAAACAAAACCACTTCTAAAAAGTTTGTGACTGGGCAAAGCAAAGGATAAAAGATAAATACCTATCATGTCCTAGCACTGTGAGATGGCAAGACGTACAAAACAGAGCAGTGCTTCTGCCTCTTTAAGGCCATCTCCACACAAGACTGTTATAGCACTTTGATCCTACGTTCAACATCCTATGGAATCCTGGGGTTTGCAGTTTCGGGAGGGGCTGACTGGCCCCTCCCGAAACTGCAAACCCCCGGATTCCATAGGATGTTGAAAGTGGAATCAAAGCGCTGTAACAGTCTTGTGCAGAAATGGTCTAACAGTTGTATAGAAGAGGGACAACCAGCAAGTGGAGTTTGCCTGATAACCTCTATCTGCTGAATTTCCTATACAGCTATTAGAGCTGAAGGAACCCTGTTCAGCTTTACACCTGGTCACCTTACATCCTACACAGCATAAACATCACTGCAGAGAAGGCTCTGCTACATACCTCCATTAAAAGTACAATAGCTTAAGGCACCAGATCCTGTCTAATCTGGAAGCAAAGCAGCATCATTCCTGGTTAATACTTGGCTGGGAGACTGCCAGTGAAAAGCAGATGCTGTAGGTTATATTTCAAAGGAAGGCACCTGCAAAGGAAGGAACTGCCTTTGAGTATTCATTGCTTAATAAACCCTATGAAATTCATGGAGTTGCTATAAGTCAACAGGTGACTTGCAGGCACAGAGACATGTACTGAAGACTGGCATAAAGGAGAAATTTTCCCAAGGTAACCTGATCCTGAGTACTAAAGGGCATTATATATTAATACCAATGCCTTAAACCTAGAATCATAAGCCTTGTGTACCTTAAATCCTTGCATTGCCACGCCATGAAAAACTACACTTGTTATATTATTGCCTGCCATACAGCTGATTGAAGGCACAGAACTAAAAATGCAAATTTTTGAAAGGGAACTCAGTCCACCAAACCTTTCTAAACTGATCCACTAGCATGGAGAAAACAAGTCAGATGGGTTTGTGAGGTAGCAACAAAACTCATTAGTAATACTTTATTGATTCAGCGTAGATCTTGGTTTTAAAGGCATCGGTTCTTTATTTGAAGTAATTATTATTAGCTGCCTATTACAAGGATTAACATGAACTTACATAAATAAAGTGCTGGAATATATTAAGCTCTTGGGATCAATAAGTCTGACATAGTGGAAGTTTCATGTATACATACTGTTAGGCCTGCTCGTTCAAAGATCCTAATTCCATGGTTAGAGAGAAAAAGCTACACCTGTTTGTGTAGTTCATGTTCCTCTATAAACTGCTTCAGGTGGTGTCTTCAGAACATCCTGGCTGTTCTAGCAAATAAAATTAATTAGAAAATTAAAAAAGTGTGCTGCAATCCATGAAAAAGATGTATAAGACTCACCAGAAGGCCATACAGGTGATTCTTAAAGAATAGTCTTCGGAGAAAAAAAAGAGTGAGTCCTAGAAAGCAGTTTTGATAAATAGACGGTTAGTGGGGGTTTTTTTTTATATTAGCTCTTGTTCAAAGGTTCTTTGAAATATTGGTTTAGTTTCAGTAGTATTTGCCTTGTTTTGGGAAAGTACTTTGGGCCCAAGAAGTAAGAGGTCAGTTTCCTAGGTAGCAGACAGTTTCCTTAACTTGACTCTAGATTAAATTAGTGAAACTACATTAGCTCCTGCTGGACTGTGTGCATTTTGGCTACGATTTTTGTGGAGATAAAAAAGCTTCTCTCTTTCAGTGGAGTTCATAACATGTGCACACCTGCACCCTTCACTTGCTTTAGAATGTTCTTTTCTCTCTTGCTCTCAATCTCTGGGTTTTTCAAAATAGTAAATAAGTTCTTTTAGTATAGCAGTTCCTTTTACTTAGCGTAGTGGTTCTTCAAATACTCACAGACGACAATAATTTCTTTTCCCTGCAAGGAATTAACTGCTACAGGAAAGGAAGATGCTGCAGGCCTTGTAACTGGCTCTCTTAAAGTGGTGACCTGAACTTTACTATCCTTTTGCAGACTTTGTTTTTCTTGCTAACAGACTGAAAGAACTTCTGGGCTTTATAATGCCTTACTTGCTAGTGGAGTTGCAGAGCTATGTTGCTCCCATACTCAGCATTGAGTACTATTTGAAAAAAGTGAATGCTTGAGGATAAAGATGATACACTATGGCAAGAAAGTCCATAGAAATGGTTGCACGCCCCTAGGGAGTTGCAGAAGAACATACATGTGTAAGTGGACCTCGTGTAATATTACTATAATCTGTAGTAACCTGAAATTAATGCAGAATTCTAGTCACCACTAGTAGACAGGTAAGTTTGGGAAGTGATCGTCATTTGCAACCTGTTTGTTGACCATAACAAGCATAAAATATAAACTACTGCCATTCATCTACTATTCTAGTGTGCTAATTCCTGTGAACTAGGTCCAGTGAGGAGCTGCAGCTGAGATGAAACCACAGAGCACGTATGTATTGTTGGCACTGGGTTGCTGTGGAATGGCTCTCTAGTATTAAATCAGCTCATTGTGGTATCAGTATCATATCCTGCACCAATTGCAACCTGGAGCAATTATGTACCAGTATTTCCCAAACCTGAAGGGCTATGGGATGATGTTATTTTGTGGTCCTCAGGCATTGAGATGTGTGGTAACAACTGTACTACATTACTGGGGTGAACAAATAGAGAGGAAGCATTGGTTCTTGACTCTTACTAAATTGGAGTAGTTACAAATTTTCTTGACAAAGAATACTACCCAACGCTCTCTGTACAAAGAAAAAGGGAACTGATTTCTGGAGGGCTTTGGAACAACTTGTATTTTTCTTATCAAGGGATGGAAAAAATGGAAGCTTATGATAAGGTGAAGAGACCTTGCCCTTTGTTTCTTCTCTTGAATTCTAGATTGTAAGCTTTTCAGGGCAAGAATTGCCCTGCTATAGTTTATAAATAATGGTTTCTTTCCTATAGATGCATATCTGAGTAACCATGCTTAGAATCTGGCTACTAAAGCAGTGCTACTTGGTTTAAGTAGAGAATCCTATTAATGGCTTGCAGACCTCCACAAAAAGGACACTTCCATGAATGAAGGGTGCGAGATAATTTTTATCCATTTCTCTTTTCATGGTGTTCCTTGTGCACTCTCCAATCTTTTTGGGAGACAGTTGGAAGAAGGAGGAAATTGGAAAAAAATTGCTTCTTCCCCTTCCCTCTAGCTGCCCACCCAGAAAAGCATCCAGATGGTAGAATAGAAGTTTCTGCTAGATTTGATTATTTCCATGGATGGAAGGAGCCCTTCTGTTTGTGGAAAAGCAAGTCTGGGCTCAATCCTGTGTCTAAACCTGGTAGGTCCATAAGGGTGACCAGCTACTAAAAATATTAACTGTAGCAGTACCTTGTTAAGACTACTTTCTAATCCAAGTTTTATTTCTATCAGCAGGTTCTACTAGATTTCCAAAGACCTATTCTATTCACTTGGAAATCAGAGGATGTCTTTTCAAACCTCTTCTAGTATTTTGTCACTTAAAGACATCATGGAAAATGGCTTTCTGATTAGTTCTTCTAGCTACAGCTTCTCTTCAGATAGCAGCTGTCTCCTGGAGATGAACAGCATTCCTAGAACCGAGGTGTGGAACAATGCAAGTAACATGCAGAATATGTCAAAAGACAGCTCTCTGGCTGTCAAGGTAACTGAATCCTCTTTGAATGGCATGAAAAGTGATCTGCAGGGTTCATGTGATGGTGCTACATCATTCTGCAAAACTCCAATCCAGCCATGTGCTTTTGACTTGTCAAACTTGAGTTCTGCAAATAATAGCAAGTCCAATTCCACAGGAGATGTATTCTGTGAAACCAAATCTTCTACCCCATGCAAAGAAGATAAGGTCCCTAAATTAACTGAGAACATGCTGTTAAAGAGTTCTGAAATAAATGATAGTACAATCTTCAAGAAGCCACCTCCACCACCAATGTGGGAGATCTCTGGAATACAAGCTACTCTAGACAACACACTTTCTCTAGAAGCAAGCATGGAAGAACTTGGGTCTCTGGGCTGCATGAAAACTGATACTCCATCTCCAGAAATGTCACATTTTGCTATGCCACAGGCTGGTAGTAATGTGCCAGTACATCAAGCTCCGGTTGTTTGATCCAAACTTGCTTTTGATGTAAGTTAGCTTGAAGCTTTGGTCTACCAATTCAGCCATTTAATGTTTCACAAGGTAGTGTGCTATTCAGACACAAAAGTCTTACACCATCTGATAGGACAGTACAATTCTTTCCTCTTGTTGGAGGGACATTTTATAGGCCTGTGTAAGGCTTTGGGGTAACCTAACAGGTTCTGAACAGCCTTACTTCAGACCTGAGCAAGATTAAGCTAAATACTGTATTGGAAAGAATTCTGTTGCCATGTTCAGATATGGATGCTAGTTAGTATCTTCAGGAGTGTCCGGGAGTTGTGAAAGACTGAAAAGCAACTTGCAACCTATGATCAGCATAAACTAATTTATTAACTCAAGTGCTGGAAGTGGATGTATTTTTAACTGTTGCACATAATAATTTCTTTTACACTTCAGTGATAAGTCACCCTTGTCTTTTTTTTTTTGGTAGAAATGCAAATAAAGTAACTACTTTTGTCTTCATTGTAGCTGTCAATGACCCACTGCTCCACCAATGGGTTAGAGTGTTGGAGAGCCAGTGAGTTCTCTGCACTATTGCTATTGAGGTCCACAGGATGGTCATCTTCTAAGGTGGTGAAAAATATTCAGGCTCTGGACTGACTTCACTTACCCATTTTAGCCAGAGGGATGCAGAGGGGCTAGCAAGGCAGACTTCCTGATTAGGCTGCAACTTTGCATCTCCCAAATGAAAGTTTCTTTAGGACTTACAGTATGGTAGTGTTCCTGGTTCTGTGATGAGTCAGAGCTAGACTGTAGACAGCTGTTGGTTTCAGAACAGAATAGCATAAGCTAAAAATAATGTGTATGAAAGACAACACTAGATTCCCAACTCATATTAGGGAGATTTTGTCATAAAATTTCAGGTGAGGTTAGTTTAGTAAGAAAGGGCAGTAGAACTGGAGGGCAGTAGAACTTAATAGTCTTTACTTTGTAACTCATCCACTAAAAGAAGACACAAACTGAAAAGTATAATCTGCAATCTAATATTTTAAATAGGATCTGCCTGGCAGTGGGCTAATTAAAACAAACACTGCTAAAGTATCTAAGTTTTTTTTTTTTTTTTTGACAACAGAAAGAACACAGAGCTACAGAAAATTGCAGGATGCAAAGATTTACACTATAAAAGAGGAAGGCTGGGAATGGTCCTTTAAACATGGCGTCTTATAGATCTGAGCCAAAGATGCCATTCACTTTGAAATTCAGGTTTTCTTATTTCTCCTTTGTGGGTCTCTGATAATAAGATGAAATATCTTTCACTTCCTCTATAAAAAAATCTGTGATGGGAAAGGAGCCTAAAAGCAGTAAATGGAACGGAACAATTGAGCCACAGGTGTCAGTAGAGCAAAGGAAACTATGGATAGATAGTTTCTGGTTCCCAATGCTTTTACAAGAAAAGGGCTTTCTAAATTAGGTTGCTGACATGACGTTTCGACTAAAAAGCAGTATGGGGTTGTGTAAAAATATTGTGAGGTCTGTTCTGATACTGAAAACAAATATCTGGATCTGCTGTACTGGAGACATTGTGGCCCTTAGTTTTGTTAGAAGTATGTCTGCCCTGAGCCAGCATATGGATAGGTGTCTCTACATGAAATGTCCAGGAATAGTAATATGGATAGCCAATTGTGGTATCCTACTGGCTCATGAAGGTCAAGCCTGGACTCTATACTGGATGAGGACGGAGTGTTCATCCTTATGTTCTTAAGAGCTATTTGTATGCTTGTCTTTACAGCCCTTGGTAGAAGGCTGTTTGCAAGAGCCACTTCAGGTCTGTGATAGCCCTGCTATCCAATCTCAGCTGAGACGGACCATCCAGGCAATATCTTACTCTCACTATATTGATCTCACTTTTCAATTTCACACATCTTTTTGCTGTAGAAAGAACGTCCATTTCTGTTGAGTTGCTTTATTTTCCCATTGACCCTAAATGATGACAATCAAGTGGTGCTTCCCCCCGTTTGCCAGCAGATGATTTTTCACTGCAGAATCAGTGTCAACATGCTATTGGTTCCACCTTTGCTTGTGAATCTAATATATAAAAGTTTGTCTGTTTGTCTGTGTCAGGCTAAAACCTCATATGATTGGCTGTGTCAGAAGACTTCATATGACCTCATGAAGATTCTAAGATTTTATGGCATCCTGGGGTTTGCAATTTAGGGATTGGCCTTTAGAATTTTCAGCCAGAGAGCTCTTGGGCCTGACCAATTGCTATGGAGATGAGGCCTAGCAGCAAAGATGAGGGTGGTGTATTCTCTCTGGAACCCAAATTCTGTATGTTAATAACTCTGAATGCAGGTTGGATTGGGGAATATGGGGAAAACTTACAGGTACTGGACAAGTCAGTTGGGGGAATTACAGAACAGGATCTCAAATCTGTATATTTCAGCCACATCTAATTCCTAAGGTAAGATAATTCCTAAGGTATTTCTAACAAGTATTACCTATGAGAAAATAAAATCCCTGACAACGCTGGGTATATATGCTAGTATTGTATAATACAGTAATGCAGTGTGTGGGGAGAGGAACACAGGTGAAGTCATTTTTCTAAACAATAATTCTGTCTTGTATTAAACAGGAAAGCCCTAGTTTTGTCAAGTGTCATGTACTGGGCTAGCCTGGATCTCATGCCTAGAGTAGACCCATTGAAAAAAAATGGGAAAAGTTAATCATGGCTAAATCATTCCAATTATCCTACACTAAGTATCAGTCTCTGCAGGTATCTTCCTTGCAGTACATCCAGCTACAGGAAAAAGCTGGATGCATCTCTTTTCAATCGCTTACTTTCCAACAACACAGAAATGGCAATGCTGCACTGGTTATCGTCAGGATTTTGACCTCCAGAATGACCAAAATGGTGAGTTATGACTATCACACTTTTTCAGCACCCTAATATAACCTCCTAAATTTATCAGTTTTCTGGGTAAAGTAATAATAGGGAAAGAATGAATATTCACTGGGGGCTAAAGAATTTTAGATTCAAGGTACTACAGTCATGTTTTAAAAATGCATCCCTTTCAAATATTCAGAATTAGTTCTGCAGCAGAGACAATAAAAGGGCTAACTGGTCAAGAATGTAAGAGCAGCAGTACTTCTTATGTAGAATTTCAAAAGCTGATACATATTGATGACAATCTGAGGCACTGATCTGAGGTTATAGGCAATTTATGGCTCAATATCTTCCCATGCTTTGGTACTGGTGCAGCATGCTTCCATCAATGTGTTGCTACAGTATACCAGTTTGTGTGTATTTCTTTTCAGTTCTTTTTAACTGCCTTTATTTGTTGATGCTTTTGTTTGCACATCTGTAAGTGCTCGAAATGGTATAATTTTGTTTCAAGAACATACCTAGATGCCTAGACAATTAAATAACATTACTGATCAGAAGAAAAGGAAGCACCAGATGAAGCTGGGAGTCAGAGATCTTAGAGTACAGTCTCCTAAACCTTCTCTCCAAAGCCAATTCCTTTCAGGTGAGCATTTTCAGGGTTTCATGGCAGCAGAGTAGCTCTAGTAACATGAAAGGCAGTTTTAGTTAGAATGTGAAAGAATTTGTGATAATCCCCACATGCCATTTGCTACATAACAATCTGCTTAATTTCTACTATACATGTTATTTTAAGCTACGTATAGAAGCTTTGAGAAACCAAACAAAAAGAATCAAGAACATCAAGATGGTACAAAATGTTCTCTTTATTTAAAAACCACATTAAACATGGAATGTTTCATACATAGGAACTTATCAAAATTATTGCTGCCAGTAAGAATACTGTAAAAATTTACATATTTACAAGACTTCATAGGGCACAGAAAAATGGCAAGAAAAGTCAACAAATTTATTAAGGAACACTGAAGAAACTGGGCTCTGTTGTCTCTTCATCATCTGCCAACGAGAAATCATATTCTTTATGCAGGGAAAGGTAAATGTTTAGAAACCACCTTGAAATCCAGCTTCACTTGTATCAATATCGTGTTCCTTTCAAAAGAGAAAAAGAAATATTTATGAAAACACACAGAAAAGCTCACTTTTGTTCCCACATTTTCCAATTTTAAATACTGATTAAAAAAACAAATTGGTTTGCATTTCACAATTCAGTATTTGGTACTACAATAATTACACAACTTGAACTTAGTTTCAACGCATTTTATGAACTAAAGCCTTCAACACTGTTAAACTAATACCTCAGTTCATTCCACTAACCATTTTACAATTTTGTTTCCAACACTGCCCTCTTTATTTAAGCTGTCTTCTTTCATTTTTAAAGGTATAGTAATTTCCTTCCCTAAACAAAGGGGGCATACTTTACTGAAGCATATATGTATATGCCTGTGTCTTTACGTTGCCTGTCAACTTACAGCAACTCCATGAATTTCATAGGGTTTTCTTAGGCAAGGAATATTCAGAGGAAGTTTTGCCAGTTTCCGCCTCTGAAATATACTCTACAGCACCTGGTATTCACTAACAGTCTCTGATCCAAGTATTAACCAGGGCTGACCCTGCTTGGCTTCCAAGTTCAGACAAGAACTGGTGCCTTTAGGCCATTATGTTTTTCAAGAGAGGTACGTAGAAGAACCTTTGCTGCAGTGATGTCCACACTTTGAAGCATGTAAGGTGGCCACGTACAAAATTGAACAGAGTTCCTTCACCTCTAACAGTTACAGAGGATTCAGTGGATCTAGGTTATTATGCGAACACCACCTGCTGATAGTCTCTCTCCTATAATCTCTTCTATACTAACTGGGGCTGACCTTGCTTAGATTCCAAGATCAAAAAAGATCTGCTTAGCATACAACAAAGAAAAGGGATGCTTTTAAAAAAATCCCCGCATTGGTGTCATTTCCTCTTGAGCACTTTTTTTTTAAGCAATTCAAGGCAATGTATAGAATTGAAGAATTGGAAACGTCTGCAATCTGACTGCTATCTACTTTTTAATAAGGTAACAAGTCACCCCCCCCAAAAAAGAAAGAAAATGGAACCACTGGTCTGTACCCAGTTGTACTGTCCTACAAACAGAAGTTGTGTTGCATCGCCAGACGCCTAGAACTGGACTTCATGCAGTGGAGGAATTCTATGCAGTCTCTATTTGAACAATTACACACCCAGCTGCAAATCTGCTTGTTCATACCTACAGGACAAGAACAAATGGACTACTCCTTGTGAAAGTGGAAAAACAACAAATATGCACTAGTGATCTGTTCTTCTCTGCAGATGCTATGTTGGATTAAGGCCCTTGTCAGATTCGTAACAGCACCAGTTACTTACATTACACGCCAGGACTTATCACATGCACAAAAACTGCTACAGACAGTACACTATAGACTGCAGGACCACTTTAGATCCATCTCTAGATACCTCAGGAGATGTGCCTAATCTCAACATTTCCTTGGCAAGTTCATTATTAATGAATGGTGAAAACAGCAAAAACACACCTCTCTCTTCAGATATATCACCAGATGTATCTTGCATAAACCTCTCCTACTTAATGCCAAGAAGAAGGTGAAAACAAGCTATAGTTTATAACTACTCTGGGCTTCCAAGCTCTTTTTTTCTTGCATAAGAATTTTCTGGATCTACCTGATCTAAGTAACCCACTTTTTAGGGAGTAGGGGTTTTTTTTACTACAAGAAGTAGAAAGGAAAATTTAGAGAATTTGAGGGTCTGAAAAAAGGATTAAGTCCTAGATATAGCCCACATTTTCCTCACCTCTGGTCTAGGTACTCAGTATTGCACTATAAGGAAAGTTACTGAATCTCAAAAAAGCTAGATGGTATTTCATTTAAAAGAACTGGTAGAACAGAGTCGTTGCATGCCTTCAAGTCACTTCTGAACCCTAAGACAAACCTATCATGGGTTTTTCTCAGCAAGATTTGTTCAAAAGGGGCTTTCCATTGACTTCTGCTGAGGCTGAGAGAGCATGACTTGTTGAAGATCACCCAGTGGACTTCCATGGCTGAGTGGGGATTGGAATACTAGTCTCTCAGAGTCCTAGTCCAACACTAAAACCACTATATCATGTTGGCTCCTAAAACAAAGTACTTTCTTTTAAAGCAAATTAAGATAAATCTGAGGTTCTATTTCATTGTTCATTTTAAGGTAGTGTCTCTAGAACAGCTCTGTAAGGTAAGGAAGGGCTCTGCTGTTTCTAAAACCTATGGGCTTTTTCCCCCATAAACATCCCATAAACAATCAGATATAGTTATAAGTGAAAGGTCCAACACTTTACCTGGTTTAGCTTCTTGAACTCCACTACTTGAAAGAAAATGTGCTCTAGAATATGCTTAGCATCTTGCTGCTGCTTTGGCAGTTTGCTAGTTACCCCCAAAATATCACCACATTTTTGGACATAGAATTCCAGATCATCATCAGTACCTGACAAGAACAGAGACAGATTATGACACAGAGATGAAAACGTTATTTTAAGTTATGACAAATATTTTTATAAACAGAGAGCCTTCAGTATTCCATCTTCTAAAGTATTAGATTACCAAGAAGAAAACTGTTAGAAACCAAAGTTTACTGCAGGGAACATTTGGTGAACAACAAAATTCAGAACTCTTCTAAGATGTTTAAAAGCTTCCATATTTTTCTTGTCCTAATTTATCTGTATTAAGATTTCTCAGTCACCCACTCAAGAAATTTATCCTGCAATAGCAACCACAGATTCAAATGTCAGCACTACTCACATTTATTAGTTATTTGAGCAAGTCGGGCTTTTTCAGATGAGAAAGTTTCATCCAAATCAAACAGATCCAGGCTGGGAGGAGGCAGTTCTCGGAAGGCTGGTGGAAAAACCTAATAACAGAAAAGTAAAACTATCGTATGCAGTACTGTTCTTGTTCCAAACAAAAAAAGAGCACAAGTACACTCTCAAATTAAACGCTTGTATATTGGTGTGTTCTATACACTAAAAGCACAGTCTGCCTAAATACTCTAAAGGCAACAGACTGTCTGATGTTGGAAGCCAAGCAGGGTTAGCCCTGGTTAATATTTGCATGGGAGACCACCAGGTGGTATAGGCTATATTTCAAATGAAGGAATTGCCAAAACCACCTCTGAGTATTCCTTGCCTAAGAAAACCATATGATATTCATGGGATCCTCATAAGTCAACAGGCAACCTGAAGGCACATACACACAAGGTGAAACATTGACAAGCAGCCATTCTATTTAAAGCGTCTTCATAAACATATACAAATTTCACCTTTCCTATTTCAGTGGCAAACTAGTGGATTCAAAGGTAAGGATTATGTTGAATGGAAGGCAAACAATAGGTTTAATGTTTAATATCAGGATGTTAGCCAGTGGCAGGCTTAGGGCAGATTCAGGAGACTTTAGAGATATGCTTAGATGTGAAAATGTAATATGTTAAAAAAGATAACGTGGCCACAGTTTTGTTTTTTTTAATCTGATAGATCATTTTGCTTGGTGTAAACCTTTACTTATTTTCATTGCTTTTCCCCAACAAAATTTCCAGGATAGCTGGGTTAGTCTATTACAACAAGTGGCAACTTATAGACTAGTAAGTTTTATTTAGAACAACCTTTTGTGGACACCAGCCTACTTCTGCATCCAGTGAAGCAGACTGGAGTCCACAAAAGCCTATGCCAAATAAAACACAGTTGTTTCTTAAGGTGCTATAGTACTGTGTTGTAATTGCCCCTCAAACCAACTTATGTCCAAGACCCTAAATACACGGCTCTGTTCCTGCATCTTAGTTTTCATTCTCTCCTACCCGTGTCTAAAACCTGAAGTCGTACACTCTTGTTTAGTCATCCTGCTAAATCTCTGAAAGATTATTTGTATGTTTTGTTGCCTATCCTGCCTTTAGAGTTACTCTACACTCACCTATCCATTCTACTGCTATGTTGCTGCTATCCTTTTGCTTTCATCCCTTATATCAGAAATCTAAGCAACTCAAAAATATACCTGTTCTCTTTACATCAGGGATGTTCAATCTGTAGCCCTCCAGATATGTGGGAATGTAATTCCCCTCAGACAGTTTAGGATGATGGAAGTTGGAACTGAAGGTTGCAGTTCCCCACCTGTACATTGTACAATCCCTCTGTTGTAACAAGTGATAATATTACTCACTGCTGGCTGGAGTGGAGGCAGAGGAGTCTCAAACTGAGGCTGAATTAGCTGAAGTGGCTCGTATTTCACATTCAGCTGCTCATAAGATCTGTAAAGTAAAGACCGGTGTGGTGGGGGGGTGGGGAGATAATAGCATGCAAATTCATACTTAGAAATACTTTACACAGTAATCTTGTTGACAAACACAAGAAATAAGTGTGCCCTGTTAATGTTATCCTATGTAAACAGCTCAGCCGTTGCTAAGCCTGAAATCCTAAACAATCTGACTAATCTTAAATATACTTACAAGGCACTCTAATTTACAAGCTAACGATTGTATCATCAGTCAGCACATATACTCCATTTTAGATTAATATTTTGATGCCTATAATTCCAGGTTTCTTCAAATACTTAAATATAGACAAAGGACTTGAACACAAACAGGACTTATTAAGTTAAAGGTATGCACATGTGAACTCTCAGCATTTGTCCTCTTTCCATTTGTAGCATAAGACACACTAAACTTTTTGCATCTTATGAAAAATGTTAAGTGCCTAAAACCTAGTGAAACAAACTATCATTTGTTATACTATTAACTTAGAAACAGAAGAATAAGGTTCTGAGTATACTAAATAACATCACATACACTTACTTGATGATTTTAGGAAGTGCTGTAGTATCCAGCTGGTAAATAGACATATCAAAGAGTGTTGTGAAGTTTCGTGGGTTCTCATCTCCTTCTTGCAGACAAACTCTTAATCGTTCTGAGAGAGTGGCTACATCTGGAAGCATTGTATAATCAGATATCTGAAAAAAGTAGCATTAAAATAAACAACTGCACCTGCAACAACTGAATGAAAAAGCTTACTTAACAAAATAATAATACATTGAAACCTAACTGCATAGGTGTTCATTTAGTTAGTATGATTGTCATCCCTGCAGCCTGGCTGTTATATGCCTTTGATTCATTTCTTACTTACGGCAAGCCTAAGGTGAACCTATCACAGGGTTTTCTTGTCATGATTTGTTCAGAGGGAGCTTGCCATTGCCTTCCTGTGAGACTGAGAAAAGTTTGACTTGCCCAAAATCACCCAGTTGGTTTACATAGCTGACCTGGAACTTTAATCTCCCAGAATCCTAGTCCTACACTCGAACCACTACATCATGCTGGATCCTAAACACATTTATTAAATCTCTTGGCACTGAACACAGATCTTAAAACATTTTTTGAACAGTAACAATACGGGTCATCAAGATAAATTTATTCTCCACGTGGGTGCTTCAAATTATACAGTGATACAGTCTTAATCTGCACTGCAAAATATCAGTCAATAATATACATTATTACATACTGCAAACCAATTTAAAATTTCAGGTAACATAAAAATAGATTTTCAGAACAGTACCTCCATAAAACAAATATCAAATCAAAGAGCTCATTTTTTTCTTTAAAATTACCAAACTTTCCCTCTTGGTAACAATGAAAAAGTTTATGAAACAAATTTAAAAATTCAACAAAACTTATCAACTATATTTTATGGTGGTCAAGACTAAGTTAGTAACTATTGGAATGGTTTCTCATACCTCTGGATCATCTGCATCAATCTGGTTTAAATGGATGTCATCAGTTGTAAGCCACTGGAAAAGTACATCCTAAGAAATCACAGACCCCTGTTATGACTGTGAAACTTCTTCAATTAATCTCTATGTCATATATGATTGTTCATATGCAGTCAGAAAACAAGTAAAGTGTGCTCTCCATATATACAGGAATTCTATTCAAAGAACCCTGTGAATGGCAAAATTTGCACATGCTCGGTTCTAACATTTTCAATGGTGGCAAGGTATGCGTGGACGCTGCAGTTGTGCGTGCGCGCGTGCACTGACACCATTTTAGGTATAGGACATGACACAGACACTCAAGTTCATACACCTGGAGAACATAGGTAAGGAGAACGGACAGTATACATGAAAAGCCTTGAAGTCTCTATTTTAGGAGAAAGGCAGCAGGATGATGCTGATGATGTAACATGGACAGCAGCAGCAGCAATATTTATTTCAAATGTCACACTAAACCATAATTCAGCATGACATGAACTTATGCAAGCCTTTGGATCATATACTGTCTCTTCACCATCTGTGTGGACACAAAAGATGAATTTAAAATCTTCACTTTCAGTTTCATAGAAAATAAAATTCACTCTGTTGAGTAATGTCTGAGCTTCAAGGAAAGCTGATCAACTGATAGTTTGAGAACACAGAGTAATAAAACAAGGAGTTTTATAATAAAGGCTCACCATGATCTTGCTGTTTTCTTCTTTTTCCAAATACTGGTCAGTGAACATATGACAAGATCCCAGTACAGCTAACTTTCCACTTTGATTCTATCAAAGAGTAGGAAATACGTTACTGATCTGTGGGAACACAAACTATACCACCAAGCACACATAAACGCTTTCTTTTATCAGTCAAACTTTTTAATATTATATCACCATAACAATTCATATTAGTAAGATCAAGATCACTCCTGGTATAGCTAAAAATGTAAGTATTCACACTGGGTGTTCTGATGCTACCAACAAGATTTTAACTTTAACAAGAGAGGCTAATATTGGTTTACTTCATTTTGTTGCTCATTTCTATTAAGCCAGTAAAGTTCAAACAACATGTACAGTGAATTTATAAAGGATAGTACAACTTCACGGTACAGATAACTAGTACAGTTAAGGAAAATATGTCATCTAGTCTGCAATCCTATACTCACTAATCTGTGATTAAGTCCCATGAAATTCAATGGGACTTCTGAGCAGACATGTATGGGACTGCACTCTTAGTGGTTCATACAGACATATGTCTACACGTCTACACATGCAAGCTAGTGTCTTTAGTAGGCTAAACTAAAACACAATTGATGTTTTCCTTCTGCTTTACCAACTAAACAATCACAGAAAAAAAGAAAAATTAAGCCAAGAGAAGACCTTAAGTTTGAAACTGATAATCAAAACAAACCTGGTGCAACTTACTCTGCTCTCCAAACAAGTTTCTAATAAATGGACCACTAAAGACAGTATTTCTGATCTTCGACAGAGTATCTCCACTATCAAGACTACAGTGTGATTCCCAGAAAGGAGATACCTCTTTTTCAGGGGTGGGAAACCTTCAGCCCTACTGTTATTTTCCACTACAGTGTGAAAAAAACCCTTAGTACTAACCATGATAGCTCTTATTTCTCAGGATCTCCAATTCAAAACATCTGAATGGCTCAAAGGAGCCCATTTGAATGGTTTCATGCTAAAGGTACATCAACATTATTGAACGAAAAATTCAACACATGATTTTCACGCAGTAATTACCTTATAATGATAAAAAGCCAAGATAGGCCTATTTAGAGGAAAACAGATAGATCCCGTGGACAGAACAGCCACTGCTGGTTTCATCACGTTTAGCGTAGCACCAAACGGATACACAAAAGTGAGAGCTCTACACGAAAAGCCAAATAATGTTATGAAGTATTTGTATATTCCACAGAGTTTCACATGCTTTTAAATACATTCTTATACAAAGCTTAAAGAATTTACCTTTTGGACTACAGTTCCCAATCCTAAATCCAATTGTAACTCACTGAAATAACATAATCTACCTAAGTGGTGATGTACTAAGTTTCCATTGATTCAGTGGGTCTACTCTATTTGGCACTAAGAACTGGATTTAGCCGCTTGAACTGCTGAGCCAACATTACCAATACCTCTGCTAGCTGGGGGATTCTGCAAGCTGTAATGAATTGAAATAATCTATCTAAACTCTGTTCTTACCACAAAAATAATGTATGTCTCGTCCTTTTGTCCATACACCCACAGCAAGAGTTTGTGAAAATGTGAGACTGATTAAGTGCGGAGCCACTTTTCTTAAGCAGTATTCCACTTCCATTCTGTGAGAAGAGGCTTCCAAATAGGAGAATCTTTGGATTCAAACCAACAATTCACAGGACTGAATTTCAGCATACCATCAAATCCTATTTTTCCTCCTTTTTTGTAATTTGTGTCTAAGACACAGATTGAAACAATGTTTCAGGAGGGAGCAGGCTTGTTCTCTACTGCTTCAGAGACTAGGACAAGGAGCAATGGATTCAAGCTGCAGGAAAGGAGATTCCACTTGAACCTCAGGAAGAACTTCCTGATGGTCAGAGCTGTTTGGCAGTAGAATATGCTGCCTCGGAGTCTGGTGGAGTCTGGAGGTTTTTAAGCAGAGGCTGGATGGCCATCTGTTGGGAATGCTTTGATGGGTGTTCCTGCATAGCAGGGGGTTGGACTCAATGGCCCCTGGGGTCTCGTCCAACTCTGTGATTCTATGTTTCTTTTACACAGTGAACAGGGCACAACATAATGAAAAACTATTCCATTTCCTAGATTTCACACTATGATGAATTCCCTTTAGACAGCATTTTGAGAAGCAAAATACAGAATCTTATACATGTGATGGTATATTCCATTTTGATAACAGTCCCATCACTTTACAACACAGTGATTCAAAAGACCTGTAACACACCTAATACGGAGATAACCACAGCTTGAAAATATTAGAAATAAAAATTCAAAAAGTAAACCTTGATTTTGCCATTTTATATAAGAGATGCCAATTACTTCACTATTGTATATAATGGGATGAGCATCCACGGATTTTGGTATCAGGGCAGGGGGGTTCTGGAACCAACCCCCAACAGATACTGAGGGCTCACCATACTTACTGTGCATCATTTCCACTGTTGTCTTCATCTATTATCCCAGACACAGTTTTTCCTGCCGCTCTGCTGATCTCTCTCAATAGTGGAAAGAAAAGCACAACTATTATTTGAAATCTCAGACCAAGCCACTGAGATAAAATTTTGTGCACCCACATAGACCAAAACCTTACCGATTCAAAACTCCATTGGACACCAATGCTTCTTTAGGATGGAAGTATTTATAATAAACGTTCCTCACCACAGAATCTTAGAGAAATGAAAATAAAGTTGTTGGGGTTTTTTTTCCCAGTGAAGGATTCTGCCCTCACACAAAAAGCTGGAAAAATGGTATGCCTTCTAGTTCCTGCTTCTGAATTTTTCTTGTGATGTGTACAAAACAAGAAGTGTACATAAATATAATTAACACAATGATTATAAAGGTGTGGCAGCTTTCCTCAGGGCCTGACCAAATCATCCCTCTCCTGCTGCTAGCATACTTGGTTTACTGTTGCTGTACCAACTGTGCTGAAATCTGGCAGCTTTCTCATTAATCCATAGCACTTTCACCTCTCACATTCAGGTATTTTACTTATAATGAAGTGTACTACTTTGCTCTTTCTTCTACAGATAACAATACATTGCCAAAGAGAAGGTTACTGGATACTGTAATGTGCAGTACACATTAGTTTAAACTTTGAAGTGCAAGGCCTTGTAAAGATTCCAGACAAACCTACATAGTATAACCAACACACAGCTAAAGCCCAAAAGAGATTCTCTTTATACGAGCTTTCCCTAATTGTGCATCCTCCAGATGTGCTGGACAATAACTTGATTATTATTCCCAGCCTGCACTGCTATCTGCTAGCACAATCAAGCTGTATTCCAACATATACGGAGGGTGGCAGATTCAGGAAGTCTGCTATAAACTTTGCTCTGTTCACTTAAGAGTTCAGGATACAGCTACTGCAACTATAACATACCATTAAATTTTGTTTGTTGCAGAATTTACTTTTCCTAAATTTCTAGATAAACAGACACAGATTAAAAGAGAGAAAATGACAAAGCTACAATTGAAATTCTGATTTTCTTTGGTCCTAATGTTATCATTCTAAATATTAAGCAACAAAATATACTCAAATTTCTACAAGCAGACAATTGTTACTTTTAAGGGCACAGTTGTTAGTGCATTCTCAAGACAAAAGCCTGTTGTTAGATCAGTTATTACCATTATTCACCATGATCCCATACTCTTCCAATAAAAAGTTGATATTGGTATCATATCGTGATTCACCACCTTCTCCAAGCATAACCAAGACATCCCCACCACCTTCTAGATAGTTCTTCAGAACCTCAAACTGAGAAGGAAAGAAGAACACACAAACTAGTTTTAGGCACCAAAAAACAAGAATTTTATAATCTACTTTCTGATCACCACTGATATACAGGGTAGAGAACTGCAGTTATGAAGCACTTCAAGGGCACAATCTTACTCTTAACTATACCAAAATACAATTATTGGTGCATGTTTAAGCTATTCTGCTCTGCTGCTATGTTCTGAGAGATTAACAGAATGCCACACAAAGAAATCACAAGAACTGCTAAGTCTGCAACAAGATTCACAGAATCAAACCACTACATACCACCATAAAGATAACTAGATCTATTTATGTGTTTATGATTACAACATACTTCAGCAGCTGTGAACTTTTCTCTGGGTCCTGCTGTAATCCACAGTTTTACTCCAATCAGTTTTTCTGGGGTGATTTCATCTTTTAAGCTATGGACAAATTAATAAGATGTGTTACCCTGCAATCTGAAGGACAACTCATCAAAGGCAACATGCTTTATCTGAAACGTGTTCAACTTTTAAACTTTAATAAATACATAATAAAGTAAGATAGTAACACTGCCTCATTCAGCCAGAAAATACACAAGCTACACACTTGTGAAATAGCCTCTGTTTCCACTTCTCCTTCCTGCTTGGCCTTTACACCTGAACCAGACATATGACCTACTGTGTCTAAATAAACCAGGATTCATACAACATTAAAACTGTTATACAACTAGCTTATGATGCTCTCTTGTTTTGGTGCAATAAACCAGAATTCAATATTGAGATGCAATGCCAACCTATCTAGTAATATGAACAGGCAAAGCAAAAACAGGACCAAATGAAGTTTGTCTGCTACCTTGTAGTTTACGTACACTATGGTTTAAAAAGCCAAGATTCTTTGAGGCAGATGTCATACTATAATGATTTTGAATTTTCATCCTGACTTTGAAAACAGATGTGGGCTGAGCTGGGACTTAACTCTTAAAATACATAGTTGTGTTCTGAAGATGCACATAAATACCTATTTTGATCTCTATTTTCAAAAGCTCATATCGCTTTACAAGAGATTATATATTTTCTTCTCTACTTTGAAAACAGGATAAAAAGTCTAGCTGGCATTTAACTTTGAAATGTAGATTTACATTTTGTACAAGCACAGCAAATTTTATTCCACTATCAAAAAATTCAAGGAAGTTGTATCAGAAAGTACCAAAAACTGACACCAAGTCCAGATGCAGGTTAAACTAAGGGCCTCACTTCTTTTCTACTGTCAAGCAGAATACTGTCAAGTATTCTTATGCCTTTCTCAAACACTATGGTAGAAACAAAAGATGGTTCATTCATGTACTTATTTCACTTTCCTACCTACCTCATTTAGCAGTAATAAAATCCAGATAGCTTGACAGTTATCAGTAAATACAGGGTACATCTTAAATCCCACTTACCTCTGTATTTTCCAGTTACTACGAAGTTTCTTTTGTAGAATTCTGTAGCCACTGTTCATAGTAAAGATCTCCTTTTTGGAAGCATTGAAGATTATTGTATTTCGAAGGTCTCCCTCCATAGTCACCTCAAAACAGAAAAGTACAGTTATATAAACAAAGGAAAGGCAAAGAAACTCTTTAGTGTTCATAGATTTTAAATAACTTGTCTTATCTATAGGTTAATGTGCAATAGTGTTTTACTGATGACTCTAGTAAACTGACTGCAATGTCAAAACAATAAGATCAAGTGTAAAGATCTCTCCACCCTCTTTAAGAGTTTCCGTTTAATTTTAAACAAAACATTTAGAGAGGACAAATTACTACATGTTTAGATAATAAAGTGGTATATTCCAAGATATGCCCATGTTCTTTCCCCAAATACGTATTTTGAAGATAAGCACTGGAATCCAATGTTCATTGCCTGACCTAGAAGCCATGTTATAATTAATGGTATTTATCATTTGAAACATTGTTACTGATCTACTGAAAATCTGTAACTACAATCTGTGAAGCACTACAGCTTCAGCACTGTTACTCAAAAGCAAGTCCCCTTTGCAATGGAACTTAGGGTACATTAAAATAGGCTAATGCTACATTCCCGATGAACACAGGGTTACGATAATACATTCCTAATAGTAAGGATCCTACTTAAGAATCATCTATGCACCAAAATGTTCTGCCCACCAGTGAGGGTGGGGAACAGAGGAAAAAACCCATTACCATGCAATTTAACAGGAACCAAAAGGCCATGAAACCAATGAAAGCAAGAAGGTCCTTGTTTTTAAAAAAAATATATGCTAAATTTCATAACATTTTGGAAATCTTTCAAATAGTCCAGCATCATATAACAGATTCACATAGGGGTACTCTTATGAGTTGGGCAGACGAAGCACTGCCTACCTAATTTCTTAACCTTCACAACCAGCATGTGAGCACTAAATGTACTTAGGTCTTGTAAGCAAAGAAAGTAGATGGGAAGTTTTAAGTTGTTAGTTCCACCTCCAGAAATCTCTTGCTTCTGCCTGTAGTGGGCCAGTCTCTGCCCACCAGTGCCAACGGGCATCAGCTGCCATTAATTTATAGAGTGATTAGTTAAAAAGAAAACATGATCAAGTTGATTTCATAAAGCTAATGCGCTAAGTTGTCGTATCAATTGAAGGTAGAGATACATCAGTAAAACACAGAGAAGATATCTACATTACTAACCCAAACTGACCTAATAAGACTTAGAAGTATAATTCTGGAAGTAGAGCTCTCTTATCAGAGCCTGCTCCTCAAACTATGTTTCTCAAGGCTCTTCAGAGACATTGTGACAGTTGAATTGGTATAAAAATCAATAGTACTTCCTTATGCACATGGTTTTGCAGCTGGAATAATAACACTAGTTCTTTAAGTAAAGTAACATGGCGAAGTGGAATAAGTTTGAGCTGATAAATTTCTATATATCACATCTGAGAAATTTCTCCACACAATGCACACAGCCTTATTCAGAAAACATAATTTTATTTTATTATTATTATTATTATTTTGCTATGACATGAATTAGCTTGTTCACCAGCAAGGGAATGGAGATGACTCCTGTTTCCAGTGCAGGCATTTAAGGATGCAACCCCCATCCTGCTTCACATTGAAAGTATACTTTCAGTGGCCACAGAACACGAGAAAACTTTTGTTTTCCAGGGACCCTTTCACATTATGTAGTTATAGCATTATGAAGCCACTTTAACAACCATAGCTGCATCCTAAAAAATCTCTGTGATTTAATGTTTCATGAGGTACTTAGAATTCTCAGCCAAGGAGCTCTAGTACTTCACTAAACTACAAATCCCAGATTCCAAAGCATGCAGCCATGCCAGTTAAAGTGAAATCACTGTGCTACAACTGTGTAGCCTGAAAGGTCCCCAGAGGTTTTGCGCTGCCAACTCCAGAACTTCCAAGTCACACAGCCAATAAGAAGCGGTTACGGGAACCGGAATCCATGGGCCATTTCCGCACGAGTCTGTTATAGCGCGATGATTCCACTTTCAACCTCCTCTGGAATCCTGGGGTTTGCAGTTTCGGGAGGGGCCGGCCGGCCCCTCCCGAAACTGCAAACCCCAGGATTCCAGAGGAGGTTGAAAGTGGAATCATCGCGCTATAACAGACTCGTGCGGAAATGGTCCATAAGAACTGGAAACCCAAAGGTTCTCCATCCCCGGTTTATATCGTCCCCCACGCCTCCTTTGTAATAAGGTATTGTTAAAAACAGCGCCTCCCTGACTGCACCTAACCGAGAGCCTGTTGTTTGCCACGAGCGCTGCCCTTTCTCCATAAGACTAATGCGCTGAAGACATTTGAGGAGGGGCAGACGAAGGACGGGGTGCCCGGAGGATTACCAGCCTTACCCTTCCTCGACATCAACGGGGAGTAAACAGAAAATATCAGGCGCAGAAGGGGAGGCGGTGGAGTTCGCGAGGCCCACCGTAATCGGGAGCGGGGGGGGGTGAGGACAGCACCTCACACGGGAAAACCCCAAGGAAGTTAATTCACCTGCGGGGTGGCTACCATCCTTCGACGGCCCCCTCGACTTCAGGCAGCTCCGGCCGCCGCGGCAGCATGAACGCGAAGTAACTAAGGCCCGCCGCCACCCTAGCAACGCGAGTCCGGGCTTGCTGCGCATGCGTGTAACGCCGTTCGGCCGACAAAAACAAGAGGAGTCCGGAGGGAGCGCGGCCCGCGAGGTGACGCCAGAGACCTCGGTGAAGAGGGACGGAATGTGTCGTTGGAATCTTCCATTGTTGGAGGGGGGCGTTGGCCTCTACCAACTTTGAAAGGGGGAAAGGGCAAATGCGTTTCATTATTTAAAAAAAAAAAAAGCAAGGGTGCCGTCTTAGTATGCAGCATCGATACCAGCAAGGCACTAATAGGTTTATTTGGTATAAACTTTCACCATCGGGCGCAACCCCCGCCTCAAGATTGCGTCCCTTTTCAGTACTTCCAGCAGCTCCCTCAGCCGCAGGAGCGGGGGGGGTGAGAGCGACTTGGTCTGCTCTGAGGCACCTGAGGGAGTTAGAAAAATAAGAAAAGTCACCAGTTGATTAGTGAATTGTATACATTACAGTCATCCCTCCATATTTGCTAGGGTTAGGGGCACAGGAGCCCCGTGAAAGTGAAAAAAAAGTGAATAACTCTAGGCCCTCCCAAACCATATTTAACACGCAAAAAAGTACCACCGGTATATTCAATCCACTGTGGATTCCTTTGAGGCCTCAAGGTTCCTTTACAAGGCAGGAGTGGGTGACGAGTGGGGCCTACTGCCATTCCCACTGCTGCCCTACATCGTTTTTAATGGGGACTTACAAGCGTCATGCACAGTTTCTCAGGGCATTTCCGCACTAGCCTGCTATAGCGCGATGATTCCACTTTCAACCTCCTCTGGAATCCTGGGGTTTGCAGTTTCGGGAGGGGCCAGGCGGCCCCTCCCGAAACTGCAAACCCCAGGATTCCAGAGGAGGTTGAAAGTGGAATCATCGCGCTATAACAGGCTAGTGCGGAAATGGCCTCAGTCTCAGAAGAATTGCAGTCCCTATTAAAAATGGTATAGGGAGGCAGCAGAGGTAACAGCAAATAATCCGTGAATAATCAAATCTGCAAAAGTGAAACCCACAAATGTGGAGGGCTGACTGTATTTGGAGCCTGTCCCTTGCGGTTGCAACATCTGTCAGACTGTTTGCTTTTTCCCCCCTCTCTCTTCTAAGTCCTACTTTTTGTAGCAGTTTGATGAGGAGCCCTGGAGAATTTGAAAGTTCAGGGTTTTATGTGGCATTTTGGTTGGCCTGTTCTAAAAAAAAAGATACTGCCAAATGATAATAACTACATTTCCCACATTGATTCTGAGACCTCTTCTGGGTCTTCAGACTGGTATGTCTGAAAGCTAAGCCCAGGATTTGCTGTGAGAACATAGGAATTAGGTTCAGTGAAACACAAAAGGCAGTGCACTGAAAACTGCAGAGGACTCAGCACCTTTAGAGGGTGTATAGAAGAGGAATTTTCAACAAGTGTTGCCTATTACCTGGTTGCATGGCCATCAGCACCTGTTAAAATTCCCTTCTCTTCCTACAACCATTAAAGGTATAGGTGGAGTCTTGAGTTCTGTATTGGACAACCCTAATGCACACAGAGAGGCAGACAGTGTGGTGTAGTGGTTTGAGCATTGGAGTACGACCCTGCGTACCAGGGTTCAGTTCTCTGCTCGGCCACAGAAACCCATTGGGAGATCTTGGATGTGTCACACACTCTCAGCCTCAGAAAACCCTGAGATAATTTTGCCTTAGGTTCACCACAAGTCAAAAATGATTTGAAGGCACCCAACAACAGCAACCTGCAGGGAAAACTAGGGTCCGTTTTTGAGAGCCAGTGTGATGTAGTGGTCCAAGCATTCAATTACAACCCAGCAGACTGGGGTTCAGTTCCCCACTCAGCCATGGAAACCCACTGGATGACCTTGTGCATGTCACACACTCTCAGCCCAGCAAACCCCATGATTGGTTTCCTGTGGATTGTCATAAATCGGAAATGGCAAAACAACAACAATAGCAAGTGCACAGAGAAGTTTCAGATAACTGTTTACGTTTGCCCCCCACCCCTTTGTTGCCAGCAATAATTCATATCTTCCCCTCAAAAGCCCTAGATTAGGATAAGGAATCTTTCACTCTTCAGAGTTTGTAGTCTAATAGCAATAGCAATAACATGTGTATTTCTATACCGCTTATCAGCTAAGTGCTCTCTAAGCAGTTTACAATGTTTCTAGCTAATTGCCCCAATTATTAATTAAATAATAATCATTAAATAAAATAAAATAATTGAAACGGGTTCTCATTTTACTGACCTGTGGAAGGTTGAGTCAACTTGGAGCCCAGCAGGATCAAACTCACAACCTTGTGGCTGCAGTACTGGCATTTAACTACTGCGCCACCAGCAACCCAACATGATCAGTGGTAAAAGGATTGTGGGAGATGCAGCTGGAATGGGCTATCACTCTAGCAATGATAAGCAACTGGAAGTTAATCTGTCTTTTTCTCCTAAATGGCAAGGGCAAAAATGGACAGTATGATGGGGGAAAGAAGAAAGAGCCAAAAGAGGAGAATGTGGTCATCTGAAACCCCCCAAAATTCAGTGAGCAAGTTAGGCTCATGTGATAAATGTCTTATCTGAAATGAATCTCAAAGTAAATATTTTAATTATACTCAAAATACTCTATTTCAAGAAAACCTGTCCTGCTCTTTGAAGGTCTAAAGGTTAGATCTGAGGATGGGAGAAAACCGAAAATTAGATCTACTTGGTGTGAAACGACACTTCACAATTAGAGAAGCTTGATCTCACTTTAACTGCAAGAGCTTCATTCTACAAAATCCTGTGCTTTATACCTCTAGTCCCATTCTGAGCTACAGCATTAGATGTTTTTGGCAAGATAATTTTGAGTACCTCATATGCAAGGCCAGGTGTGGGCAAAGCAGAGACCTAGGATCATATATAGCTACCAAGGCTGTTTTTGTACCTCTCAATCCTTTCATTCTCCCCAGACCTCCCTTTTCCTTGCCAAAAAAAGGAGTAACTTGCTTCTCCTAGAAGCTTGCAAGGCCTGCAGTTAACTTTTGAAATAAGCTGTCTTCCATTTTTAACATTAAAATTTTTTTCAAAACCAGAAATAGACTTCTGGCCACTAGCAGTTGGGGGATGGTATTTTTGGGATTCTGAACATCCTCTAGCAAAAAATATTCCCTTAGCCCACTGTGGTTGCTTAACTCTGATCTAGATCATGTCATTATAAAAGTCATAGTATATTCAAGATGATCTATCCAATATACAAACAATACTATTAAAGATTTTCTTGCTTGCTGATGTTTATCTGGCTAAAATAAGTGGAGTCATACTTGTCAATAATTCTGTAAAGGGATTTCTAAGTCTTGGATATATTTAAAAAGAAAGGAAAAGATAGCTTTTTTCATAGACACTTGAATCCTTGATCAGGCAAGATATGTTTTCTTTAAAATATTTTTATTAAGTTTTAAATATTCACTGGACTAAAAATTTTGGGATAGTGAGAGCACAAAATAAAATACAAGCATCTTTCAACACAATCATGCCATTATCTTAACATGTGTCAACAAAACTCAGAGAGGAACAGGCAAGACTGTCACATGAATCAGTCCATTTCTTCTGTCATGGCTTTGATTACCAAGATGAGCTCTCCCCACCCCCACCCCCCGCCAAAAAGAATTCCTATGGCAAGCATGGCCACTAGGAGGCATTTCTTAATACACATTAAATTTTTTTAAAGTTAAAAGTTTTAAGTTAAATGCACCAAAGTCTTTGAGACAAGATAATGGCTGCTTTTCTTGGACACAATTTGCTTTCTAAAAGGTGGGCATTTGGCAGTACAAAAGGTCCAAAACCCAGCACTTTTTTTCTGTAGGATACATTGCTTATCACAGCTGAATTCTCCAAACACCAAACACCCTACTCTTTGTGCTTGTTTAAATAGGAGAAGAAAAGCTTTGCTTCACTTCAGGTCATAGTATCCACATTTATTCTCGTAATCATGCTTGTGGTTTTATGCATGCTAGAAGCCCATTTGGGTCAATTCTGGTTCTGCCCATGTAGTTCATCAGCAGGGTAGTTGTGTTTTGCCCATAGCTGTGGCAAGTGAAATTCTTTTCTATGCTATCTGCTTTGTTGTTCATCCAAGATATTCCATATTCATTTTCTGTAGGAGACTCCCTTACAGTCTAAGAGATTAAAGAATAGTAGATAATTTGAAATGATTCAGACAGGTACATCAGTAAATGAAGTGTTTTATAAAACACCCTGGGATGGATAATAGTATGGTGTAAAACTAAGGTAATAAGGCTGCACACTGAGGCAGGTATTGTTGCATTAGCTGGAAGCTGGATTGCTCCATTTTGTAATAAAAGATTACACATTGCTAGAATTAACTTGTGCTCAACAGTCCTTAATAGGCAGCTCTTACATATCTGTTATTTCTTTATGCTCTTAAAAACATTATTATTTGCCTGTTCTTGTCTGTACTATAAAGAGGTAGTTATGACGAGACCCTTATTACCATGTAACTTTCAGATGGTAGGGGTGGGTTGCAGGGGGAATAAGCAAGGTTACTAAAAATGTATGCAGAGAGAGCTGGGAAGATTCCCAAGGTAAAATGTCGTGTCATAGAAGCTAGTACTGGTGCACTGTGCCCCTCTCAATCAGTGCCAGTTAACTGTGAACAGCATATTCAACCCTGAAAGTAAAACACATGCAAACTGCAGGCTGGAATCACTTTAGGCCCATAATGCTTTAGAAGGAAAAGAAAAGAAAAGAAAAGGTCCAGTTTGAAAAGAGAGAATGCAGTGCCATGAAACTGTTGTAGAAGGACTAACTTCAGGGAATTGGCAGTTGGAGACAGGGAAGCCCTGTCTGCAACAATCTTTTCTGATAATTCCCTGAGGCAATCCAAAGGGTATCAATAAAGAAAGACAAAAACACTTTTAAAGAAAGAGCCATGGTCTAGAAGGCCCTAAAAGAACATAGATCAAACTGATGCCAATCACAAAGTGGGGAGGCAAATAATCCAACCATATATAAAAGTGGTTCCAGAATCACTGGTTAACTTTAATACCTTGGGTCCCCTTAAACAGCCTATAGCATTCTCACATAGGACAACATCCATTTTGGCACAAGATTGTGTCACTAAATGAGTTCAAGTCTTTAGAAATAAAATAATCTTAACTAAGGTAATCAGCATTTGCCCTCAAGTTAAGAGGAATATTCACATTGTGAGGTCCTGTATCACAAAGCTGGAGCACTTGGCTCTGTTCCAGTTAGAAGATTAGTCAGAGAGTAGTGGCTTCCTTTCATTTAAGCCAAAAGCTAAAACTGGGTTTTCTCAAGCTTTGTTTACACAGGTTGTCTTAGTCTTCATCATTTGGTGCATATGAAAAACCCAGAAAAGCGTCTGTTGCACTGGAACTGCTGGCAGCTAAGTCAGGGGTACGGATGATGGAGCTGGACACTGTTTCCCGAGTGAATTCTGGATCAAAATGTCGTAGGTCAGCAGGACCAGCCTTAAAAAGTAAAAACAAATTATTTCTAGTGAGCAAACTTGGCTTCTAAAAACCAAAATTAATATTATTATAATTATCTTTTATAATTATTATACATGCCAGAGCACATGTAGGGATGAGATCCAGCAGACCTTTTAGGATTTGTTGTGGTATGCTTCAAGTTATTTCCAATTTATGGCAACCCTAAGGTGAACCTATCACAGGGTTTTCTTGGCAAGATGTCTTCAGAGGAAGTTTGCCTTCACTTTCCTCCGAGGCTGAGAAAGTGTGATTTGGCCAAGGTCACCCTATGGGTTTCCATGGCTGAGTGGGGATTTGTTACCTGGTCTCCAGAGTCCTAGTATAATACCCAAGTCACTACAGTTGCCATGCTGGCTTTTAGGATAATGCCTTTTAAACTGACACTCCTCAGTCATTGACCCCACCAGTGAGATCAATATACCATATCAGGACATGGAAGCTGCTCTTCTCAGCTGCAGCATCCCAACTGTGGAATGTTCTTCCCCTGGAGGCCCAACTGACATCAACACCCATATCATTTAGGTGCTCATTATATTTTAACTCATTATATTGTTCAATATGTTATGGATTATTTAAAGATCTTACTATTTTTAACCTAATGCTATTTTAAAGCCACCTTGAGATCTCTTGACATAGGGTGGAGTAAACTATTTTAATAAAATAATATTTATTAATATAATATATTAATAGTAACATATCAATATTATTAATATATTTTAATATATGTAATATTAATATTTGTGTGTGTGTGTGTGTGTGTATACACACACACACAGCAGTCTATATACATGAACACTAATCTGTTGGAATTTGAGGATACTTTGCTCCATCAAAGTGAACTGGACTTTACCTTCAGATTATGTATTTTTTCTAATTCTGCAGCCGCACAAGAGGTGAAAGCACAGAGATTCATTTTGCTCATTCAAATACATATAATTTCTATACTGCGCTTTTTGCTAAAAAACTGCAAGTGTAATATGTATACCAAATCATATACAAAACAGTAAAACTACCAATTTCATCAGTGAAAGTAGAATTTGTATCAATATAGACTGCAGCTATTTCACACCATTGTTATGTTCATAGTTGCTGAGGCCAATTTTGTCACATAATAGCTAACTTTCAGGTCATGATGAACCTCTCTCCACTTAGTAACTACTACTGGGGAAATATTCCAAACATTACTAGCTTTGGTAACCCCTACATACATACTCTGAATTAGAACTAACTGCAATAAACAGTTCAGTTATATTTACAGACCTGTGTACACAGGCAAGACAATTATAAAACAGAAGAGAGGGAGTGGGGATAATAATGAACAGAGAACATGATGCAGGTATAATAGTACTTAAAATGTATGGTTTACTTTCTTGGAATTGCCCTGATGTTTTTGAATGAAGGGTGGTTTAAAAATTGTTGAGATAATTTATATTAATATGAGCTCCACCTACCTGATTCAGACATCAAGGCCAAACCATGTGCTTGCATGCCACAAACACACATGCTTCCCAATTAGCAATAAGCTAGTTTGTTGCAATGTCCAAATGGGTAAGTCACAACTCTTTGCAAACACTATTTGCTTCCCAAATAGAATTCAAAACCATTTCTAATTTTGATTTGAAGGCAAAGCCCAAGGAACAGCCCATGGCCAAATCATGGTTTGGCTATAATAGCTGAAATAACCTAACAAGTCAGTGAGTTGTCATTTACATTTTTTCTCCATAAACCCCAAAAGCAACCAGAACAGATGACCATAAAATTTTACAAAGCAGAAAACTTCCAGTAGCAGAACAAACTGCTTACCACATTAGGATCAAATGGAGGAGTGATCTTCTTATTATACAAGTCATCCCAGTTTATTGGACTGAAGAAAACATGATTCTTTATCTCAAGCTATGAAGAGGAAAAAAATGAATAGTTGTCAGTCAGATGTTCACTTAAAACATATTCTTAAATCATTATTCATATTACTCATATTCCTAAATTCACTTATTCATTTACTTAAATTTTCTTGCACTCCCATCTAGATACAACAACTTGCCCATACTGTGTTTATCTCTTGATTCTTCAGTGATTTCTTCTCACACTTATATAGCCCAACATTTGAGTGCATAGCATTGCCCATTTCTCTCTGCATACACATAAAATAGTACATACCTCTGGGCTGGGCAGCTGTACAGTTGGCAGGGCCTAATTTTCACCCATGTACCATTCAAGTGCGCCACAGAGACACATAATCCCTGAACCAGAAATGATGTGATGTCACTCTCTGTTTTGACTAAAAATCAGGTGAAATTTTATTTTGTAGTCAAGGGAGTTGGGGGTAATGGAGACAGTGGGATGTGAATCTCATCTAACTGCCTTCTTTAACTATGGTGGTTTTGGCATGTGGGAGCTATTTTTTTCAGCCAAAAGAATGGCAGGGGAGAGTTCTAGAAGAATCAAGTCCCGAGGGAAAAAATGGGGGGAAATCCAGAAAAGGCTTTTCCCCATTTTTTGCTAAATCCTTTTTATCCTGGAAAAACTGAAAATATTGAATTAGGGAGTATTTCTTTTAGAAGGTTAAATAAAATGTTTAAGATAAAATGTTCATGCATTCACTTTCAACACAATTATTTCTAAAACTCTGTAATACAAAGGCTATCATGTAAAATTATGATCATAACAATTCCTTGTCTCATTGCTTCTTCTCCTTCTTCTAATGGAATGAGTGCTTATTTCTGAGGTTATAGAAGACCAGAAGAGAATATATATATATGGTTTTACTAATGCTGAAGGTTTTGTGACATTTTTTACATTTCCCTCTGCTCCTCATAAACTATTAAAACCAAAGAAGTTGAGATGGTTCAAGAGCTTATAGTTCCATTTGTAACAAAATATTAGTCTTTTAGAGAGCCAACATGGTGTAGTGACTTGAGCTTTGGACTATAACTCTGGAGAGCAGGGTTTGAATCCTCACTCAGCCATGGAAATCCACTGGGTGACCTTGGACAAGTCACACTGTCTCAGTCTTACAAGAAGGCAAAGACAACCCACCTCTGAACAAATCTAGCCAAGAAAACCCTGCGATAGGTTCACCTTAGGGTCACTATAAGTCAGAAATGACTTCAATGCACACAAATAAAACATTTAAAAAGTAAATTCATTTTGTAATCATTATCTGAATTAAATTTATTTTTCATATTATAACCATTACGCCAAACCAAATTAGAGATAATACTTTTTATGTTCCAAAAGTAACAAAGTAACTTTTAATTTGTAAAGGGTACTAATATAGCACTTTTTCCCACCTTTTTTTCCTGAAAATTTCAATTTTTTTTCCAAAAAAAGAAGGAAAAGGTTCCTCTACCCTTCCATGATTTCAAAATTTTACGTCTCTACTGGGATCTCCTATGGATCATGAAATAGGGACTCAGGGCGGCAGGCAACATTTCTTCCATCACTCATGTACATGAATACATGCATAGACAGAACAACAGAGCAGTATACTAATACAAAGAAAGCGTGTACACATCTGTAAAATAGCATGCTGAATGTAGGGCAAAGCTACTACGTACAGATGGGGATACAAACATATTTTAAACAATCAGTAGCAGACACTGTTTAACATTCACCATGCCCATGAAAACAGACCTTGGCCTAAATCCTGTTGTTAGTCCTAACTAGGATTTACCTATGAGTTGACTCCCTATTCAAAAACTGATTGACTAGATCTAGTCTAGTTGGGACTAAACAACAGGATGTCTGCCATAGTATGTCATGTGGCTAAATTTGAAAGGTGACAGGGGCCCTCTGACTTGAGTGCATTGCCTTCTCTGATCCAGTCCTAATAAGTCTTTCACTTATTACTGCTGTTAATAAAATTACATGCTAATTAAGTAAGAACCTTGTTTGAATACATCTAAAACATGGCCTTTCTCAGAGGTTTAACAATGCATGCAAAACAGAACAAAAATGAATGACGTGGAGCTAATTTGATTAGAAAGTAGCCAATGTGGAACAGGACAGGTTAACCAATAATCGACATGAAAGTGGAGGCTGTGGTAAAAGCACTCCTCTTTTTAAATATGCTTCACTCAGGAAGGATGGAATTTTAATAAGACAAGGAATGTACAATGGTGATTGGCAGTACAAGTGGTATCACATACAAAGTCTGTCTTGGCACCCAGCCTCTTCTTCTGATCTTTATGAAGAAGTCCTTGCAGGATGTCACAAGCTGCGATGGTCTTGGTTCCTTGAATCTGAAGTGGTTTGTGCAGAATATTATCATACATCTGAGACACATCCCTGCTGTAAAATGGAGGCTGATCACAGAGAACAAGGAGGGAGAAGGAGGAAAAAGAACAACAGGTCAGTTCTATTATTTGGATGCCAGTCTTAGAAGAACTGTCATTCAGGCTGGTTGTGTGTTTCTACAATTTAACAGGAAAGCCAGGAAGGAGAGGGGGTGATGAATGTTAAATTTGTTCCATACATTATCATAAGTTCTTTCAAATAAATTACAATACAGACCACTCTATCAGTTACTTATCTGTAAGTAAAGTTGCAGCGTAGAGTCTACTCAACTGTAGTGACACAGTCCCACTCCATTCTGCTCACAAAGATAGATCAGCAACGTGTGGGTAAACAAGGGTTTGTAGGGTCCAATTACTTTGATCATCAGGAATGATGTCATATGAGCTTTGAACTTCCTTGCTCCCTTTAAGCTTAAGTGCAATTCTTAAATGGGGAGAAACGGATTTTTCCAGCAATACTGTATTGTGAGCTGTCCTAGGGCTTCTTCCCAAATTGCCAACCCCAACATTCTAAAGGACAGAACCATGACATTCCATAAAGTGCAATAACACTATCATTTTGTAGTGTGAATGGGGTCCTGGCTGTAATGCAAAGTACTTTTGGGTAACTTAACATTTATGTTACCCAACCTATTACAATTTATATGTTTATTAACATATTTATATCCCACAGTCTATGCAGAGATTTTAAGGCAGTGTACAATAAAATCATCTTGACATTCTGAAGCAAAACCAAAACCTGTCAATTTTTTTTTAAAGGAAATAGCTGCATGTAATATACACCTTCATGTCTCTGGAAAAATTTACTGAATTAGAGGATGAAAACAGTATTAAAAGCAATGAGATTGCCTTATGTATTACTTTTTCTCAAGTAAAGAGGACTGACATTGTTGCTTTTTACCATCTTAATGATAATTATCATAGAATCATAGAGTTGGAAAAGACCACAAAGACCATCCAGTCCAACCCCTTGCCATGCAGGAGTACACAATGAAGGCACTTATATTAACTTTATGCTTTTTTTCCAGAACAAGTAACAATTTATCAATATTGAAAATGTTACTGGGGGGAATTTTCAGGGTTTGGCTATTTTTAGTTATTTTTTTCTTATAAATTCTTTAGAAAACCTTGTTTGAAATGATTTTTATGGTTTGAATGTTCTCTTATAGAAAATATTGACATTAACACATTAGCAATGTATTATTTTACTTGCTAGCAATGAGAAATGTTAACATGCAACACATTACTTGCAAAAATTAATGACTAACATAATTAGCCCTCCTTATTTGAATGTTATTAGGCACTGAGATCTCTTTTCCACAGCACAATTACAACACTTTGATACCACTTTTACTGACATAATTCCATCCAATGGAATCCTAGGATTTGTAGCTTGATAAGGCACTAGAGGTCTCTTTCAGAGAATTCTAAAGACCTCATGAAACTGCAAATTCTAGGATTCCATATACAGGTTTAGTAGTTAAAATGGAAATGCAGTGCTATAACTGTAGTGTGAAAAAGAATGTATGAGCCCCTTTTATGTTTCACAATTCTAGCCTTATGATTCTACTTTAACTGTCATGGCTGCATCCTATCAATCCTGGGGTTTATAGTTTGGTGAGGCACTAGAGCTCTCTGGCTACAAATTCTAAATACTGTTCCCTAAGCTGCAAATCCCACAATTCCACAGGAAGAATTATGGCAGATGAAGCATGAAAGGTTTCCTGTATCAGATGCTAGTTTTACACCACTGACATGATCCGATGTTGTTGTGCCTTTCAATCTAAGTATGCTGGTGGAATTAGTGGAGTTCAAGTGCAACTGGAAAGTTCTATAGATAGCATATAGTCTACAGATCATACAACAGATGCTGAAATCCCCCTATTTCTGACTGTCTTGAGTGTGACATCTAAGCGAGTTGGGAACTGTTCCCCAATCTGTGGGCCACGAAATAATGGGATCCTAATTATGTTGGCATCATAGGTGAAGTGGTAAATTTGGCAGTACCTGCACGCATCATGACACAACCAAAGAGAATTTTAAAAGGCATGCAGCTATGTTGACCCACAGCAAAAAACTTGTGTTAGAACTTTTTGTCCTCCATCACGAACAGGTTCTTTGTAAAGCTAATGGATCATTTGTAATTTCTAAAATCATTTATTTCTTAAATTTTAAAATATACTTTTAACTCTTTAAAATCATTTTATTATAGATCTGAAGGTGGGTATTCCATGTAGCTTCCCCCATTTTTAAAAAAAAGCTTGTCAAGTTTTAGTATTGCTTCAAAAAGTTGAAAAGCTATTTATCTCACTGGTCTAAAGAAATCTGTGTATATGTACACCTTAAGATGTCAAGCCTCTATTAAAACAAGCCGGTAGAATTATTGTTCACTTCAGCCTCAGTTTCCAATCCAGAAGCAGTCTAAATTTACAAAAGCTTACCAGGCCAAACAGCATTTCATACAGAACTGCTCCAAGACACCACCAGTCTACAGTTCTGTCATAGGGTTGTTTCTTCAGCACTTCTGGAGCGAGGTACTGTGAAAAGACGCAGCCATTTAAACATATACAAACATCACAATTCATATAAAAATGCCACTAATGAAGTAGTATAACATCTGCTAGTATAATATCAAGAAAAGGGCATATAACCTGGTAAAACATATGGATGGCAGAGAACAGAACCTAAGATTCATGACAGTATCTGTTCCATTTGCTGTCTTGTAATAAAAGAAACGGAAATACTTGTTTAGATTTCATGTCTAGGATGAATGTTAGGTGTTTCCTTAAATAATGTAAACAAAAACAGCAGAAAAATGAACTCAGGTTACTCTGCAAGTTAGTACATTAGAGATACCTGAGAACAGGTAGTAGGGTATGTTCTAAAAGAGTCTAATGTTCTGGACAACAAAATAAGATCTAAACCTCTAGATAAGCAATGCCCTGCATGGATGTTAAGAGGAAAGGAACTAAGTTAGAGCCAGGTAATATAGCTGTTTAGGTATACCTCCAATGTGGGAAGAGAAGGCAAAAACCTCCAGGCTTCCTAAGGAAAATTCCTGATAAGCCCTGACATACTGCTCTAAAATGTTGAGTCCAGTAGGGCTAGCAGCTATATGCTTACACTTTATTAATACTGTTAAGTTTTGCTCAAGATTTGCTTAAAATTAATGCTTGAAAACAGTAGCTGAAATTGTATTCTGTCATGGATAATTGTTGAAGAATTAAGATGAATAGAATACAATCTTTATTACGGCCATAGACCAGCACAGGTAAAAAAAAGGGTACAGAAAAGGATAAAAGGATGAAAACACAGGTTAAAAACAGGTTAAAAGCAGGTTAAAGACAGCACTGAAATTCTTCTTCAGGTTGCACAGCTCCCATATGACAAGACAAGCTTGGAACTAGTCTATTGCAGAGGTCAGTGCCTGACTAATTTTAACCGCTGCTGCACAGAATCCGGCAACATTATATGGGGGTAGGTGTCTGAAAGTAACAAAGGAGTATAAAATTC
Source organism: Ctenosaura bakeri (assembly GCA_948474755.1). Taxonomy (NCBI): domain Eukaryota; kingdom Metazoa; phylum Chordata; class Lepidosauria; order Squamata; family Iguanidae; genus Ctenosaura; species Ctenosaura bakeri. The sequence continues at coordinate 169,018 of CAOLHI010002099.1, read as the reverse complement.
TCCAGTGTGTGCTTGGTATTTATGCAAGAGAGGGGAAATAAGGCTGGGGCAAATGTCCCTGTAGTATGAACACTGGAGAAGCACATGCTGTGTTGTTTCAATTTGACCAGAGCCACAGGGGCACAGTCTATCTGAGAAGGTTTGAACTGAAAATCAGCTGTCCTTGGCCTTCAAGGACAGCTGACAACATAGACTGTGCTGGTCTATGACCATAATAAAGATTCTGTTCTATTCAGATGAAAGTCCAAATGAACATAATGGAAAAATGCCTTATATATAATGTCATGGAATATAACTAAGCTGAAGCACCCAGACAGAGATATGTCTGTGATTTTCCCTGACAGAAATGTATATGCATGCACTGTATAGATCAATGAATACTTACAATATATAGCCTGGAATAGTATCAAAAGAGTCTGTTCCCTCTTATATAAATATCCTGGTACTCCCAAGGTTTTAAAATATTTAAGTGAAGTGTTGATATTAATCTGACCCATCTGGTTTAACCATTATTATAAATTGGGTGACCAGAAGTTAAAAAAAGATGAGCCTAGAAAGAACCCAGAATTAGCTAACAGTTGGCAAGGACCCTCAATATAGAGGATAGGGGTGGGGAACTATGCTTGTTCTATGGGATACTATTCACCTGAAGCAGTTTTAGCCCACCTTGTGACTTCCTGATTCAGTGCTTTGAAAAAAAAGTTGGTTAGTTTTAAATTCAGTGAATGGACTGGGTCATGTCTGCTTTAGTCAACAATTGGAAAAGTTTTTATTTTTTGGACTACAGCTCCCAGAATCCTTCAAGCAGCATGGTTAGTAGCTATGTTGGCTGGGGATTTTGGAATTTGTCCAGAAATGCATTTTCTTGGCTTCAGAACTGACCATTAAACATGGATTCACATTCTAATGATCCTCTCCCCAAAAGCAAAAGGGGGGAGCAAAACTAGCCAGTCAAGGAAAACTCTATATAAATAAGCAGAGATAGCTACACACAGCTATGGAAGCATGCCTAGCAGCAGAGAACACCATTAGCAGCACATGCACTAAGCCAGTAACACTCACCCACTCCAAGTTGTAATCTTCCAATATGGAGGCTCTTTATTCTTTTTTACAACATATATACAATATTTACAAAGTCCAAATGGCAATCCAGCATATCTAGCTTGCTCTTTCCAACAGAGCCTCCAGCAGACACACTTCAAGCAATGCATGCATTGTCAGCTGGGATTGTGCTACCTTTATACAGACACCTAGCCAATCCTGGCCAACCCTTGTATTGTCTGCACTTGGCGCTCATCAGCCTGACTCAGCACAAACTAGGTTGAGTCACATTCCTTTCCACAGGTGAACTTAACAGTTAAAGCAATTAAAGCGACAGGACATTTACTTCACAAAGTATTTTCTAGAGGTTTGATCCAACCTTCTCTGACAGATCCTTCCATACCATACCTCTGGGGTGCCACAAAAAGTAGATGTTGTTTCTTCCGGCTCCATTCCTTCTTTACATAATCCAAAATCTGTCAGTACGATATGTCCCTGAAAGAAAAAAAGAGAAATTTCCACTTCTTTAGAAAGTTGTATTTCCAAATTTGCTACTGTTATGTTCATATACAACCTGGTCATCCAAGTCTAATTATAAAACTTTTCTTGCTAAAAAATGAACATTGAAAAAAATTACCAAACCCTGCAGTTATTAGGATTTTGGAAATGTAATAAAATATGCCAAGATTTACAACCAAATTTTGTTGCAGATTTGGAAGATTGCTGGTATTATTCTAAAAGCAGTCTTATTCTAAAAGCAGTTTTATTCTAAAATCACTAAAAAGGTGATGGTATTACTCTGCATGCTTACAACTCACATAATTTCACTTGGGGAAGTTTAAAACATATATGTACATGCACATATATACACATACTCCTTATTTCCTCCTTTCCTTGATGCAGATTTTTTTTCTAAGCACATATTAAAAAGCTCTTATTTGTTGCATATTTTGTAATATATTTAACCCAACTGCATATGATGGATGCCTTATGTATGGATAAATACAATACAAAGAATGGCTGATACAAAGCAATTGGACTCCAGTTTTACAAAGTGAAATTTCAAGATTATTGTTGCTAACCAGCTATGGATATTTGATTGAATAAACAAAGCGGTGCATCCTATGCAAAGGTTGTGCACTTAGAAATATCAGGCTAAAATTTTTAGCAACGCAGGAGTACTGGCTAGAAAAGGGTTGGACTGTTTTTTGCTGAAAAAGACTTTCCTGAAGTGCAACATGCTCCTCATTGTATACTCACATGCTCTTCTCATTTGAAATGTCATGCATACATTTTGTTCTTCAGTTAGTATTCCTACTAAAATTTAATAACAATATCCTAAGCTTATAGAACATGCCTTCTCTTTATGAGGACAATTATAATCCTGTACCCATGACACACAGTTCAGTAACATACCTGACAATCCAAAAGGATATTTTCAGGCTTTAAGTCCCTAATATAGAGAAAAGGGAAAGGGAAAAAAATTAGGAGGTTTAAGATCTGTTGGAATTTTAAGGCAAAACTTCCACCAGTCTTGTGGTAAGCACTTGAATATATCTGTTAAAAAAATTACATTGCACAGATTTCAAAAAAGTTCAGAGGTGTCTTTCCCACACTGATTAAATCAGTTCTTTTGAATGTTCCTTATTTTTTCTCTGGCAAAAAAAATATTATAGACTATAATATTATAGTCCCTGTGGAAGCCATCACTTCTACGTTTGCTGTCTCGCTTTTATTAAATCCCACCATCCTGGAAGAACTAGTTATGCCTTAGGTGCATGCACATGAACTAATGTAGAGCAGCAAAGACACTGGGGAAGTCAGTTCAGCATATTTTTTCTCACATACCTCTCGCCAGTAGTACTGACCGTGGGAAACACATGCTCCTACCAGCAGAAATGGACAGCTAATTTGTTGGGGGTTCTGATATCACAACCTGTTTTCTCATAAGGCATGGAAATCAAGAGATTTCGCTGTTGCTTTAAAGGTACTAAATGTTAAGTCAGGTAAAAGGTGTAAGAAGCAGTTAAATTTTTTTCCTGAAGACACAATCTATCTGTAGCTTCAAAAAGATGATTCAATCCGCATTTGATTTTCCTCATAAATACATCTGTTAAAAGCACTGGCAAGGTACGAGAAGAAAAGCTTTTTTAAAAAATAAACCAAAAATATTGATAGGTCATCTTTTAAATATATTTCTATGCATAACTTGAAGCAGAAATTCAAGTTGATTAGAATCAACTTTGTGTACCAGAAATGCTATCTTAGAGATAACTATGACAGAATTCTATAGTCAGAAGGCACTGTGCACCAGGAAAGGGTTTGGCGTTCTCCATTAGCAGAGATCTGGAGTTTAGGAACACCCCATAGCCTCCAACATTTCGCAGATGAAAACCAGGACAAGTGTACAAAGGGAACAGCAAAATATGTTCAAAATGGCAAAAGTTATTAATGAAGAAGAACAGAAAAACTAGAAAAGGCTGCAGCAGTTTGCTTTTACTTGAGTCTACAGAGAAGGGCTAGATTCTGCCCTCTCTCTTTCCTCCCTGCTGAGTTAATTGATTGCAAACTACTTTTGCATTCTGAACTCAGTTTGAAGCAACTGAAGTAAGCTGAGGACAAAGAAAGTGGGAGGAAGAGAAAGAAAATTGGACATTTTTAATAAAGCTGAAAAAGTGGGAATGACAGAGGATTAATCAGGACTGTCCCTGCCAAAATAGAACAGTTGGAGGGTACAGAGCACTCCAAGAAATTGTATTTTCAAATTAACAGCAACATAAGCAAAAAAGTCACTTTTCCAAAATCTGTTCACACTTTCTCACTGGCCTGAACTAGCTTCATGCATCCTGAGCACTCCTTTCTTTCCCTGAGCAGCAGAAGAACGAATTTAGAAACAGGAGGAGGAATTTGTTTCTATTGTTGATTAAACAAAGCTACCTGTGTCGTATGAACCCAAAACTGCTGTTAATTTTAACAACAATTAACAAGCCCATTTTGAAAACTCATTTCAAAACAAGCCCATTTTAACAAACCCATTTTGAAAATAACTGTCTAAATTGGTTTGTTTGAAACTCATCATAGTTAAGAACAGCAGTTTGCTAAGTTCAGATAACCCAGCAAGCTGTGGACACTTAACAGTGCTTCTGAACCTCTTCTAATGGCCATCTCAAAAAAAAGGGGGGCAGACAAGGGGTATTCCACACAATTATGAGCCAGCTTTGTGGGGGCTCTTCAAGAATACACATACATACCAGAGACACATCTGCCACTATGACTTGTGTGTGTATGTGCCTTCAAGCTGCCTGTCAACTTATGGGAAACCCATGAATTTCATAAGGTTTTCTTGTTACCCCGAAAGCTGGATTACTCAGAGGTCCACCCACAATACTAGTTGAAACAGTGCGGAATATTAGCTCAAAGGAGAAGCCTGCAAGAGGGGGGGTAACCTTACAAGATCTTTTACACATGTGTTTACTGGTACTAATGCAGGGATACCAGTTGGAGATCCAAAGAATGTTTTGTTTTATTGGGGGAAATAACAATTGCACACAGACGAGATCCAAGCAGTCTCACAAACACACACAGCTAACTGAAGGAAAAGGGAGGAAAAATGGATAGCAAGAAGTTAGGGTAAAGTGGGTGATATTTATTCATCCTGCAGAGAAGAAATGAAGTGAGGTGGCTCAGACTAAGGGTCTGAGGGTAGTACAAGAACAAGAATCAGAGCAGCAGAGTGATGGCCTTTATCCAGAGTACTACGAGTTATCTGGCTCAGAGTCAGGATTTAAATACTCTGTTTCCACCCTGATGGGGGAAGTTGTTAATGGCGCTCTAGCAGAGTAAACAGGGGGTCTGGAATGAGCTGATGACCTTAGTATTAGGTGACAAAGGACTGATGGGAATCGTGATAGCCTCTTAATGGCTGGGCAGGTGAGGAAACAAAGAAGAACTTTGGTAGAAGGGGAAGCAGGTTGAAGACAATCAGTTGGCCTATGGAGGCAATTTTGGGTGCTATTGTTTCTAAAAGTCAAGTTGTTGAGGGACATTTAAAAGCTCATTATCATTGGAGCTTCCTTGACTATGACCTGCCCATGCCCTGAGGTCCCATCTGACCTATTTTTCCATTGTACATGTTCAGCCAGTCCTCTTTGCCAGCATAGCTTTTCAGCCATAGCAGTGTATAATTTATATTTTATGCCAATTAAATGATATCATGGAGTGAGAGTGTATGACCTGATAACGTTCTTAGGTAAGGACTACTAGGGGATAGTTTTGCCAGTCCACTATGATCTACAACACACCAAACAGTTCCTGGGAGCTGCAAATGGCTGGAGAAGATGGAAAAGGGTAAAGGCTCTGCCTTTCAAGTAATTTTTCTGTCATCAGTGAATTGGGTTGATGAAACCCCACAATCCAGTTTTTAGGAAAACAGTTGGAAGAAATACTGGCCTGCTAATTTATTCTGGTTGTAACAGCTGTAAGTGCACATATCTACACGCTAGAGTTTTATCAGGAATTTATAAGGGCAGAGAGAAAGAGATTAATGTGAAAGCTCAGCAGGCAATCATTACATAGTGCTGTGGCAGGAAAGACATCAGGGTTCCCAGTTCAGGATTATCCCATGCCCTGAGGCTTCCAGGTCCAAACCTAAGACCAAAGGATGGCCCCTTCTCGTATCATTAAGAGTTACGCATGAAGTACCAACCACAGCTGCTCACAGCTTGTTATTCAAACAGAGAATGGGGAGAGAAAAAGAAAATAAATATGTTTCCTGTTTAGAAATTAACCGCGAAATCTAGAGAAAGGGGCTGCTCTCAGATCAATGTGAAATGACATAGGAAGACGGGACAAGGAAAATTTAATCGACCATTTGTGATGCAGTGGTTTGACTATGTTGGACTACAGATCTGGAAAACGGGGTTCAAATCCCAACTCAGAAACCCACTGGGTAACCTTGGGCAAATCATACTCTCTCAGCCTGCTCTCTCTGAATAAGTCTCTGCCAAGAAAACCCCATGACACGGTTGCCTTAGGGTTGCCATAAGTTTGAAACACTTGCTTCTAGAAATGGGTGCAGAACAGAGCAGAGGGTGACCCCTGGTATCACAACAACTGAGAAGGAAGAAAGAAGTAACCTTAGTAAATACATAGACCCTCCTGAAGAGTCTTAACAAGTTGAAGCAACAAATCAATAAAGCCTTGCAAATTGTAGCAAACTGCTGCTCTATTAGCTGAGCTAGAAGTCTGTGCACAGCTCTTTCCTCTTGCTTAGAACTGAGCTCCACAAAACTGGAGAATTCACATCCTTAACTCCCACTTGGAGATGACCATGAAAGCTGGAGACTCAAAGCCAGGCCCTGAGATCTGGCAAGCCTAGAAGAAAGGCATGCTGATGAACAGGGAGTGATTAGGCTCCCATGGAAGGCGAGGCTGGACCCTTTTCACTTGTTCTGCTGCCAGCAGGCAGACATCCTTTAACTCACCTGGGACTGTGTCTATTGACTGGTAAGAGGTTTTTAAGATTCGGTATTGTATTCCCCTTACTGCTGTGCTTTGTTTTTGCTTTTGTTTTTAATGAGGTCATGTCTTCATGTTGCACCTTATTTGAATATTACCGTTTTTTGTGCTTTCTGTACCATTTTTAATTTTAATTTTGTTGTGAGCCAAAAGTTTTTGGGAGAACGGTAGAATATAAAACAAAATAACAAACCAGGTATATAGAGGAGGGGTGGGTGAAGTTAGCAGTTCTTAATCTTTGGTCCTCCAGGTGTTTTGGATGTCAGCTCCCAGAATCCCTGACCATCTGTGAAGCTGACTATCGTTTCTGGGAGTTGAAGTCCAAAACAAAGGGCCTACTCAGCTTAGTGTTGTCTCTGGGCCTCATGGGAACCCAGACCATTTTTATATCCCAAGCGCTGGTAATCCCTTCATTGTTCATAGCTGTGGGGATAATTTCACCACTTCTGGAATGGAAGCTGCTAGGCTGTTTTAGTCCCTGGAGGGGACTTTTCAAAACCAGGAAGTAAACCAAAAGTCAACTTCCAATTTACTTCCTGGCTTAACAAAAATCTTTGCGTGCTCAGGGCTGAGAGGTATAGTGCAAGAAATAAACCAGGCCACATACTGAAGATGGATGAAAATAGGCCACAAATTTATTGGTTACAGCAAAAATAGGGTTGGCTTGCACATGGGTCCGGATCCTGGCATTGCCCAACCTGCCTGTTGACCGATGAGACTGAAAACCCAAAGCCAGGACCATCTAGTCACATCTGAACCACCTGACTCCCCAGTAGTGCAGGGATGCGGACACCCAATCCACACCATGTGTCTGCTGCCAACCCTGCCCTCCTGGCAACCACCTCCATCCCCAGGCCCTAGTGACCTGGGGATACAGCAGGCCCGGATCCAGGACCCATGCTAACCGCCTTATAAGTTGTGACAGTAAAAGGCAAAGACATAACCTAACTACAGTACGCAGGATACAACAAAAGAAAATGAACAGGGGGTGCAAGGGATGACATGCAGAGAAGAATTGAGCTCTGTGGAGAGGAAAGCCTAGCTAAATACAAAATACTTGGACCAGAGGGAAAACTTCCTAGCGCTCTGGCCTGGGCAGAAGCAGCCAATCAGTTCAATTGGCTGGGAGCTTTTTCCAGCTGCACAAAGGCTGGTGGGTATGACGAAGTACCCAGCAAGGCTGAGCACATGGCTGGGAAGCTGCATGGAATGCCAACTGAACAGCTCTGGGGGACGCTGTGGAGGCAGCAGCAGTAGCAGCACCCCCACCCCAAGCCGCAAATGTGCCACCCAGTAAGTCGGGCAGCTAACATTTCAGGACTTTATTATTGAAAATGTGATAAAATTGCCTTGCCCTTGAGCATGTAGGAGGTAATCTATCCACCCATCCATCTATATATTATAGCAACAAATATACTAGAGCTATCTGCTCTTTATTAAAGTTGTTTTACCTGTAGATGATGTTCAGGGAATGAAGGTACCCCACTGCACTGGCCATTTCAGCTGCATAGAAGCGTGCTCGGGGCTCTTGGAAGCAACGCTCTCTTTGCAAGTGGAAGAAGAGCTATAAACAGAGATGCAAGAATTTGAAGCTGGATCTGAATAAAGAAAGTCTGATTAGGACAGCAATATGTGGAGTTAACCTACTATAATGGGAAACGCGTTTTGTATTCTGAAGTTCTAACACCATGATCTTTCCCAAGCAGTGATGTCTGGTAGCTTCCATATAAGTAAAGTGGTGAATCTACTCTCAGTTTTAGTCTGAACTTGAAAAGAGCTATCCAAGATCTTGAAGCTATTTTGAAGATAGTGCTCAGAACCTGGACAGCACTTTCAAAGTCTGGATCAGACACATCACTCTACTAACATGCAAGCCAACAGCCATCACTAGTCACTTCCAAACTTAAGTGAAGAATCCAGCCTTAGAGCATTTTGATTGAAAGCCTCTCGGGGTGCCAATAGCTAAGATTCTGTACATTGCTGCAAATCAATATGAATAGGGTGAATATAGATAAAACAACTAGATCTGGACATGAATTAAATCAGTCACAAGACTGTGAAAAACATCAATAGATTGAAAATAGTCTCCTACTGCACGTACCTCTCCTCCGTTTACATAATCCAATACAAAGTAGAGTTTCTCTTTGGTCTGGAAGGAATAGTGGAGCCCCACAAGGAAAGGATGTTTCACATTCTTCAGCAACACATTGCGTTCTGCCATTATATGATTTTGCTATAAAGCATCAAGAGGGAAACAGAGAGGACTGAACAAGAATATAGAGTTAAGATTTTAAAAACCAGCAACAGTGAAAACCACACACATGTGCTCATACAATCAAATGTCTTTCGCAAAGGCTATTGTCTTCCTTCCAGTACCAAACAGCAGTTTTTGCAAAGGTAACAGTTTAATTGGGATTGTAGCATGAATTTCCTTTCCTGCTTTCCTTTCTCCCTTTCCTGCATGCCATGGGTGTAGTCCTCATGAAGGTCCCCATAACAGCAGTTGGCAGTTAATAAAAGTTTCACAGAACTACAGGTCCATATGTAGTCTGGTTCTCCATTTATGGTAATTAACTGATGGCAGATTAAGATCCTGGTTGGAAATGGTATAAAGTATGCATATATGCATTTTGCAACTAGTCATAATCTAATTACAGTGGTCGCTCCACCTTTGCAAGGATTCAGCGCACAGAACCCTCACAAAAGTGGAAAAACTGTGAATACCCCCCCGAACAATCCCCCTCCCATTTCCTTCCAGGGCTACCCCCCCCCCGATTCCCTTACCTTTTGCCTCAGTGTGAGTTCTCAAGTGCTGGGGCCAGAGGCAAAGGAATGGGCATAGGGAGCTCCAGAGGGTAGAGGGAAGGCTCATGCAAATCTTCCCTCTGCTTGCCTTTTGCCTCAGCGCAAGTTCTCAGTACTGGGACCACAGGCAAGAGAATGGGAGGGGGAAACTCCAGAGGGGACAAGGAAGGCTTGCATGAGCCTCCCTTGTCTTCTGCCTTGCTTGGCACAAGTTCTAAGCACCAGTGCCAGAGGAAAGGGACTGGGAGGGGAAACTCGGGAGGGGAGAAGGACAGCACATATGTGCCTTCCCCCTCCATTCCCTTGCCTTTTTCCTCAGTGGGAGTTCCCAATGGCAGAGGCAAGGGAATGAGAGCGGGGAGCTCTGGAGGGGGAGAAAGAAGGCACATGCATGCTTCCCTCTCATTTCCTTGTCTTTTGTGAGGTTTGCTTGCCTTCCTTCTTCACCTGGCAAAACTCAAGGGAATGGGAGGAAGAGAATTGGGGGAAAGGCACACATGCACCTCATGAATAATCAAATTCATGAAGGTCAAACATGCAACTATGGAGGGAGGACTGTACATTTTAAGATTTTAAAGCATTTAAGTTGTAAGTTTTAAAAGGCATACAACTTAAAACCAGTAAAAGTTTTTGAAACGTAGGATTAATTCTCATGAAGGGCTATTAAGAGTCTTGCCTATTCTGGATGCAGAGAAACAGACACACATTATGTTTCACTTGATATAACTGTGGCATATGGTGCAATTTAATGAACCTCTCTCTCTCTCTCTCTCTCTCTCTCTCTCTCTCTCTCTCTCTCTCTCTCCCCCCTCTCTCTCTCCCTCCCCCCTCCCCCTTTTCACCAGAGCTCCCAAGACGATGTCCAACAGATAAAAACATTTAAAAATTCAATATATAAATAAAGCTATTTAAAAACAGACTAAAACTTTTGTTTAAACATAGTTGAAAAACCAAAGATAGGCAAAACAGCCAGAGCAGCCTCCCCATTTGTAAGGGGATCAAACCATAGAAGGGGACCAAACAGTAGCAAAACCTCATTCTACTGAACAAAATTAATTTCCTTATGGTGCAAGTAAAGGTGTTTTCCCCCCAAAAAGATACCTCTTTCTTCTTGAGGATAGACTTCTTCTGCAGAACTTTCACAGCATAGAATCTCCCATCAGACTTGCGTTTTGCAAGAAGGACCTGTAACAGGAAAAAGATGCCCAGCGTGTGGAGTGGTTGAAGAAAGATCTAGCTAGCATGTTTTAATTGTTCCACTTGATCCACATTGTATCATCATATGAAGGATTTTCTTTCATCTGATCTTGGAATATCAAGCATTAGTCCTTATTCCCAGTCAATCTGGGGCAAAAATCAATGTATAATCAAAAGTATGTTAGATTTCCAGCCATCCAGTGCTCTACCAGTGGCATACAACAGGTTAATATGTCTCACTTTGTATGCTTATGTTACACCCAAATCCAGACACACAAATAAAATTAGTATTTTTTTATATAATGAATATGACCTTAATTTAGAAAAGGGCCTTTTAAAATTGAACCCTGACTATTGGAACATGGTGAATCAATCAATCAGGCTCAGAGTAGAGAGATCCTATTGAAATTTCCTCTGAGTCACAAAGCTCACTGGGTGGTCTCAGGCCAGTCACTGTGCCCCAGCCTAACCTAATTAACAGAATTATTCAGAGGAGAACAATCTAGCAAAGAAAGATCCATGTATACAGTCCTGAGCTCTTTGAAAGGGCAGGAATGAAAAATGTTAGATTTAAATTATTTTACAGAAGTGCATTTTAAAAAGGGCCCTGATGTTGCACAGGTATTTCACTCGTGCTATTAAGGAAACATCCAAAGTTTCTCTTGAGTTCTTCTGCATAGGGAAATACAACAGGAGCAGCCCACAAATGCTGGTTTGTGCATTGTTCCATGGACACAAGCCTTAAAATTTCCTAAATAATAGAAACTTCACACAAAACCTTTTGTTTTTTTGTGTCTGAAAAGACCTTCTACAGCAGAGCATTACATTCAGTAGCTACTAGCACTCCAAATCACAGGAAGAGGCTAATTGCAAGAGAAAGAGAAGCATCTCTCTCACAAGATGCGGGAGTATTCCATTCTCTTCTTGCTTCATATTGCTTTCCAGAAACATTGCCTGAGAGCAAAGATAAGATTTGCCTGGTACTAAAGACTCTCCAGTAGCAATCTAGTGTGTCTCTTTAAAATGGTAGCAAAGAGCAACAGACCAAACACGAGGAGGGTAACAATCACCAAAGGCAAGGGGAAGAACCGTGCTGTCAATGAAAATGACACCAATTCAAGAAGGTCAGAACCCAATGACTAAGAGGGCAGAATAGAGCAAGAAACTGGTTGGCAGGACAACCAACAGGAAATCCTTATGTACTAGATTACTTACTTTTCCAAAACTACCTTTGCCAATTATCTTTAGGAAGTCAAAATCTGTTGGTTTGGCACTGTCAGAAAAAGGAGACAAAACACAGAAAGCATTTTTTAAGCAATCACAACTTTGCCCCTGCCCCAGCTAAGGTCTCCCTCCTTCCTTCACTCTTTCCCTTTATTTCTCTTGGTGATGTATTCCTACTTGACAAGGGTTGGACTCAATGGCCCTTGTGGTCTCTTCCCACTCTATGATTCTATATCTCGCCTTTCTCCCAGACTGGGTCACAAGGCAGCTTACGAAAAGCAGAGAACAGCAACAGAAGTACATAAAAGCACAAAAAATATACAGAAGTTGAGAATAAACCAGTATTAAACTAACAGCAGAATTAAAATAATTTAAAATAATACTTTAAAGGAAAGTTTTTTAAAAAAAATACAGCATCATAAAAAGCCTTCCCTCGTTAATTCCCCAAAGCATGATGGAATAGAAAGGTCTTACCCTGTTGCCAAAAAGACATCAAGGAAGGTGCCAGTCTGATTTCTCTAGGGAGGGAGTCCATAGTGTAGGAGCAGCCACAGAAAAGACAGTCTCCTGTCTCTCACCAAAATGCCCATGAAAGCAGTAGGATAGAAAGAAGTGCCTCCTCTGAGGATCTCAGAGGGTGGGCAGGCTCATATAGGAAAATATGGTCCTTCAAACATTCTGAGCAAAAGGACAGTCTTTGAAGCTTTCCCACACCCTGTTATACGTACAGAAGCCAACAAGACTAGCAGTTGAACTGGACTTCAATACTGTCAGTGGAAAGCATCTACAGCAGTGCTTCTCAAGCTATGTGATATGTAAGACCAGCAGGATTTTTCTTCCCTTGTGTGCCAGGTATTGTCACTGTGTTTGTGCCCATTAGCTACAACTGTTTCTTGCTTTTCTGGAAACCTTCCACAAACCAGCCAATGAATAGCACTGCTTTATAGCACCTGATGTCAGTAGGCAAATTTAAAGTAGCACACACATCTTGGTCCTCCTCTCTCACTGCTGTTTCTTATCCCTAGCTTCTGCAGCTGCCACATTTTAACTAAAAGCAGGACCAACTCAGTGCTTCCTCTCTCCAATGAAGCTGATAAATAACAGACCACAGAAACATGTCCTACACCAGTGTAGGGATGTTCAGAATTCTCACACATTTTCTAATCCTGATGCATTTTCTCACCCTGAATGAGAAAGACTATCTCAACACATCAAGACACCTCATCAAGAAAGTAGACACTTGTAATTTTTATTTTTATTTTTTTGGTAATTTTGGACTTTTGTGAAAAATTCATGCACATTTATACAAAGTATACTATTTCTGCATAAAAATGTTTTGTGGCAGAAACAACAGGTTTGCATGAAAACCACAATTTTGAGCAAAACGATTTTTGCACAAACACATTTTTCACAAAAAATCATTATGTGAAAAATCATTGTAACATGTGGAAAACCTTTTATAAATCTGCCCAGCAGGAAGAATGAATGAAATTGTTCATTCTCACATGCTAGAATGAAATAAGAAAGGAGTTACTACTCTATAATAGGGAAGGAGAAATCTATCAATTTTGCATTCTGCTATATTTGTACTTTATTTTTTTTAAAACTCTCAAGTTCTTTTCTTTAAATTTTTGAAGAATTTTACAGACCTTGAAAAATTTGTATCAAAAATTATCTAAACAATTCTCAGCCATCACACTGGTTGAACTGAATAAGCTATTCCCATTAAGAAGATGATATTTGACATGTCCTAGAGTTGAGAAGCCTAATTCAACACTGTGGACATAGGCTGGCTGCATAGGTTTCAAGGTGGACTTTTAAGAGAGGTAAGTGGTTAAAAACTCCCACCTGGATAAACCAATTTGTCAGTTCTACTTTTCTTTATATTCTTTTTAAAAAGCAACAACCCAGAAGTTCTTTGATCATGTTTATGAAAAAAGGGGGCATTTTAACAAAACAAAAAAAAATACATTCACATATATCCCTATTTTATACCTTTTTCCTTTTCTAAGCTCTCTTCCATCTGATCAACAGTTTGCCTTGATGCTAAAGATGTATGCATATATATGTATTGTCTGAAAGCTGTAAGTATTAATGTTGCACAACTCATAAACGAGATAACAAATAAAAATCAATGCAAACCACACTTTCCAGATAAGCCACTGTAGAGTAACACATACTGCAGTGTTATTCCATTGCTGGAATAAAATCAAGAAATCTTCCCTTGAGGCTCTACTTTTATGTTGGAATATCATTTCCCCACCACCGGACATACTTTGTTCTCCTCACTGGAGATTGACTTTTTTCTTTCCACAACTAGTCACCCATTCCTGTATTGAATGTCTTGTCAATAGGTGCCTGAGAAACGAAGTAATATAACAATACTCCATTCTCTTCTATTCTTCAACTTTTAAAAAGACTCATTTGTTGTACATAAGACAGCCATCTACAGGAATGGAGGCAGCATTTTTGTCCAGGGGATATTCCATATTCCAGAGGATACTCAGACCACAATCTGTTGTTCCTGAAAACGTGCACTTTTTTCCTTAGCTAGCTTTGGCCATGCAATTTGGAACGGTGGCTGGAACGTAGTTGCGTCTCTCTGGGATACCTATTGGTGAATGCACAAGTCACTCCCCTTCTTGCAAGTATATACAATACAGCAGTGGTTCTTAACTTGGGGTCTGTGTATCCCTGGGGGTCCACAGAGCCCTCAAAGGGGGTTCTCATATGGTTGCCATTCATCCCAGAAAATGGGGGAAATTCCAGATTTAAGGGACTGAAAAATGTCCTGGCCAGTTGACGCAGCATATCCTGGATTCCTCAAAGGCAGTATACTGATGATGGCAGTGGCAATGGCAGCAATGTGCTAGAGGGCATCTCATCCCATACAAGAGGCTCTGGGCAGTACTGTGCAGGTGTGCCAGAGAGCCCAAAAGGTGGGAAGGCAAAAGAATTGCCTAGAAGACAAGAAAGACACCTAGCCCAGGCCTTGTGTGGTGAGTGTGGCAACACTGCTTAAACCCAGGCCCAGGCAGCACAGTGGGGCTTCACTTCCAAGCAGCCATGAGACTAACTTGGAAGCAAAGCATCAAGGGTTTCAGTGCTCCTTTGGGGGAAAGTGCAAAAGACATGCCATATCCCTCTGAAAGGAGCATGAGAGAGTAGAGAGGGTAGGTGCTTTCAAAAGAAATATTTACTGTCTCTACTCTCCTGGCGCTCCTTCAGAGAGAAATGGCATTTCTTTCTCACCTTCCCCCAAAGCAGCACAGAGACTCTCCAGGTGCTGTTTTGGGGGAAAGGGCAAAAGCAATTAGTCTTTACGTCTGCCCCCTATTCATAATCTTCCTTTAGGAAGTACAGACCCTTCAGCATTTGAGGGTGTGTGAAATTATCTTTTGGATGTGCCATAATTCCACACTTCTGCTATAAAGAAAAGATTTGCACAGGCGCTCAAGATAACTAGCCACAAGGCCAACTGAGGAAATGGAAACAGTTTCTTTCTATTCTGCACAATCATAAAATACTGTAGACTTACTTGGGATTAGCAGAAGGTCCAAGATTGATGTTGTCTGTTGGTGATGGAGGCTGAACATGACAAAAAGGAGACCATCAAAGTTAGTCAAGAATTAGCTATGTCACTGGGCCAGAGCAACAACCATACAGGCACATATGAGAGAACTGGCTGTATTATCTGGGACATTCTGGGAGTTATAATCCAAAAAGTCCTTTTCCAAATTTTGGGAAGATCATACCCATGTAACAGAAAGTGAAGTATGTTTGTACAGAATGAATACAGCTGGCCTTCCACATTTACGGGCTTAACTTTCACAGATTTGATTATTTGTAAGTTTCTTCAGTCTTTGCTTCTCTTACCTCAGGTGCTTTTTTTCTGGGAAAATTGATCTGTGGTGGCTCCAATCAGGCTGTTCAGCCCCTTAAAAACCCACCCTGGTCCTCCTCCTCCTCCTCCTCCTCGTCTTCCAGCTGCTGCCAGGCCAGCTAAGAATGGCTTGCAGCCCAATTTCTCAGCACCACAAACTGTCTCCTGATGTCCCCTCTCACACACACCCAAGGAAACAGATGGATAAAAGCAAGAAAGGACAGGAGCACCATGCGGACCCACTCCCTTCCCCTCTCCTTTCTCTGACCTGGTTTGGAGCTTGAGTGCTCATTCTCACCGTACCTTGGCCACCTTTCCACAGACACACACATGTATTTTGATATTTGTGATTTCCCCACTTTTCCTGGGGTCCTGCACCCCAAACCTAGTGAATGTGGAGGCCTGACTGTACATGTCAACATAGCCACAGCCCTACTGCAATGGAGCAGGCTGCCGAACCCACAGAACTTTCTACCCTACTAGCACCCTTGAACAGCTAAGTAATTAAGCTCCTTCCTTTTTAGTGCTTCCAGACTCAATGCAACTAAATCCATTTAAATGATACTCTGCCTGGGCCTTACCTGGCTGTTACCATCCGGGCTCTTGGAACGTTCCATTAAAGCAATGACTCTTTCAGCACTGCAAAGAAG
The DNA here is from genome assembly GCA_948474755.1 of Ctenosaura bakeri. Taxonomy (NCBI): domain Eukaryota; kingdom Metazoa; phylum Chordata; class Lepidosauria; order Squamata; family Iguanidae; genus Ctenosaura; species Ctenosaura bakeri. The sequence continues at coordinate 152,701 of CAOLHI010002099.1, read as the reverse complement.
AAGAACAAAACCCACACAAACTGAGAGCAATGGAAAGACTGAAAAAAATCTTGATTTTCACCTCCATAGAGAGAAATTTCAAATCACAGATGTTATATAATTTGTGGTGGGGTGCTTGAATCTGACTGCTATAGATGAACCAATAAAGCCACAGACATGCATTCTATCAAAACAAAAACAGATTTTATTAGTGGGCAGCTGGGCAGGAAGTTTGCACTTGTGGAATCTTGGGGTGGGGAGGAAAGGGTTGTTTTTCTAATACCTAGAGGTCTACCAACTGCATCCTAGTTCTAAAGATTTAGAATTGTAGCTCTTTTAAATTCAGAAGTTCAGTTTGAGTAGCAGAAGTGAACAGAGCTCACTGTCCTTTCACACAAAATTCTATTCCTGATTATCCCAAGCTTTCTTCATTTCTGCACTATAACTGCAAGTGAAGAAGCAGTTGTTTTTGTTGTTGTTGTTGCTATTATTAAATAATGAAGAATCAGAAATACTACCCAATCTACTGACAAATCATCCAGAGATCTGCCAAGAGTTCCAAATCTGCCCACTCAAGCTGGAATGTATACACACCTATCTTTGTAAAAGTCAGTAAGAACTGAAACGCGGATTACTAAAATAATCCATTTCCTTTTGTGCTCCTAGGACTCAGTGAACAGAGCAGTGGAAATTGTGCAGTGCTGTTTTTGAAGCCAACGTTCCATTCTAGATCCCCCAATTAAGGCCCAAACACCAGTGGTGTGAAAGATCTGTCGTTCGATCTCCCAATGTACTTTTTGCAGTTTAAAAAGTAGGGTTTGGAGAAGAAGAAATTAGATCAAAAGGGAGAAAACTGGAACAACTGTTCTCCACCTATATCATTCCTAGAACTTGGAAAACTTACTTTTTGGACCACAGCACTTAGAACTCCCCAGACAGCATGGTTAAAGGATTTTCAGGGTTGTAATTAAAAAAGGTAACTCTTCCAAACTTTGGCCATTTCTTAAAACAGAGAGCTATGCTTTACAATTAGCCCCTTGAGAAAAGATGACAGATACTTGTATTGGGTTTTTCTTTCTTCTCCAAAATGAAGTTACTATAAAAAGATAGGTAAAAACAAGCTACAACATCCCTGTCATAAGCAAGAGTAACTACATGATCGTCATCCTCCTGGCTTTTTCTCCTTGATAGGAGAAATGTGGGGTAGAAATTGAATAAATAAATCACAAATAAATACCAAACAGGTGAGTCATAAGGAAAACATTAAAAGAATTAAATTTTCATAATCTCCACTCTTCCTGGCAAGAAACTAAGGAGACTGCGTGGCAGCTGAAGCTGGCTCTTTCCTTCCTACAGTCCCATAGAAGCCCCTTGTTTCAAATCACACTACAGAAGAAACACCAGAGCTCTGATGGATTTCACTTTCAGTTAATCTCATTTAGCAACTTTACTTACATTTCCACAAGAAGCAGACTTGTACAACAAAATCATATTGAGCCACAAATCCCTGTTTGTACAAGAGCTGCTTCCCAATGCATCATCCCGCTCTGTGCCAGCCAGCTCTATCCACGGCTTGTTGCTTGCAGGAGGTTATCGTCAGGCTGAGCTTTAAAGGGACAGCAGCAACCCATTGATAGAAAGAGACAGATACTCACTAGGAAGACAGTCTGGAACTGGAGGCCTTGATAGTTTGCTCTAACCTCTCTCGTCCTTGTTTTATGAGACCTAGAGGAAGCGGAGGGAGGGGGGAAAATTTAGCAAAGTAAGTAAGCTGTTCAGCTGGCAGAGGGATCACAAGAAGCGGCGTAGGCACAGAGACACATTTGTTCGGAAGTGACCTTGCTCTTCTAGTCCGCCCACCCACCCACATGTCAAAAGTAACCAAGCTTTTACTGGAGCTAGGGACAGAGTCTTGCTGCTCCAGGCAGGAGTTTCTAACCTTGTTCAAATAACAATGCAAAAAAGAGAATCAGGCACAGCAAGAATGAATCCCTGTAAACAACAGCCTTCAGTCTCCCAGCTTCTGAGGCTATTACCCGGAATTGTCCTGCTTTCCTGTGAGACATGGGTCACAAGATAGAAGAGACAGAAGAGCTACCCTTTGATACATCATACTTGGCACACACTCAGTTCTTCTCATTCAGAGCTTTCCAAGCATTTTATGAACATGAACTGTGCCACCGTCTTTCTTTCAGAGCCAACAACTTCATTCAAGGGTCGGTGGTACGGGTCAGGGAATTAGGCCAACAGGAGTCAATACAGCATTTTATTTAATTATTTCTAGGCTGCTTTTTATGGCAGACCTCCTACAAGGCAACTTGCAGTAAAACAAACAAACCAGAAAGTGTTTTAATTAAAATCACTTTTCAGCAAGAGCCAGTCTGGTGTAGTGGCTTCAGATTGCACTAGGACTCTGGGAGAGTTTGAATCTTCACTCAGCCACAGAAACCACTGTGTGACCTTGGGCAAGTCACACTCTCTCAGCCTCTGAAGAAGGCAATGGCAACCCTCCTCTGAATAAATCTTGCAAAAAAAAAAAGATAGGTTCACCTTAGAGGTGCCATAAATTAGAAAATGACTTGAAAGCACACAATAATGTAGTATTTCAGTTAAAAAAAAGCTGCTTCTTCTCTGTCTTCTTCAACATTTTGATGTGCTTGTCATGATTATCTGTTAGAAAGTGTCCAAATAGTTACATGCTTGGCACTGTATGGTTTCTATTTTAAAACTAGACAACAAACAGCTTCCATCTATCTACATTACCACTAACACAGCCCCAGCAGACAAATGAATGTGTATGCCCTGACATTTAAGAACACTTGCAGGCTGATGGTAAAACTGACTAAGCGGCTTGCAAAGTTTTATGAGTCCAAGGGAAGCTGGTGTAGTTAGAAAAACTGATAAAAAAAAATTCCCCTTCATAGAAACATTCACCTCTTCCTCCTCTACATTTGTAGATTAATATTAGCACTGCAGATTGGGGCCAGCACCACAGAAGGGGAAGAGGAAAATTACTCCTAGTACTGCTGAGAAACAAAACGAACTTTTACAAATTCCTTGTCATCTACAATTAAATAGCTGGTGAATCCTGAGGAAGAACCTGAAAAACAACTCTTTTGATTTCTTTTGAAGAATTTTCCTATATCATCATCACGATTAACATTTTATTCTTCTTTTCATTTTATATTCATTTTATTCTTCTTCTTTAATCTCATCATCATGATCCTGCCTTGTTCCTAGCCCTGGGACTCAAGGTGGCTTTCAGCTAGATGGATACAGATAAAAGTTCACAACTATGCAAATGTTAAAATAAAGTCATCAATAGAATTAAAAGCAATTTAAAGGTACAACCATTAAAAAAACAAATATGGACAACCCAGCATATTTAAAGACTGTTTCTCTGTGAGCAATCATTTCTCAAAGACCTGTTGAAACAAAGTCTTCATCTGCCCACAGAAAAATATCAAGAGGTTGCTAGCCTAGCTCCTCCAGGGAGTTTAGAGCCTGGGAGCAGCCATCAAGAAGGCCCCCTCCTACATTCCCAACAGATATACCTGTGAGAGTGGTGGGACAGAGGTTGCAAAACACAGGCAGGCTCACATGGAAGAATACAGTCCTTCAGATAACCTGCACTAAAACCAGGTAAGGCTTTATAACCAGCATTCTGAACATTCTTCAAAGTCAGGCCCATGTCTACATGTTAACAGCAATCAAGCCATGGTGACATCTTTTTCAAAGCTTCAAGTAGTATCATTTAGAATCCTGGAACAGTCCTTTTGAGATACCATTAGAAGTAGATGTGTATTCCCAGCCACATAGGACCTCCTCCTCCTTCTAGCCTAGTAGATCCAACCATTTCTCCAGTTAAGTAAGGGCTTCACTCAAAGAGGTCTCACCTCCATGACTGAATAATGTAAGTATTGTTACAGAAAAGAGTGCATGGGAGGAATGGACAGAGCTTGGCATTTTGGTAAGTGGATGGAAGTAACATAGATTCAGATAAGTCCCGTTCTCTCAAGGAGCTCCCCTCCATTTAATCAGTGACATAAAGCAGGATTTCTACATTTGAAAAATTCTCCTCCTATGATAAAGGACTCTGCTGCAGTAACTGTCAGAACTTTGGTGGTGTTTTCTGGAAGCATGGAAATATGGGAAGGCTTCTCATAGCCAGAGTGGTAGTGCAGTTAGAGAGCCGAACTGGAACATGAGTCCACACAGAGGCATGAAATTCTCTTGGGACCATATCACACCACAGTTATCGCACTGTGATTTCTCTTTGACAGCTATCATCATCATCCAACAAACAAATGCCTTCCTAAATAAAAAGCTCACAGGTTGTAGAACTTCTTCTCATGGGAGGTTTGGTTGGCTTTCACTCTGTTTTCTGTCTGCCGGAAGGCGAAGATGGTGGCTGGTTACTGAGGCAGCCCCACTCAACAGCCTGGCCACAAGGTTCCATGACCTGTTTAAAATATGAATTGCTACCCCTGAAGGTGTCCAGAAGAGGAATTCACTCTCCCTCCTGCCAGAAAAAAAAAAGATAGTCCAGGGAATCTAGGGGGATCAAGGGTCACAAAAACAGCAGAGCCACACTTTACCCACCCTTTCACTAGGTGATCTTGGGTCAGTTATATTCTTAACTTGACCTACCTCACAGAGTTGTTGTGTCAATAATAGGAGGAGGCAGAAGAGAGCTACTTAAGCAGTCTTCAACTAACTGGAGGAACGGTGGGATTTAAATATGAGTAATAAATAAAGTTATTGGAAAGTGTTTTGCCCAGATTTTGTAGTTTTGAGGATAGCACAGTAACAGAAGCCTGCAGGCTTGGCGCCCTGGCAACATTTAAACAGCAGAAAGTGTGCAAACAAACTTGCACAGAAGGGCAGCCTTGCTATGACAAAAACACAGAAGAAACCTCCTGCCCCTTGGCTCAAGAACACAAAATGACCTTGCAGCATTAGACCAAGGTTCTTCTGGTTCATGCTGCATTCCATTTCCAACAATTAGCAGAAAACTGCACTGAGAAACTCAGACAGAACATGATCTAACAGTGCACTCTGTTTTTCCCTAGGATCAGAACACCGCTTCTAACCATGGGGGTTCCATTGGAAGTGTTGTGAACAATACACACTTGATGGACCTAACCAGAACTTCCTGAGATGGAAGGGTTTGAAGCAATTTACCCTAAAATGGGGGGGGTGGGGGTGATGGGGAATTTGAAGACACATTCCTGGAAAGTTTACTATATTGGGTTGGATACAGATTTAAATCAGAAGAAAATGACTGAAGACAGTGAGACTTGAGTCTTAATTATGACAAACTTAAGCTGTGTTGTCTCAATCATGACAAATCTCATGGATCTGAATGGTGTATACTGACAAAGTATGGATCTCATCCACAACCTGCTAGGAATAGTTACTTGAACTGAAAGGACAAAGTTAAGGTTTATTTAAACAATCTGAAGCACACACAACAGCATTCATTTTTGAACAGAAATAATTTTAAATATTAATAATGAATAAGGACAAAGAAAATGTCATGTTATATAACATTCCATCATCAATGGTGGTTGTATCTTCTGAAGACTTCCTGCTGCAACCATCTAATGATGTTCAGAAGTAGCATAAGAAACATTCCGACTGGCCTACTGGGTAGTGAAAGATGATCAGTACCAAATATCCTGAACAACTGCAGATATAGGCATAGTAATGACAATTGTGGCAATGCAATTCCAACAGCTCATTTGAACATCAATGCATATTAGAGGTAAGCAATTAAAAAAATTCTGGAGCGGTGAAAGTTAGGAACATTGACTGAATGAAGCTACAACATGTAGAACCCAGAAGTCTTGCTTTCTTGTGAAGTATTCTTCACAGGAAAGGTAGAATTGATTTCAGGAAGTCTAGTCTTGCCACCACTGCAGTGCTATTCTGTTTATTTCTTATTTTAAATGTTTGGGGGTTTTTTTGCTGCTGTCTTGCCCGTCATTGGCCTACTTTGGATGCAGTGTTTCCTATTGCGTCTGCAGCTCTTTGCTCTCAGTAACTCTTACTGCAATTTTTTCTAGTTGCTTTTTGGCAAGTTGATTTCTCATTAAATCTCTTCTTTTAATTCTTATCCTGATAGTAGCTTTGTCATGACTAAGGCGCACAATACACACATTTAAAAAATCAAATAACCAAGGGAGACATACCCCTAGAGTATTAGTATTCCATTCCAACTTTCAAATGTCTTGACTTCATGGTCTTGGAGATATGATGAAGACAGGCAGACACACACACAACAAGACATTGTCTTCTATTATTATAGAAGACTAGGAAATCTACCCAGCATTGCTCAGATTGATTATTTCACTTATTATTTGATTGAAACAAGGTTTTAACTGATAATGCCTACGATCCTTTAAAAATTTTTACATCAAGTTCCATGCAAATTGGACCAGAAACAGTAGGTGAAGCAGTGGAAGTTCCACTCTGCTGATTGGTCCAGAACTGTCTGAGATGACAACCAAAGTGTACATTTTAGGTTTGGTCAAAATCAGTTCAGAAATGTGCAGTCTAAAGCATTTTTTTAAAAAAGAGAAATCCAAATAGTAGAGGAGGCGGCGGCATGTAGATTGTGCTTCCAGCCCTTCTGCATGGCTGACTGCAACAGAAGACTCGCGCAATCAACGTAATTTTTCCTTCAATGACATAGGCCCTTTTCACACGCGGGCAGCGGAACGGGGCAAGCTGCACCAAAACGGGGCTTACCTTGTTCCGTCGCCGCGTGGAGCAGTGCATTTCACTGCTCTACACGCAGCAGCGTCCCACGGCGTCCTCAGCGCCTGGCAGCGCCCAAAATGGCGGATTTTGACTGGCAGAGCCTCACTGTCAATCGGAGAAGCTTGCCAGCCGGAAATCCCTCCCCCTGCCTGATCTGCAGGGACGCCCTTTCGCGTGTCCGTAAATCCATACGGGTGCTGCAACGGGGGCTGGATGCCCCATGCCTTTGAAAAACCACATGGCGCTGCTGCTTGCGGGCGCCCGACCACGGATTGGCGTGTGGATTTACTCGCGAGTAATCCACCCCAATTCACGTAACGGTGTAGACGACCTCCATGGAGGTCGATCTACACCGCTTTTTTAACCCCATGTGAAAAGGGCCATAGCCTGCGATTGCACTGGCTGGTGACACGAGAAGGGCAGAACTGTGACAACGTCATGCAGAAGTGTTGTCATGGTCCCGCTCCTCTTGCATCCCTATGCCGGGACACCAACATCATGCAGAAAGGGCCAAACTGACAGACAACTGAAATTATATTTTGCATTAAGAGGAAAGCACACTCCAAATGTGTAGCCAATAGACAATTGATTCAATGGCTTATTTGTAGCTTAATTGCTTGCATAGATGAAGTAATTGATACTTTCCTCCTCTGCCAAATACTGAGTTCTACGCAACTGAGTTACAAAGAGTTTCCATTTCCTTGCTTAATTTGACCCTGCCAAGATGAGCAAATGAATCCATTATGTTAAGAAAGAATCTGGAACAGATACAGAAAAACAAGGCAAAATATTATGAAGAAAAACATTATGAAGAAAGGCATAAGAAGTTCTAGCTGTCACCTTTTAGCAAAGAATGACAGCAAGAATGTAATAAAAAGGAAACAATGTCTGTGTGTGTGTGTGTGTGTAAGTTTATGAATAGAGTGGAGTGAATTAATAGGGGGAAAGCATTCTTTATTTCATGAATAGATTTCTGAGATACAGAAATCTCAGATTTGTTCTACATCTGAAGCTTAACGAGTGGTAAAATTCAGAGTTCATGTGTGGGCTGTATCTCTTCAAACAATAGCTAGAAAATACATTTTAAATACTTCCTCACACTAAAACAAGTTTTAAAAACTAGCATACCATGGAGAAAGATAGGAGTCCACTCAGTTTCCTTGTTTAGTTTTCTGTTTGCAACAAGTGTTTTTTTTTAAAGTGCTGCCCATATCAACTCAAGTGGCACAATCTTCTACTTCATTCAGGCTTGTTTAAACACGAAGCCTTGAAGCCATATAGTAAAACTGATCAACAATAGGCTTTAGGCACAAAAAACTGGTTCAATTACAAAAAATAACCCTGTGGATTTCACTGCTACATGATCAGAGCTTGTGGAAGTTACCATTTACATATTAAGGTTACTTTTTGGGTTATAGCTCCCAGAAGCCTTAGCCTGGCTGAGGGATTCTGATAGTCCAAAAGTAATTTTTCCAGCCTCTGGCTGCTACTAGTCAATGGAGGAATCACCCCGTCAGTGATAGATCTGCCCCTAAATCTTCCCTAGCAAATCCACAAATTTATTTATCACATGTGCATCCTGCCCTTTTTTTCCAAAACTGGCATGCAGGGTAGCTAACAGTAGTAAATTCAACAACAAGTAGAACATAAAAACAGATTAAAGAAGAATTAAAACCATCACCCCTGTTCAGTCCAGCTTAAATACCAATGGCCAGCCTGAGTAAAAGCATTTTGTTTGATGACAGTCAGCGTGGTGCAGCAGTTTAAGCACTGCACTATAACTCTGGAGATAAGGGTTCGATTCTCTGCTCAGACATGGAAACCCACTGGGTGTGTGACATACTCTCAGCCCTCAGAAAACTCCATGATAGTTTTACCTCAGGGTCACCATAAATTGGAAATTATTTGAAGGCACACAACAACAACAACAACAACAACAACAAGCTTATATAAAAAAATGGGAGAGAAGATGCTGGAGGGACACCGCAGGGCAACAAAGTATTTTTTAAGAGACTGTCTCATTCCATGATTAATGAATGAGAGCTTCCTTGTTACATACAACCCTGATATTTGGGTTGAGGCAAAAACACCATAAACAACAACAACAAGAAGGATTTGGATATATGTTTATATACATTATATCCTAGCATTGTTGCTGTTGTTGTGTGCCTTCAAGTCATTCTAACTTATGGTGACCCTAAGGTGAACTTATCCTGCTGTTTTCTAGGGCTGAGAGTGTGTGATACACACAAGGTTACCCAGTGAGTTACCTTGGTCTCCAGGATTGTAGTCCAATGCTCAAACCACTACATGATGCTGAATCTAATCCTGACATTACTTAGTGTAATTTCCAAACTGAACTTTGGTTCACTGATTAAATTGCATGTTCTTTGTCTTCACTAGTTGTCTAAGAACTAGGACTGAGTGTCCATTTGGATAGACAACTGTTAGTTTAAAAATGTCTTGTAGAGCAGTGGCCATGGCATCAAATTAAAGTCCTCCAGGACCACCTCCGGGAAAGACTTGAGCCATCATAAAATATCCAAGTCCCATTCCATCCCAGATATACAATCAGAAAGATACTATGGTTAGGAGTTTTAAAAAGCTGCTGAGGTCTGACAGAATAAAAAGGAACACAGTCTCTGGGCCCTGCCACACTCACACAATTATAGTAATATGATTTCATAAATGCCATGGCAACATCCTATGGAATCCTCATGTTAGTATTTTGGCGAGGCACTGGAGCTTCCTGGCTGAGAATTCTAAATACCATTTCCTAGATGGCAAATCCCAGGATTCCATAGGATGCAATCATGGCAGCTAAAGTAGAATATAATGTTATAATTATGTAGTGTGAAATGCTTATGACTAGTGCCCAGCACCGAAGAAAACGTCAAGCCCAGCTCATCAAAAAGCTCATCTGAGTTTATTGAAAGCTGGGCTGAGTCTTGGTCCAAGTCAACAAATGCTACCATCAAGTACGTGCAGTAAATAACAAGCTGCTTTCTCTGGAAGGAAGTCTGGGTCAAGCTCAGACAGATTGTTTAGATCATCAGCAGGATAAAAAAATGAGGGGGATAAGAACAACTTGACCTGTAGCTGCATATGCACTTTGATGGTGATTAATTTCAAATGAGTTACAGATCTCTGTGGAACACAGTAAAACCTCACTTTCCCAGACTACTACACATCAGACTTTATTTGGATTCCACCCTGTCTTAGATAAACTCTCCTTCTACAGCTGCAAGATATCTCCTCCATCTTCCTCTACTAGAACCAACTATTCCTCTGTCTGGATAAAGACAAGAAAACCTTAGGGTATAATACAAATGTTACCTTAGGTTACAGATGGGCAACCTGTGGCCCATAGGCAAGATGCAACTCCCTGTGTTCCCCATCCAGCCCACAAGCTTCTTTTCCTGTTATTTTTGCCCAGTGATTCTATGTGAAATACCCCACATACCGATGCCAGGTAGGCTGAGGTTTTTTGCACTGGGGCTTGCTCCTGAGTTTAGACACAATAGACCTGAGCTGTGCCAAAGCTGGTAGCAAACACCAAAGTTGGTAGGAATTACCTCTCACCCTATTGTTTTGATTTGGTTCTGTCCATTCTGTTTTTGGCCTGCTTGCTGCAAGAATGCATTCCCTTTCCCTGATTGGAATGTGATTCCTAGGCTACAACAAGTTTCCTATCCTTGGTTTAGATTTTTTTTTTTTTAAACAGAATGTGTGGTCTATATATTCTTTCTCCTTTGAAGTTTCATGAGCTGGATGGATATAGGTGGGTCAGTCTCACCCACTTTATTAGTACAGTCCAGGCCTACCCGGAGATAGCACTCGATATTTCTTTGATATCAAATAATTCAGCTTTCCTCTGCCACACCGCTCCACATGTTTGTGAGGCCTCTGGACAAGCACGTAAACAGGTACGGCCAATAATTGCTGGACATTCCATTCTCCACCCAAGCAGGCCAGACACAGCCAGTTTATCACTTCAAGGACCTCTCCTGCAAACACCTCATTACATATGCGCTACACTAACAAAGGCTCCCTGCCCCGAGCAGGCAGGCAGACAAAGCTGTACTAAGCGTTCCGCATTTACATACTGGCTACACTATTGTTGATTCGGCTCTAAGTCAATCATGCTAAATTCTGACCTTTCCAAAGCTTTGTCGCATTGTTCTCACTGAGTAAGGTATGGCCTGCAGTCACAATTCACCCTATAAAAACCCCTAATCCCGAGACCCTCCTCGGATCGCTCCCAAGTTCCAGACCGCCTTGCTGCTGCTTTGTTCAGCAAGCTCCCCTCAGCGAACCACGCTGAGCTTCTTCCTTGTACCCCAACGTCGCTCTCAAGGTCCAGGACTACGAGACAGGTGTCATATCACCCCTTTCCCTCTGAAAATCCCTACTTCAAATCAATATCTGATTCCCTTAGTTATCTTTGTGCCTGTGGTGTCTTTAATATTTGTCTGTATTCAATAAAATACACTTTTTGTTACTTTAAACCGTCTGGCTGCTTGGCTGACCTGACCCCGTAGACGCTAGGTTGCAAGATCCTGCTGAGTTACCCTGCCTCTTGCTAGCTTTAGTGAGTGCTCCAGCTAATTTCCCCCAAAGTGTGTTGTTGTTTGGTTATTTAGGTGTCCCTCCTGGGACCCCCAGAGATCAGGGTAACAACTTCTATTACATACCTTCCAAAACGTTACAGATAAAAACAGGGACACACGTGGCCAACCACCATCAGAGTGTAGTTGAAAAAAGGAAGAACAGAAGAGCTAAGAAAGGCTGCAAAAGGTTGCTTTTGCCCGAGTCTACAAGGAAGGGCAAGATTCTGACCCCTCCATTCCTTTTCCTCCTACTGAGTTAATGGAGTACACCATAGCATTCCAAACTTCTCATGTTGGTGACACACTTTTTAGACATGCATCATTTTGTGACACAGTAATTCAGTTTTACTAGCAAACTAGAGGTTAAACTAACCCCTTATAAGAGATACAGACACATGCATCAATTGTAATAACAAAATGTATGGAGACAAAACATATTTCATGAAAACCTTTCATATATTTTTAAAAATATATGATTTATAAATAATAACATACATTTCCAAGATTGTAGGTGACATGCCTACACACTTCAGGTGACACACTAATGTGTCATTACACACCATTTGGGAAGCCCTGAAGTACACATTACTTCTGCACTTTGAACTCAGTTTGTACCAACTGAAGTATGCCAAAGACAAAGGGGAAAAGGAAGAGTAGGAGGAGAGAAAACTGGAACATTTAAAAAGCAGCTGAAAAATCAAGACAACCAATGATTAATCAGGACTGTCTCCACCATCTCATGCCATTCTGTACTGTCAGCAATCCAGTTTCCACAGTCACCAGTCTGTTATTAAGGAACTCAGAGTCATTGCCTTTTCAAACCCATTAATGTCAGGTTTTCCTGCCTAATCCTTTCTGACCTTATGAACTGACCATGTCTAAGGCCAGCTTGTTCTGGCAACATGCTTTCTGGTCAGTGTGACTTCAAACATGTTTTCCAGCCATAAATGTGTTCAATTGTGAAAATAGCGCATCCCACATAATGGGGGTGTATGTGGTAATATCTGGTTCAATTTTGTACAAGGCACCTACAGCAAAAAAGCTTAGAATCATAGATTTATTTTTGCATGCAACTAAATGTCACCAACTGTGGTGATACCTTCCTTAGTCTCACCTATGCTTCCTTCTCTACTTTCCTCTTGTTTCTATAATATTCTTCAAAGAAGTTGCTCATCTAAACCAGGTAGCTGGATTTGGATGAATGTTTCTATTCTGTACCAAAGCCATATTTACACTTTGTATTACAATACACATTCTTTCCCCCCTCTTTGTCCTGCTTTGTTTGCTAACAATTTCCCTTTGATTTAAGCATGCTGTGCAGGGCAAAACCATAGAGTGGGACACATGTATGTACTTTCAAGTCGCCTGTTGACTTACAGCAACCCTATGAATTTCATAGGGTTTTCTTAAGTAAAGAATACTTAGAGGTGGTTCTTCTGAAATACAGCCTACGGTGCCTGGTATTTGTTGGCAGTCTCACCATCCAAGTACTAACCAGGTGTGACCCTGCTTAGCTTCCAAGATCAAATGGGGTTTGGTGCCTTTAGGGTATTTAGGCAACTCAAATGAGACACAGTGAGTCACCACTGCACATGTTAGTCAAGTACACACAAATACACACATTTATATGTGCAAATGGAACTAAGGCATATATCTCTACATGCTGTTCTTGCCTCTAGGCTGTAACTGGGGTCAGGGCAGGTGGTACTTTGAAGGGACTCATTTTGGCATTGAGGCCTCTGCACAAAACCATCATTTAGCCCAGTAAATTAGAGTTTCTGATTTTGATTTTTTTTCAGCTGAGGTATTTTAAAAAGGGACTCCATGCCATTGAACACCACATACATATCCTGCTTCTAATCTTCAGACTTCCTCTTCTCTTCAAGCAGGTTCTCCTTCCCCAAAAGATGGGAGATCTCTTAAACACATTGCCAAACAATATGAACTCTGTTATGCATACTTTTTCACAGACAATGAACATGCGTAAAGGGAAAAGTGGATCCACGCCTTTTGAGTAATCACCTGCCCACTCCCTTTCAATGAGACTTGTGAACAGAGTCTGCATGTGTGGTTCCCCTCCAAGGATTTGGATGAATGAATAGCTGGAAGGCAGGCAATGGATACGATTTGCTTCATATCCTCTCTACATAGAAAGACTCCTTCATAATGGTCCTGATTTTGCTGAACTCACCTCTGATCCCAACTCTAAGTGTCAGTGATATAGTCTCAAGGGCAGGCTTTGCTGCCCAACCCATGAAATGAAGAGACCACACTCAGGGCTTGGGTTGAACTAGGGCAATTTATTAATGTATGCCTACTTAACATAAAGCTGGAAGTGAACTTGACCTTGAACTTGGGCTTGAATTTAAACTTGACCATGAACTTGAACTTATCACCTGAGGGGGGGGTCAACAGCATGGGTAGGCTAAGGCAAGGGTCAGCTCCAGACCTCTTCCGCAGCCCTCCTTGAGTGAGATACCAGACCCCAGAGCCAACCCATGAGGCCAGATTAAAACTTCGGCCGGCCCTTTTCTGGAAGGTGAGCCCCAAACCTCAAACCCCGCCCCCGTCTCATGACGGTAGGGGCAAGTCCCGGGCCCGCCTCAAGGACAGCATTTATCCTACACCAAAGGGTGCCATAGGTACTCACCAAAACCCTTAGACCCCCCCCCGCCACCAGCCATGGATAAAGACAAGTGTGGTTGTGGAGACCTATTTAATACTTAGTTGAGACACCATCTTGTAAATCCAATTGCCCAATCCCTTGGCGCAGTGTAGGGCAGGCAAAAAAAAAAAAAAAACCCCAAGGGGAAAAAATTCCTACCCGGCCCTGAAACAACCAGCAATCTTACACTGAAACCATAGGGTGGGAGGGTGGGTCGCCAGCAAACAAAGCGGCTGAGGAAGGAGTGGCGCAGTCCTAAAAGGGTCTTCAGACCCCTCCCCATCTCGCTGTACGACCCTTGTCGCACAGTGACTGCATGGTCTCCTTTTCATGGGAGGGCAGCAAAGGTGTCCCCCCGCCACTTGTGGTCACGTGGGCGGTGGGAGACAAATTATTCTTGGCTATAGAGCACCACAGAGGGTTAACCAAAAAAACAAACAAACAAAAACCCACAGAAACAAAACACAGCTGAATCATTTGCAACAGTTTTCATGTACATCAGGAACAGGTCTTTTGTAAAGCTAAGGGATCTTCAGTGCTTATTCAAGATCAAGCTGACCCACAAACAATTTTAGATTAGAACAGGAATAACTCAGCTAAGAATATCTACTTATATTCCAGCTACCCTGGGAACTACAGCTAAACTCAGAAGGAACATGGCAGTCCAAAGAAGGTAGCAGATAGTGTCATTGCCTCAATTAATCAAAAGGTTCTGGTGCTTTGACCCATCATGCCAAAGTAAGATTTATTTGGCAGCAGATTCAGGACAGTCAAATTAATGTTGCAGACTGAATCTGAATTGTAATACAATGAAAGAGGGAGCAAGGTTCTTACTACACACTTCTTCCATAATATGCATAGTTGTATAATTTTTTAAAAACATTTCCTTCCCTGGGGTACAAATTAAACTTTTGTGCTCTGAGAAACTTTAACCAAAGCTTCCACCACCTAATACCCTACAGGTAGGTTGGACCACAGTTCCCACCATCTTCAGCCACCAATGTGGGTAATAGCAGTATTTGTCCAAAAGCTGTGTGCCAGTCTGGGACACATTTCTTTAGCCTCAGAGAAGATGTTCCAGCCTTTTCATCCTTTCAGATTTTACATCTCTAACTTTTTTCTGATTTAGAGCAATGAGAACCGTACATAGTATTCTGAATGCAGCCACACCATTTTTTTTTTTGTAGTAAAGGTATAATAATATTGGTTATTTTATTTCTATCCTTTTTCATATTCATTCCTAGCTTGGAATATACCCATTCCTCTGCTACCATATATAACAATGATTTCCGGAAGCCATTCTCCTCCATGATCTCAGAAGTTATTTTATATCTACCTGTCTGCCTGCCTGCCTACCTACCTACCTGCTCAGTTTTATCTGTATGCAGAACTAAGGTGGCTTACAACATTATAATAAAATACAGCTAAAAACTGTAAGACATTGTAAATTTTTAAAACAACTAAACAAATTATGAGATTTAAGCCAAGAAGTTTTAATCAATTGTTTCCTTTCTAAGTAGTCATAGTGCATGTCTAGAATTGCGATGTGGATCACTTTGCACTTATTTATCATGAAACTCAGTTGCCATTTTTCTTGCCCATTTCATCTAGTGAGAAGAGGACAAGGAAACTCTTCTAAACCCAGTTAAATAGATGTTTTATTTATATCTGCACAAATCCCATTTCAACAGCAAGTATTTTCCTCAATTCTCACTAATAGCAACCCATTAAAGTTAACCTTGTAATCAATCATTTTATAAAATAAAATTTTAGAAGCTTAGAAGAAAATAGTTCCTACCTTGCAAGGAAAAAAAGGCTGCATCAGTGCCTCGTTTTTAAAAGCTTCCCTTTGTACCCACCCCTCCCTTGCCTGATATTATCCGCCTCACTGCATCATCTAACCTACATTGTAAACTTCAAACACGCATCTCATCTGCAGCCTACCCTAGAAGCGCTAACTTTGACTTCAAGATGACAAGCAGTGAGATATTTTCCATTGCAATTCCAGAGGGAGAATGACATGCTAGGCTGTTAACACCAAACACAAAGGAGTCTTGCAAACATATGCATGAATATATTTCAAGACTAAAGTTAAAAGGTATGTCAAAAGCTCATGCTTCTCAAAATGCATTTTAAAAATATGAACAGACTGTCCTTTGGTACTTAGAAGCAATAGAACAAATCATGTGACCACCCTGCTACTCCAGGTTTCAGCAAGGAGACCCAAGGCAGATTTTCACAGCAAGGTCACCTTCAGGAGAACTTATGAGCACATGTGCAGTCCAATGCTGCCCTAAGCCTTAAACAATATCCTACGCTGCAATCTGAAGTTACAGCCATACTACACAATTACAGCAGTTCGATACCAGTTTAACTGCCATGGTTCCATCCTATAGAATTCTTGAGTTTGTATTCATGAGATACTTAGGATTCTTCCTTGAGCTGCAGCATTAGAGCTCTCTTGCAAATATTTCCAAGTATCTCATGAAACCCCAAATCCTAGAATTCCACAGGAATGAACTATGGCTGATAAAGTGGTATCAAACTGCTATAACTGTGCAGTATGGATACACCCTGAAACACTCTGAAGCCTGCTTACTCAGAAATAAACTTTGATGAGATGTATAGAACTGTTTCGAAATACATGCTATTTGTAAGTTGTTTGCCACCTCGATCCATATGGAGAGGCGGGATACAAATAAATAAATAAAATAAAGCTTAACCACAGCTAAGTGGGTATATAAGTGTGGCACAGTGGTTCAAGTACTGGGCTGGGACCCTGAAGAACCAGGTCCCTGCTTTGGCTAGTCACTCGCTGCCTCTGCTGGCCTTCCTTGCAGTTGGTGGCTTATTGTGAGGAGAACAGGGGGAAAAGATCCATGAGCTCCTTGAAGGAAAGATGGGATATAAATGTAACTGATAATACTGGCAGAGTGGTCTAGTTTTGTACCATGTCCCAACTTGCTTTTATTCAAATTTATTTCTACTGATTTCTACCTCTATACCTCCTAGCTTATGCAAAGGTAAGACAGCACGATTATCATCGTTCCATTGTTTATTCAATTATTGACTCCTGAATCAGTTAACAAATTGTAAAACAGCCATGAAAATACTATCAGCACAAACAATACTAAAAACAAGTACAAAATCCAAAAGGAGATGCTTGTTCCAGCAAAACATCCCTAATTATGACAGTCTTCAAAAGCAACTCTTAATGCTTATTCTAAATGGAAGAAGACTACATGTACCTGGAGACAGCATTCTTTAGGGACAGGGACAACTTTTTGGGGCAACTCTAATAATCCCCGCAGCTAGCATGTCCACAGGCCATGCTGCCTTGGGGTTTTGGGACACTATAGTCAAAAAGTAACTTTTCCAAACTTTGAACGGGGAAGATGAAGCTGCTGCTATCTAGGTGCAGGAATGGGCCAGCTGGCTCCCAGTGCAAAAAATAATGTGTCGGTGTGCCTGTAACAGCTGCACACTGTTAGCTGTACAGCAATACCTTGGACTGGGCTCTACATTCATACATTAATGTTGTTGTGATTACATTTGAGTACAATTTCCAGATTTAACTCAGAACTGCAGTCCTATTCCAAAGGGAGATTTTGATGATTGCAAAGAGGAAAATCTCACACCATAATACTCCTGTGCTTGCCAACATTCATTTTGTGAGGAGTTGGGCATTTCCTTGTTCAGCATTAGTGGCAGTTAATCCATGTAGGTAAATTTACAGCTTCCCACAGGAAACACTCTGGTATGGTAATCAAAAAGTAAAAACTTGACAAGTGAACAACCACCCTTTTAAAGAGTCATACGTCAACTCTAGATAGTTATTCCAGCATTAGTGTAGTGCCCTCACCCTCTGTCTATTAAAGTACCTTTCAGTGTGATAAATATATGGTGTCTACTTCACTGAGGTAGTTTTTTCAGGAGGACTACAAGAGCAATGTTAACAGGCATTGTTCAAATATTTATTTTAGCAATGAGATTAAGGCTATTTACTCTGCCATAAAAAGGAGATAGGTTCAGAAGGTCAGCCCTCAGTTCAACTTTCACCTTCTCAAGGTTGTTTGGGATTTGCTAAGTGAAACTCTAGAACCACCAGATATCAGGTGTAAAAAATACATCAAGATTTGTTTCAGGATTAGTTCATATTTAGGATTGCTACATTTCCTAACTACAATAGCACGAACTCAATCTGGCTGTTTAATTTCAACATTTCAGATAGGTCAATCTCAAAAAACATTTTCCTGAGTCAAAGAATGACCCCTCCTGATTCTGTGTACTGAAAATTATGAGACTGGCATTTGTCTTTTATTTCAATACTGCTGAAGAGACAGCATACTCTCCAAACTCCCAAACATTCTATTGTCCCTCTTCCTCAGCTCCTTTTAAAATATTCTAGTTTCTCTCTTCTCTTCCCACTTTCCCTCTTAGTCCTTAACCTACTTAATTCCCTCAAACTGAGTTCAAAGTGTAAAAAATTGACCCAGCAATGGGGAGAGGAGGTGAAAAGAATTTCACCTTTCCTTCTAGGCGCTGGCAAAAGCAAGTCACTGCAACCTCTCCAAGCTTGTGTGTCCTTCCCCATTTATAACTTTTGTTATCTTGAATCCATTTTGATGTTGCTTGGCCACATGTACCCTTATTTCATGTGTGACATGTTGGAGAGTATGAGACAGCATTTTCTATTGTACAGGAGGGTATCAGACAACCATAGGGCAGGCTTTGTGACCAGCAGAACTTTTCTCCTTTCATCATCTTGCTGCTCTCCACATCCCACTTGCATCTTCTACATCTGCATGGAATCCAAGGTCATTCAATGAAGCTACAGTATAAAAAATTCTGGAAGGACAAAAGGAATGACTTATTCACAACTATGTTCATGGCTCAGTTGTGAACTCAGTTTTGGCTCCCAAAAGATGCAGTGAGAGCCACCAACTTGGATGGCCACCTCAAGATCCTTGGATATGGGGAAGGACATAAATATTTAAATAAATAAAAAATCCTAGAGGATAAGGCCTCTGAATAACAGTTGCTGGAGAACAACAGTGGAGCCATTGCCTTCATTTTCTTCTTGTTGTGGGCTTGCCAGAAGCATTTGCCTGCTCACTGTTGTTCAGAAAATATGCTAACTAGATAGGCCTTCGGTCTCTTTATAAGCAGGCTGTTATGAAGATGAAAGGTCTCAAACTTGTAAATATGATAAAGAGGGAGAGAGAGAAAATAAATACACAGTTACTGAATTCTTTGGAATTTATGATAAATATGACATCTTAATTGGCTGCAGTGCATAAATCATCAGTCTGTTTCAAACCACTGGTGTTTGACAACATTATTCCCCTTTTGCTTTGCTTTAGGCCAAATGAACTAAGACACCAGCAGAAATTCTGCATAAAAGTTTTTCTTATTAAAGTTTAAATTCGAGATATTCCACCTCCTGGATTTCTGCTTTGTGAAGTAGTATCAAGCCCTCAAGCACTGCCAGGAAGGCAGCAATCTTATTTAAAACTGATCCTTCTCACAAAGAATTAAGAGATTTGGTTCAGATTCAACATGCTTCGTCTAGCCCATGTCCATAACAAAATTGCTCAGTTCACCGAAACCAACAAAGAAGGTATATGTAATAGTTCTTCAAGTCACCTGTCATTTTATGGTGATCTGATGATGAGCCATATTCAGAGGTTGTTTTGCCAGTCCACTATGACATACAACACACCAAGCAATTTCCTGAAGTTGCAAATGGCTGGAGAAGGTGAACAGGAGTGGGGGCTCTGCCTTTTATGTAACTTTGCTGTCACCAGTGACCTGGATTGATGAAACCAAACTAACCAGTATTTAGGAAAACAGCTGGAAGAAACACCAGCCTGCTAGATTCTTCTGCTTGTAACAGCTGGAAGTGAAATACAGGGTGCAACATAGCTCATAAACAACCCCATTTGCAACATCCGACTTTGTCCTGCCTTTCCAAATCATCATTCACAGTTACATTTGTATAGAATTCTGGCAACTGCAAGCTGGGAATCCTGAAATTGCCTCACTATCACACATCACAGTCTCATAATTAAATCCTCATATTTGAATAACAGAATTTCCCATGAAATGCAACCTGAGCAGACACCATTCTGACACTGTAAACTAAGAGTAGCAATAAAAGGAAAAAGATTCTGGGCCTAATACTCTCATGATTATTGAAATAATTCTCACAAATACAACAATGGAAATACTACTTACCTCCATTGTGGCTACAGTCCAATACATCACAGAGTAGGTGAACAGAGAAATAAGGTCAGATATACCTGCCATAGGTTCTGTCAGGTGGGAGCATCCTGGCTGAACAGCGAAAGATGCAATGCCAACCTGGCTGAAATGTATCTTTTTTTCTTTTTGCAAATCTACCCAAAACAGATCAGGTAAACCCACCTAGCACAAACATTGAGCTTGGTTTTTGTAGCTGAAGTTGCTGGGGGAGGGAGTGTAAAGTATTTGTAAAGTTAACCTACCTCAGCCTTTTCCTCTAGGATTTTAGTTCTCTGTTTCTGCTTTTGCTTATACCAGCCCCAATGAGAAGAAGTTTGGAATCTCCTCTCAACAAGAGGGCACTGAGTAGCTGCCAAGTATGCAAGCTGGTGCTGTGATAATAAGATCTCAAAGGCATTTCTTATGAAACTTTAGCTTGGAATGGAAAGTTTTGGGGCATTTGTTAAAAAGAGATGAAAAAGGCACTCAGTACTAAGTCTATTTCAGGATAGCCAGGAGGTGAGAGCAAGGAGGCAAAAGGAGCTAATGTCCAACAGCTCAATAATTCCCAGAACTTAGAAGCAGCAATCATTGATAGCAAAATATTTTTTAATAATAATGGTGTAAGAAAATCACATTTTAAATATAACAAATCATTCAACTGGTATAACATTTTAAAATGTAAAATTTTTAAAATTAAAATTTACTTTTTAAGGACTTTTAAAGGGTATTTTTACACGCTCAATTCTCATAATCTTTCTTATTAGATAGAAAAAAGGAAAAGTTCTTAGCAACATGACAAACAATACAACAAGCTAGCTATTGTGAACTGTAACACACATTGACAAAGAATTAGTTTCACAATGCAACCTTGAGTAATGGAAAAGAGATTATTTTTAAAAAAGTAACTCCCCAAGGTCTGTTAGTTCCTGGTTTTTGTGTGCCAGCTAATTACTCTCAGTCTGATACACTTTAAGATGATGATGATGATGATGATGATGATGATGATGATGATGATGATAGTATGGCTATAGTATGTGAGCTATCTCCCACATAGTATACCCCATGAACGCACATTCATGGCACTTTATAAAGTTCCGTAAGAACCCATTTAAATTGGTTCTGCCACATCTGCTAATAGATTGGCTACTGTTAGCAATTAGTACAGAAGCCCTGGACAGATAGAACTGCTCCACATATAGGCTCTGTTTCTGGCTGCGCAGGTGTTTCACTTCTGAATCTTTCTTCTCTTAAATCAGAGTATTTTAGATGAATTCTGTGTAGAAGTGTAGACACAACATCATCCTTTGCACTTCTACATACTTGGAAGATTTCATGTATGGCATCCATCTTGATCTGGAAAACAGGCTACACTATCTGGCTTAGTCAGAGATGGATATTGCTGGAAGATCTAATTTTATATGATACCAAGATGAGCTAAGTGAACTTGCTGTGCTACGTGTCTTATCAAGCTGGCAGGGAAAGATTCAGGTGGCATAAAGAGTGTAAATGTATTTGTATTGACAAGGTGGATATCAGCTGATTGCTCAACTAGTTTTCTTATCATGTGGTAATTTTTGTCTTACCAGCTTGAAAGATGAGTTGACTAGAGCCTGGAATATTATTTTTAAAAGGAAGTAGTTACTTTACTCTTTACTCTGATCACCCCACCAGTTATCATTTGTTAGTGTTTCTGCTGTTGTAAAAGGTAATTGGCGGATTTACTGATTACAAACAAATTACTGCTAGTATTGTGCCACTGAATACAGAAGATACAGTAAAATGCTCTAAAGTGGCCAGTTCAGATTGTTCTTCCTGAAAATTCTCAAAATAAAGTGCAAAATACATTACTGAACATTACTTCCCTAGCACTCTCTTCCCACGCAGATGCTTTGGGCTATACCTCCCTGACACAATTCAATGGAGATAGAATTCCTATTTTCTATGGTTGCTGCTACATTTCAGAGTTCGTATGATTTTAAGCCACCTGTTGTTTTGAGCATTCAGCCCACCAAGCTGGCTGTCTCCTTGCCCCACCAAAACTCCTTGTACTTCCACACTGGCATTTTTTCTCTTTCTAAGGACAGTAGCATTCTCCCTCTGATTTGGTCAAAACAAAAGAAGACAGAAAAGGCAGAACACCTTTAAAATATTTTTTAAAAAAGAATTCCATACCATCTGCATGCAATCTCTAGTGCATGTCAGATTTCCAATGTGCCTCTCTCCCTCATTGTTTTAGATTCTCCTCATCTTCCACACTAGCTGCATAATATCTTACAAAGAGGCAGCAAAAGGAGTCAACTTTGTGACTCTTTCTCATTGCTCAGACACCCAGTAACCATTAATATACAAAAACTTTGTTGCATTCCACTGAATAGTAGTGAATTACAAACCCAGTGGTTACAGGCAAAAAGTAACACAATTCCAGATGATTACTACCAAAAGCGACTAGTTATCAAAGTTAACTTGATGAAACGTTACTTTCTAGCTCTGGATTTGACATTGGACAATATATCCTGTGGGAGTTGGTGAGGCCATGAAGAAAAGAAATAAAGCTGTTGGCTTCTTCCTTTTACTTAGCAGTGGTCCTAAAGATTTTGCCCTCTGGATTATGTTGTCCTACCATTCCTGACCATGAGACATGTTAGCTAGGACGGTAAGGATATGCAATCCAAGAATGCCTCAAGGACAACATGGTTCCCATCCATGTTAGCCTCAATGGACTACCAAAGTCATTGCCTCGACATTTCCTTTCAGTTTTTGGATTTGGTTTAGGCCAGGTAGCAATCACTTCTCCAACCAGGATTATGAAGCATGACTCAAGTACGTTGAACCTGCTCTTCAGCCTTGGCTGCAGTTACAGTAGATATGATGGTAAGCCTGATGTGCTTCACAGCCTGCCTCTTCTACATTGAGCTAGATCTGTTTTGAAGAAGCTGGGAAAGTACTGAGATCACTTAAAGGACGTTTATATAGTTTGAGGCAATGCTCTGCCCACTTGAAGGACAATCCGCACATGACTTACAGGCTGGGAACGGAAAGACATGAGCAGTCAAGGTTGCTCAGTGATCAGATCCATGCCTTATACCTATGGATATGGAAAACTCTCAGTTTTGATTTCATCATGTTTCTCCCAGCCCCAACTGTATGCCCTGTCTATTAGATTTCAAAATTGTGTTTTTTATTTCATATGGATTTTCATGAGCATTTTCTGAAATGGTCATATTTATTTATTCAATTTTTCTTAACAAGTATATTTGCCTAAATACCCTGAAGGCACCAGATCCCATCTGATCTTGGAAACTAAGGCAGTGGTCAGGCCTGGTTAATACTTGGAGGGGAGATCACCAGGGAATACCAGGTGCTGTAGACTATATTCTGAGGAAGGTAATAGTTAACCATCTCTGAAGATTCCTTGCCTAAAAAAACCCATGAAATTCATGGGATCACCATAAGTCCACGGACAATTTGAAAGCACATACTTGATGTTTTTTTGCATATATCTTCCCCATTGACTAAAGCATCTGCACATTTTTCAATTTTACACATATTTAGTTATATACTTACAAAAAAATTCAAATAAGTGTTCACGTGCATTTTATTTCCCCAAAACATACCACAAGCCTCACAAACTTGTGAATTCCTGAGGCAGGGTGCATGTAGCTTCTCAGTGGGTCTCAGGAGGTACAAAGTGCATAATTTCAGCAAGAATCTTGAAAGCATATAAATTCTTTCCCATCCTCCCTATGCCATGCCAAACCTACCTACCTTGCAGCCAACAAATGCTATAGCCAACAACAACCCAAGACTTCTTTTTCTTTTTTTTAATTACTACTCCTGGTTCACTCCCCAGTGGGTGCTCTGGACACAATCAAAACACGATTTGACTAAATAATAAACATAGGAAGCCTCCTGCTATACTTTGATGTTCTTTATACTTTAGAAGTTATGCCTTCAGGCTTCTCTGCTTAGCCACAAGGGTCTTAAACTGCATATCCACTTTGATGAAGTAAAATCAATGCAAATATTAATTTCCGTTCTACCTCACTAGAATTCAGCTGGGGCCAGTGTGTTCAGTGAAAGAGTATGCACTGTTCAGCACAACTCAAGGTCAATGGTCTGGGATGGGAGAAGCAAAACCTGCTTGACCACTGTTCCCTATAGCTCATGTCACAATCTAAGTATAAAACCCAGTACTAATGCCCCCCAGCCCATGCTGTCTCAATGTACAGCTTGATTCTAGGCATGTTCCAGATAGCAATACGTGATATGACCCTCTCACTGTCACTTATCGAAATGGGTCTGAACACTAATAACTGTAAGAGATGTTTTCACACCCCCACTATAAGTAACAGTTTTAATGATTCTTATTTCCCGAGAAGAATTGCATAAACAAAACAAAAACAAGCATTTTTCTTACTACTGCATTTAAAAAAAAATAGAAAACAAAAATGAAGTAAACATCAGTTGAAGATCAATCAAATCAATGAAAAAATTGCCAGCATGACCACTGAGCATGCAGTACTCAGTCTCTGCCAAATTTTCTGGAACTACCAAAAGTATTTACCAAATGAACAAGCAGTTCATTCATTTAGGCCAATAAAAAGATATCAAAAGAACTCAACAGCAACAAAAATACAGTTAAGAAGCTAATGGAACAAGTGCAATAAAATACACAGGGAAAAGCTGAAAACTCCAAGGTACTCTTTTTTTTAAATGCTAACAGAGGATCACCAATCTTTTTACTTAGCCTGACTCCTGGGCCTTTAACATCAGTCTGATCTAGTGAGATTAGGTGACAATCCCTATGATTGTACAGTCAAATGTTTCTCTGCTTTATGCAGACCACATTGCTCTTAAATGCAAAAGAAAAGGGTAGGGCAGTTTTTTTTCCCTATCCGCTGGCACCCTTAGAGATTTTTCCCCACTCTGCAGAGCACTATTTACATGCACTGAAAATTAGTTAACACCCAAACCACTTCATGCTCATTGCACTCACAAGTAAAAGTGTGCTGAAAAGAACAGTGTTTAAAGGGTACCTGAATCCATTCAACTTTACCTTTTGTTCTTCCAAGTGTAGTAAAAACGGACTCTGCCCCAGGTGGGTGCATCAAGTCAGCGTTGGAGACCTATCGGGAGCCTGAGAAATCTTGTGGGAGGCTTTCTTGTCCACGTCACAGCTGGGCTTTTGCTGTGGGCAGCAAGAAGGAACACAGACTCTGGAGGTCTCCAATCTTATGTCCTTCTGAAAAAGTTGAGGTCAGTTCTCCTACAGGTAGAAAGTAAAACAAAACTTTGTGATTAGGTGTTGGCTCGGTGCCAGCAGCAGAACCTGTACACAGATAGAAACTCATTGACTGTACTCACTGTAAACAGATGGAAACTTTAAGGTTGTTGTTTTCCTCTTCAGACTTAGCAGATGTTTTGGGTGGGGACTGTCATCTATATTGTTGTCACATGGCAACTGATCACATAAATATGCACATCATCCTCTTGGCCTCTAGAATGGCCATGGATAGCTGTGTTTCTCTTTTAGTATATTGTGCCATCTAAGTACAACATGCAAGCACAATCCGCATATTCACAAGACTAGTCATCACATGAAGGCATTGTTCAAAAATTCCCTTTAATCAGTTCCAAGGATGCTTCCAGGGAGCTGCTAAGAATAGGTGATTTTATGTAGTGCAGAGTTCTAAATGTTGCTTCACTAAGCCTGCATTTGCATCACACAGGTGTAGCAATTCAAAATCATTTTAACTGACATGGCTCCATCCTATGGAGTCCTGGAATTTGTAGTCTGGTGAGAGACTTGGAATTCTCCATTTAACAGCTCTAGTGCTACAGCTCAAGCGTGGGTGAACAGAGAATTCTAAGCATAGACCAAACTATACTTCCCAGGGTTCCTTAAAAGTAGGCCATGGCCATTGAAGTGGTATTGAATTGCTATAACTCTGTACAGTACACTCTAAGTTCAACGGGACTTACTCCCCAATAAATATATGTTGTGTTGCAGTCTTAAATCTGGAGTGTTTCATCTCCAACCCCTGGAAGTATAATACACTTGTGTAAAGTTGTGGGCCTCTAAAGAGATCAAGTGTTTTATAGTTTGTAAGCTAGACCCATCCACGTTTCAGAACCAAAGTAAATAGAATGTTAAACTCATGATAGCAAACTACTTGTGTAGGGCTTTTCTTAAAAAACAAAACAGTTCGCAGAGTATCCTTTCCCTTCTCTCCAACAACCGCTATTAGTTCAGGAGGAGAAGCACTCACTGCCAACAAGGGAAGTTTTTCCGCAACTGAGACTACTAGTCATTTGAGAAGTAACATTTATCCAGCTCACAGCAGGAAAGGAAACATTTAAACCTCCCACTCCTCCTATGTAGTAAAATGTACATGTCTCTCCATCATTGTCTAGGACCACTATCTTTCTCCCTTTCTAAACAAACCAGCAGATACAGTTTCTAAGGATGCATTTAGCAGTGGTGTAGACTTGAATCGAGTGACTCGGACTCAAGTCGGACTTAAGTCACTTCAGCGACTTGACTCGGAAATAAATGATGCACTGACTCAACTCGACTCTTGTATATTTTTAGTGACTGACTTGCTGCCCTTCATTCAGTCACATAACACATTCAAAGTGTGGGCACATTTCTCAGAAGGGAACAGCAAATGGGCTAGGCAATGGGCTTGAGGCAGTCTTGAGGTCTGCTGAGCAGCCTGTCCCTGTTGCATATCAGAGGAGCCTTTTAAAACTTTTCCTAAGAGCAGAAGACAGGACTCGTCCCCAGAGTTCAGGGTGCTTTTCTCAAAGGTGAACAGCAAATGTGTTAAGCAACAGCCTTGAGGAGGAAGGATCCTTCCTTCTAAAGGTTTTGGAGCTTCAGTAATGGAGAGTAAGAAGGATTCTATTCCCCACTTCCAAAGCTGCTGATGGCTAAATCACAAATGTGGAGGGCTGACTCTGCTTAAATTGTTAAAACTGACTTTATTCAACTCTTTCCAAAAATTCTGGAATATAGGTTTGTGTATAAAGTTGGCTCCCAGACTTGAGACTTGACTTGAGAGTTGACTTGAAAGTATCTTCAAAGGCTTGAGACTCAACTTGAAGGTAGAGACTTGAGACTTGGAATAAAAGACTTAAATACATCACTGGCATTTAGCATCATGGGTCTAAATGGCATGAGAACAAGTGCCGAGCCAAAACCTGCCTCTGAAAAGCATTGAATTGCCTCATTTTTCCACTGCATATGTGCTTTTAAATATTAGATTTGTTGTTGTTGTTGTTGTTGTGTGCCTTCAAGTCATTGCCAACTTAATGACAACCCTAAAGTGAACATATCATTAAGTTTTCTTGGTAAGATCAGATGAGATTTGCCTTTGCCTACCTTTGAGGTTGCGAGTGTGTGATTTGCACAAGATCATGCAATGGGTTTCCATAACTGAGTGGGGATTTGAGTCATAGCACAACATTCAAACCACTACATCACGCTGGCTCAGTAATAGTAGATTGGTGATATAGAAACATCAGCACAGGAAAAATAGTCTGGAGGAGAGAAAGGGTAGCAACGACCATTATTAAGAGGTCAAAATCTCTACCCATCTACTAATCCCAACGGGACTAGCAGGGTAGACTCACTGAATCAATGCAACTTATCCTAAATACTGACTTATCAATTTCCCATTGATTAAGTGGGTTTATTCTAGTTGGTATTAAAAACTGGATTTAGGTCCAGTAGTTTAATCTGTGCTGTACATAAGTTTAATATCTTGATTGAAAGGTGGGCAAGGGAATGGTTAGAGCCCAGGGCTGGATTATTAATGGTTCATTCAATGCAATTGTTCCAGAGCCTTTACTGGCTAGGGACCTAGATCTGAAGTGTTGCTCAGTGCTGCAGCTTCCCTCTGTCACTTTGTGTCTCTTGCCATCCATATTTTGTGCATTATTTGAGTAATTAATTAATACACCCACAAAAATTCATGGGATCACGTGTTTGGTCTCACTGACATAGCAAGGCATGGGTTCAGGCATGAAAAATTCTGTCTATTCTGCATAGCAATGCAGTATTGTTTATTTCATTCCATTCTTCTAGAATGGCTCATCCATGTGACACCAAGGGTGGGGCTGTTTTTGGAAATGTGCCAGACCTGCAAAACACCTTCGTCTACCTTGCTAGTGATAAATATTCGGAGGGACCACTAATCAGTTGCAAGGGTGTTCCCTTCTCCACTGGAACATGGCTAATTAACCTGTGGTCAACTATTTAATGTTCTAAAGCTGTCAGGTTTCGTGCTGGAGTATGGCAAGAAGGCAAACAGAAAGCCATACCTCCTCTTCCTTCAGCAGGAAACAGCTGAGCAGTGGAGAAGAAGGTGTGTGACTGCAGGTAAAGAATAACTTTATCTGTCAACTTTTTTCCTTCCTCTGCAACCAATAAGCTGAGCAGCAGGGAGGGAATAGTCGTGGAAAAGAGGAAGCTTAACCTTTTACAATCCTGATGAATACCTCCTCCTCACTCACCCTGTGCTGCTATTACATGCAACAGCTTAATAGTGGGATCGGCTCTGAGATCTTAAATGAAACGGCCTATTTCCCTGCCTAGGGTAGAAAAGACTCCACTGCTCTCAGTTGACTAGAAGGAAACAGCTGAGCAGCAGGAAGAGAGAAAGAATTTTTAATTAACTCCACAGCCTTGATTTTCTCTGATATTCAAGTGGTTCCAGAGCCATATCTAGGGTGGGGCAAGTAGGACACGTGCCCTGGGCGCCAGGGTCAGGGGGATGCAAAAAAACCCACAAACCTGTCCTGGAAGATTTAGGGGAGATGGGGCGCAATTTCAATGCTTGCCCTAGGTGCTGTTTACACTAGATATGCCTCTGCTTGGTTTCCATCAACAATTAAAACTGTACAGAGGGCAAGGTGTGAGCCTCCATCTTTTGGATTGCAATTCCCATCATCCTGCACCATTGATTGTGCTGGCTAAGGAATATGAGAGCTGAATAAGCTAGAGGGCCACAAAATGGCCATTTTTGCCCTATAGCCATGCATTCTCCTTCTTTCATACTTCAGGGAGGAAGGGAGGGAGGGAACTAGGGGTGTATGAATGTATAGGAAGTGAAGTGGAGCGGTGAAAGCGGGGGTGACACTACCATGCATGCTCTGTCAGGGACAGCCAGTGGATCTGCAGCCGCAGAGGCAGCCTTCTCAGTGACTGTTCCCATGTCTAGAAATCCCTTCTGTAGGAGGGCAGGTGGCTTCCTTCTCTCTTGTCCTTTTGCTGGAAGGCAAAGGCCGTTTTGTTAAGCAGGCCTTCAATATGTAATTGCTCACTGGGAGACTTCTCATTGCACAAAGCACAAAGTGTGTGCTTTTTTTATTCTTTTAACTATTTCATGTTTTTTAAATAACTTTACACTGTTTTAATGAAATGTTTTAATTGTTCCTTGAAACTTTATTGTCTGGTTTTAATTGACTCCTTGATTTAATAATTGATTCCTGTTGGGAGCGACTGGGAGTCCTACTCTGGGAAAAAGGTCACATATAAATGAAATAAATAAATAAATAAATATCCAGCTTTGACTTTGCTTCTGTGTGTGATAACTGAAGCCCCTGTTGGAGCTGCTGATGACGAGCAGCAGCTGTTGGACCCTGTGGCTCTGGCTGGAGATGAGTCCTGCAGCTCCAGAGCTCCCCCTGCTGCCATGGACCAAGCAGGCTTGGACGTTCTTCTGCCTACTCCTTTAGGGCAACAGCGATCCGAATCTGAAGATGCCTTAGAGCCTGTGCCAATCAGCCCACAAACAAGGCGGAGACTCAAGAGAGCTGAGCAAAGGGAGGCTTCCTTGATTAAGTTCAAGAAGCGGTGACTGGCCACACCTGTGCCTGAGCTACATAACTGCCTGCCTGGAAGCCTTCCTTTGTTTGTGGCAAACTTTTTACAAGCCCTTCCCCTGCCTGTTCCTTGCTTCCAGCACCTGGTTCCTGATACCTTGGATTGATTTCTTGGCTCCTGACCCCTGGCTTTTGGAACTCTGACTACGGCTTCTGCTTGTTGAGTAAGTGCTTCCTTGACTCCTCCTGGCAGGACTCTGGAAGCTCTCCTACTCCCTTCCCTGGGCTGGCTTGCCACCTTGGTCTCTGACCTTGACACTGCGTCACCTGCCACTGCCCTAAGTTTAACGGGATTTCTCCTGGTGCAAGACTCTATCCCTGAAGTGGTTCAGCCCATCAGAGCTCTTGTTAAACTTAGATCCGCTGCAAGAGGAGAAGCAGTAAAATCAAGAGGGTATTTGTTTGCTGTTGTGTGTCTTCACCTCATTTTTGATCTATGGTGACTCTAAGGCAACCCTATCATGAGGTTTTCTTGGCAAGAGTTGTTCAGAGGATTTGCCTTTGCCTTCCTCTGGGGCTGAGAAAGTTTGACTCACCCAAGGTCACGTAGTGGGCTTCCATGTCTGAACAGGATTTGAACCCTGTTCTCTACACTCAAATCACTGCACCACATTGGCTCTTAGAAGTTATTCACTACTCAACAATAGTATATCTACTGGCTGGCCCTGCTCACTCCCTTTTTCACTTGCAGATGTCCATCCATTCATGTGCAGCACATATGTGAACAAATAGATGAGGATGTAGGGTACATGTACAAAAACAGAGGAGAAAATTGTGGCTGGAGTTGGCATGATAGTGTAGTGATGATTTTAAGAATGAATTCTGACCCTATTTTAATGTTTTAATGTTTTTATATATTTTTGTAATGCCGCCTCGATCCATTGGGAGAGGCGGAGATAGAAATAAATTTTTTTATTATTATTATTATTATTATTATTATTATTATTATTATTATTATTATTATTCACTGCTGGCCTGCAGACTCCAAAAGATAACCTGCAAGAGAATCATCTTTTTTTTAAAAATCTACCTTTTGCTTGGTGGAAAGAAAAAAAATGTCTACTCCTACCTGAGAGTTATCTGTGCATTTCTCTAATATATAAAAGTCAAGGTTTGTGAGTCTGTCTGTGTCAGGCAAAGACCTGATCTCATATGATTGGCTGTGTGAGGTGGAGGCCTCATATGATTGGCTGCCTAAGAAGATTCTATGGAATCCTGGGA
The DNA here is from genome assembly GCA_948474755.1 of Ctenosaura bakeri. Taxonomy (NCBI): domain Eukaryota; kingdom Metazoa; phylum Chordata; class Lepidosauria; order Squamata; family Iguanidae; genus Ctenosaura; species Ctenosaura bakeri. The sequence goes on along the minus strand of CAOLHI010002099.1, from coordinate 121,327 downwards.
GCTTTTAGAATTCTCTGCCAGAGAGCTTTTGGGCCTGGCCAGTTGCTATGGAGATGAAACCTAGCAGCAAGGAGGAGGGCAGTATATTTCCCTCAGGAACCTAATCTCTGTATGTTAATAACTCTGAATACAGATTGGATTGGGGAATATGGGGAAAAGTTACAGGTGCTGGACAAGACAGTTTGGGGAATTAGTGACACAGAATCTCAAATCTTTCTAACAAGTATTACCTATGAGAAAATAAAATCCTGGCCAATGCTGGGTATAAATGCTAGTAGGTTATAAAATGTCCATGTGAACATTATAACTTTCTGCTTTCTGCACTTCAATCCACTGAAAATCATTCAATAGCAGGTTGTTGCTGGTATTTGCTGTCAAGTCAGCTTTGACTTATGGTGACCCTATGAGTGAGAGACTTTCAAGATCTTCTAGAGCACTGGTCATCAAAAGCCTTGCTTAAGTCTTGTAAATTCACAGCCATATCTTCTTTTATTGAGTCAATCCATCTGTGACGTTGCCTTTCTACTGCCTGCTATGTCATCAAGTGTTATAACAACAGGCCATGCCTTTATTTGCCTACATACTTTGCAAATCAAGTAAAACATTGTGTGCTTTCAGGTCATTTCTGACTTATGGTAACCCTAAGGTAAACCAATCACAGAGTTTTCTTGGCACAATTTGTTCAGAGGGGTTTTTCCCTTTGCTTTCCTCTGAGCCTGAGTGTGTGTGACTTGTCCAGAGTCACCCAGTGGGTTCCCATGGCCAAGTGGGGGGTTCAAATCCCAGTCTCCAGAGTTGTAGTCCAATGTTCAAACTACTTTGTCATGCTGGCTCTCAGTAAAACATACAGAAAACAAAAACTGCCATAAAAACTGTCACATGTGATAAGTTATTGTTGTTTTCCTGTCTTTTATTGGGACCTGGAAAGAAGTTTCTTGATAAGAGAGGTTTATCAGAAACATAGATGCAATAAAATACTGCTACCAAAATAACCACTGTGTGTCTTCTTTGTAGGACATACAGAAGTGTTTAACAGAGAAGTTATGACACTAGAATTTAGGGAACATTTAGTTGCCTCCAGATCTAGCAGATTTTAAAACCAACAGGCATTCCAAAAGATTACTTTCAGCTTGGAACTCCAGGGGAAAAATTGTATGTAAGGGCTCAAGAAAATTATGTACAGGCAACAGGTAAGAAGGACCTCTCACATTTCTCCAAGAAAGTTAAATCAAAACATTCCTGGATATTCTAAAGAACATGGCTACAAGCAAAATGAATTTGCTTTAGAACCATAGAATCATAGCGTAAGAAGAGACTCCAGGGGCTATCCAGTCCAACCCCCTGCTATGCAGGAACACAGATCAAAGCATTCCCAACAGATGGCCATCCAGCTCTGCTTAAAAACTTCCAAAGAAAAAGACTCCACCACACTCCAAGGCAGCATATTCCACTGCTGGACAGCTTTGACCATCAGGAAGTTCTTCCTGAGGTTCAGGTGGAATCTTCTTTCCTGCAGCTCGAATCCATTGCTCCTTGTCCTAGTCTCTGGAGCAGCAGAAAACAAGCCCTCTCCCTCCTCGACATGACATCTTTTCAAATATTTAAACATGGCTATCATGTCCCCTCTTAACCTTTATGGGAGCCGAAGTCCAAACAGCCTATTTTCCCAAGTGCTTCTGCTAGTCCTGCCTGTGACAGCACAGTATTTTTTTAAAAATCCAGACAGATGGTGGTGAGTGAGCAGGGCTTGGTGCAGGACAGGCGAGGCTTTTCATAATACTGCAAAACATTGTTTTAACACTAGTTTTTAAAGTTTGGGGATAAGTTTCAGGGTGGGGTATAAAATGTTTTTACAAACTGTGGAGATGTGTTGCCCACAAAGGAGGCCTTCACAAGTTGCAAGTGCTCAGCAAAATTTTCTCATCATTATCTCAGCACCTGGCAAGCCTAAGTCTCAAGGAGACTATCTGGATCTCAAGGCCCTATGATCTCATATATAGCAAATCTAATATGTGGAGGCAGGATTGTTTGCCACTCTTCTTTTTATAAGCACTACCACACAGTGCAGCACAGAAATATATCCACAAATATTCTGCTGTTGTACAAAGAAGCATATCCAGGAACAATGCTTGTGTTTATCACCAGTTACTACCAGTGGTCATAAGCCTACTTACTGGTGTGTCTGGTGAGGTAATAATTCTTTGCATTTATCTTGGAAGTACATATAACTGGTGAAGAAAAATATAAAACTAATGTTCTTATCCCTTACCATTTGATTATGAGAACAAAGGGTGTATTGATTACTTGAACAGGAACTGTTGCCAACGCACCAAGACTAATTCTTAAGCAAGCCTCAGATTTTCAGCTGTAAAATCCATTCTAATCTAGTTCTGTTTTATAGTGAGGGAATGATTTTTAACTGAATGGCTACACTTCAGCAGAAGCTTAGCATCAGAAAAGGTTCGAATCAATGGCCCACTTATACCAGACCAAAGATGATTTCCGCCTTGTACAATCTATTTTTCCTTTAGTTAACCAATGTGATTTCAATTTATAAGGTAAGGCTGCCTTAAAAACAAAAACCAGAAGCTGTCTTTTACTAAGTCATACCATAGGTCTATCAGGTCTAATGTTGTCTCCTCTGACTGGCAGCATCTCTCCTGGTTTTTAGGCAGAATTCTTTACCTGGAGATCCCTGGTATTATCTGATGGTCTCTCATTCAAATACTAACCCATCTCAATTTTGTTGAGGCAGGACTGGATGCATTCAGCCTGGTAATGTGGTTATAAGTTGAGGCATAACTATATTCTGTTAAGCAATGTCAGTAGCATATCTAGCACAAACAGCGCCTAGGGCAACCCCCCACCTCTTTCTCCAGTGCAGCCGCCACGTCGTCGTCGTCGTCGTCGTCGTCCTCCTCCTCCTCCTCCTCCTCCTCTCTAAGGATGTTTCCTCACTACACTACTTGCTGTGGAATTCTAGAGCTTCTAGTTTATTGAGGCCAAAGAGCTCCCTGGCCAAGAATTCTAAATGCCCCTCACTAAACTACAAACCCCAGGATTCCATAGGATGTTGAAAGTGGAATAACAGCACTATAACAGTATAGGGCGGAAAGGCCCTAAATCTTCTGGCACAGCTTTCCTGCACCCTGCCCAGCATTGGTGCCCATAGCATATGCCCTACTTGCCCCACCTTAAGTACGCCTCTGAGCAATGTTCACGTTTGCTTAAGGGCATCTTCCTGAATTGGATGTCATGCTGTTTCTGGTATTACCAACAGTTTTGTTCATATTCAGTATTAACAACAGAAAGGACACTGCTAGTATTTTCTACCCCAAGTTTTGATGTTATGTGTCAGTATTTTCTGATCCCACTCCCAACCACACATGCTGTGCACATGTACCTGATCCTCTAAAACAGGGTGGGAATCATGCAACCCTTGAGGTGCTGTTGGGCTCAACAGACCACATTCTTCACCACTGGTTAGGCTGCCTAGAGGTTTGGGTTTTAGCAGTGGAACATCAGGAGGGCCAGTGGTTCCTTCTCCCTCTCTAAGGTAATACTCCATTCATTCACAATGTAACTGCAATCCACAAAAACACATACCTCTCTTTGTTGTGCTCCTGCATCAGACTAACACTCCCTTAAGAAGATCCAACTTGTTACCTCCAGTCCAGCATTCTTTACAGAATCTCAGCAACTAACAAGCATCAGATAGCCAACCAATCTATAGAAACATAGGGTTGGAAATGGTCTGAAGGCCATTGCAGAAACCCACTGCTAAACTGACCCCAAGAAGTGGTCATTTAATGTCTGTCTAAAAATCTTCAATGAAGGAGTGTCCATCACCTTCTGAGGTAGTCTATTACAATGTCAAACACCTCTTATTATCAGGAAGATCTTCTTAACATTTAGTCTGAATTTCCTTTCTGCATACATTGATTTGGGTCTTATCCTACAGAGCAACTTCTGTCTTTTACATCACAGCATTTCAGATATTTAAAGATAACTTTCACATCACTTGTTACTCCTACCCAAGCTAAACATTGGCTAAACATCTTACCTTTCCTGGTCTCACATACCATAATCAGCCTAGGAGGCAACAGAATGAAAAAGGAAGATACAGACTGGTCAGGCAGAACAAAAAGGCAATCACTAGTGTGATGTGGTATGTTGGATACCATCCGAATTGGCCTCGGTTCAAATGTGGACTTAAGCATGAAGTTTACAGGGGATTGGAGCTCATTTGTTCTCACCTTAGCTTACCTTGAAGGATTATTGTGAAGGGGAAAAAAGGGGGTAAAGAGAAGCACTGTTCAATAATCCTGAGCTTCTGAGAAGAAGGCTGAAATACAAATGTGAATGTGCATTAAAACTGTATTTCTGAAACTGCATATAAACAGTTCAGGGGAAGGAAGGACTAAGTCCTCTGTTCACACAGCTCCCATTCTTCATTCCAACATTAGGACATTTCTCAGGGTAGTAAAATGCTTAATCAACAGGACTGTGTTGTAAATTAGCCTACTTGCACATTTTGTCTCCTGTGCTGATAAACCATGCCACACGAGATGTCGTAGCAATTGTGGGAATCCAAGTTTGCCCTGACCACCTTCTTCCCTCACAGCACCAACTCCAAATGACAAGGAAAATTAAGGTGTCTAATCATTGAACATTTCAGTTAAATATTAAGCGGTCAAGATCCTTTCAGTGCAATCTGGGTAATCACAGAAAATCTCTTCACACACTGAGTACCTATCGGTTCAGCCTCAGTCCAGCCCTACAAAGAATTTGGAGGCTATTTTGCAGATTGTGGTTACCGTTAATTGCTGTCAAGTCAATTTCAACTTATGGCCATTCTTTGGATGAGAGACTTCCAGGTCACCCTATCAGCAACTATCAGCTAGGATCTTGCAGATTCAAGGTCCTCCTTGACTATCCATTGGTAATGCGGTTTTCCTATTTTCCGACTGCCTTCTAATTATTGCCTTTTCTAATGAGTCATGTTTTCTCATGGTTTGGCCAAAATACAACAGCCTCAGTTTAGTCAACTTGGCTTCTAGAGAGAGTTCAGGCTTGATTTGCTCTATGACCCATTCATTCGTCTTTTTAGCAGGCCAAGGTATCCATGGAACTGTTCTCCAGAATCACATTTCAAATGAGTCAATTTTCTTCCTATTAGCGTTCTTCACTGTCCAGCTTTCATAACCATATACAGAAATTGAAAATACGATGGCATAGACAGTCCTAACTTTGGTATTCAGTTATATATCTTTACACTTCAGGATCTTGTCTACTTCCTTCATAGTTGCCCTTCCAGATTCTAGTCTTCTTCTAATTTCTTGGCTGCAGTCTCCATTCTGATTAATGTCCAAGCTAGGTATGGACATTTTTGAACTATTTTAATGTCTTGATCATTTACTTTAAGGTTATGTAAGTCATCTGTAGTCATTATTTTTGTTTATCTAATATTTAAATGTGAACCTGCCTTTGCACTTTCTTCCTTGGTTTTCTTTAGTAATCATTCCCAGACTTTGCTATTTGCTGCCAGTAGCATGATGTCATCTGCATATCTTAAACTGGTGATGTTCCTTTGTCCAATTTTGACGTCTCCTTCCTCTGAGTCTAATCCTAAATTACATATTATATGTGCAGCATACAGGTTAAACAGATAGGTTTATAAAAAGCACCCTTGCTTGACCACCTTGCCAATTGGAAACCACTCCATTTCTCTGTACTCTGTCCCAACAGTCGCCTCTTTTCTGAGTATAGGTTACACACCAGGACAATAAATCTGGTGGCACACTCATGTCCCTAAGAGTGATGTATAATTTCTCATGCTCTACACAGTCAAAGGCTTTGCTATAATCTATGAAGCACAGGCTGATTTTCTTTTGAAATGATTTAGTGTGCTGTTCTGAAGACTTATTTTGTCAAAAGGCTCCATCCAATTCACTTCCAGTCTGGTCTACCACAATAGGGGCTGAAACAGACATGATGCAGGAGATGCATTAGGGGAGCTCCACTAGACTTATTTTTTCTTCACCTTTTTTGAAGCAAGCACTGGTATCCAACATCAGTAGCTGGGGGATTCTAGGAACTGTTGTCCAATTACTAGGATTACCTGGTGTCCTTTATTATAAAGGATGTCCATTATTTGAGGGCTCGAAAGCTTGTCTTATAGAACTGGCACGTCACTTATTATAAGGGAAGTCTCCTGTTTGAGCATTTGAAAGCCATTCCTTTTACACAATCTGAACAAGAAGTTTTTTTTAAAAAAACCCTGTATTTTGGGGTGGGCAGAAAGGGAGAAGTATGTGCAGTTTATGAATGTGGATATTTATAATTATGAATGGTTATGATTGTATTAATTTTACAGAGAAGTGCATAGCTAAGTTGACTGAAATTGATACTTTCTGGGGTATTTAGGTAAAACACAAACTTGTTAATAGCCACTTCCTGAGTGTCAACCCTGCATGCCATGAATTTTGACTGTGTTTAATTACTGTTTTGAAAACATGGCATCACTACCAGCAACATAACATTTCCAAGCTCAGTTTCCAGCCTGATGATGATCAACAGATTAGTGAAACAGTAAACTTAAGTGTTTGGCAGAAGCTTGTATTTTTCTTCATTCCATGAGATAAAGAAACTACCTTCATTTTCTTCAGCCTTGGAAAAACAAGCTATGTCCTTATCTTGAAAAAATGTGTTGAGAATGTTTGAAATACAAAAGGTTTCGCTGGCTGCCATTCTGAAAGGCCTTCTTTAGAATTGTCCCCACACATATTACCTCCCAAGATAAAATCTGTTTTGACTGGAAAGGTGTCGCAGGAAAATATATTTGGATTTGGAGCTAACAGTTAGAAGATTATGGCTGCTGCCTGCATTCACTGTTTCTATGTCATGATCTTGGTATTGCCAGCATCCTTGCTATCAGTTCCCTTATTTTTTTCTGCACGTGAAAAAAAAAGAATAAGAGGTAGAAAACTCATGTGAAACAAAGATCAGCAGCCAGAAAAGTGTCAGTGTAACAGCTCTATAATGCCAACATTTTGGCAGAGTGTGCAAAAGTTACCTTTTTGGTTGACAATTCCAGAATTCCCTAGTCAGTATGGCCAGATCCATAAATTCGTTTTAGAGACCCAAATAAGTCGTGTCCCAACCATATTCACAGTCACACTCATCCATCTTAATCCATGTCCATAAATATGTATATATGGATAATTAATAATGGAAATTACTTCTGGTTTCATTTTTGTCCAGCTTTCTCAAGGTTGCCCATCCCTACTAAATGTGAATATTCTGTCTTGTCTGAAATGAACTCCTCTGTTACTCTCAAAAACTTAAAGGAGTACCTGCTCAACTCTCCGATGGAAGAAGATTGGCTCTCTGCTGCAGCCATTACCTCTGTTAGCTAAATACTTAAGAACACTTTCTCCTCCATTGTTTAGGACAACTGTGCTCCTTCTTGCATCCCTTACTATTATTGATGCTGGCTAGGGTTGATGGTGTTTGGGAGCTAAAAGTATCTAGGAAGCTACAGTCATCCACTCATGACTTAAAGGACAACAGCCAAGACACATGGTGGAGAACAAGCTTCTCCTACCCCTACAAACTTCTACTGCAGTACCCAGACACTGCGGCAGAAGCACTAGCTGAGAACCCAGGTGCCATCACTCACTCTTGCGACTTTTCTCTCGCTCTCACCTTTTCACAAACACCTACTGCACATGCAGATTTGGAGACTATGAGTTCCAGATTCTGACTATTGCTTGTTAATTTCTTTGTGGCCAGAATCCTTTTGGTGACCTATGTCAATGGAAGTTATACTACGTGTACAGAGTAACTTCTTTAGACAATATGGAAGGGACATATCCAGCTGATGGTGGCAGGAGAGGAGGTTCACATGTAGAACTGTTGCAAATGTAGAAATTGTAGCAACAATTCAACAATTCACCTAGAACACTGCCTCTGTGTTTTATTCTTTATACAATGAAGTGATAGCTCTGTACATTCACAGTTTGTCGTACACTGCGCTTCAGTGGTATTCAGTATAGGGATTGGATAGTGTTTACATAGTATAACTCCTCTGATGGATATTTACACTATGCTGCGATGATAAACGATCTCTGCCATTGTTTTCTACAGGCCTACCCCACTATCCAAAGACACAGGACTTTCTCCCACATGCCATTCTGTAAAAGCAACAAGAGAGGCACCCCACAAGTAGAAACACTGGGCAGAATGCTCACTTGCAGTGGTGCTTCTGTGCGTTGCCATTCAGCTTGCTCCAGCATGCTCCTGGCACAAGATAGTTAAACTCACCCTTTGTAAACTCTATGACAGTTATGCAACTGGTGATGTTGTTCCTACCATGGAGTTGGAGTCATGAAGGTCATTGTACCTGATACCCTGTTGTCTGTCAAGCCACTATTGAAGACACAGAAACTCTGCTCAGATTACTTGTTGACAACCCCATACATCTATCTTTTCCAAAATGTCCTCCAATCTAGATGTTGACCTTCACCACATGGCTTCACCATAAATTGTATTTCTTAAAGCAAAGGGGCAATAGCTTATATTCTGCTTCTTCTCCTAGTCTTATCTGCCTTCAGTTGGCTTCAGGACAGGACCCAGTGCTCTCAGGACTCAGTGATAGTGGCTCATACAAGTCTTCTGTACTGTGTTGGGGCATGGGCAGATGCACTAGTAGAATGGGTGCTGTAACTGGTCAATGGAGGAGTTCATATGCCTGTTCATTTCCCCAATATTATACAGTGCAGACCACCATTAGATAGCAACACACCACTGCATTCTACAGAGGACAAGCAGACCAGTCTGTCAGCAAAATTTCACAAAAGAATAAAGAGGTAGAAATTGGAAACAACAACTAACACATAGTAAAGTAACCACTTCAGTTTCTCAGGACATTCTGTCTCTGACTTCATCTTGACTGAACAAATGTCAAAGGACAGTCTCAATGATATCTCTGCCACCTCACAGCTACTATAACAGAAAAGAATCCTATAGCATTTTGGAGACTAGATGAGAAAAAGAAATTTCTAGTACATGCTTTCCTGGACTCCAACCCACAGTATCAGATGCACTTCGCCAGCTGCTGTTTGTTAGTGGCTGATTATGATTGTTTTTACTTCCCTCTGACCCCACTGATTGCAATCCTTCACCCTTTCCTTCTAGCTGTTCTACCAGCTGAGGCAGAATGGCTTGATGTGTGTGATGAACTGGACTATAAGTTTTTGCTCCAACAGACTATCACAGCTACCGCCCATGCCGGGAGTGTATCAGTGGAGGCAACATGTGAGTTGCTCCCTGAAATAAGAATCCCTCCCCCCTCTACAAAATTTTCCTTCAGTTCCCCAATTTCTAGCATTGCAGTAATTTAAACTTCCTTTGAGCATTTAGGAATACAGTTTTAGCATCCAAAGAAAAGAGGCAGGAAAACTTACCAAGGGAATATGAACTCAACAAATATAATAGTCTAGATGTGAGTTATTTTCAAAGTCTCAATTATGTATATAAAAATTTACATATGCGTATGCAGTTATGTTTTCTTCTGTGTATTTGTACCTGTATTTGTTTTTGTATTCTTTGAATTGTGTAATTGTTTACTTTTCTTTGGTGTGCTATCTTTTTTTTCTTTGTTTTATATCCTTAATAAATATATTTTAAAAAATATTAAAATAGCAAAAAAAAAATGAGAACATTAGAAATTTTGGGACTGAAGGAAACTTTTAACAGGTGGGACAGAATTCTTCTTGAGGGGCAACACACTACTTCTCCCCTTCCCACATATCTACATAACTGCTCCCACTACCAGAAATAGTTATAACAGAAGCTCTTCCTCAACTTATTCTAAAGCATTACTCTTTTCTCTATTTATTTCCAAACAGCTTAAGTCTTTTGCTCTCTTAATTAAAAATAAACAGCTCTGAAGCTCAAGAACATCTCTTGGTGAAACTTTATTTTTGCTTTTGCATGTTTCCCAATCATGCTGAACTAAGACCAGCGGCTTGTTGTCCCTGGGATACTGGTGATAAAGTTACCCATAGCCCTGCCCATAAAACCAGTGTAAGAAAGAAAATTCTATAAATACACACACACATACAGACATACATACATAGCACAATTAATCCACAGTAGCTGAACAAGAAATCTCGTACCCATTTTGCACAAGATTGTTCTGTCCTCAAAAGCTCCAGCCAAAGCAAACATAGTTTGGAAATGAACTTGGTGCCTGAACTTCATGTTAGGCTGTAACACTCTTTGTAACCCAGAGCCTGAAACAAAACAATCACTGGGTAGGGGGAGACATACAAACTAGGCACATGAATTTAGATGCTTCAGTCCCGTAGTACTGCCATCTCACACAAATGGTGCATAGTCTTAAAATCAGTTTTCCTTACAATATTACTTCCTTAGTGCGTCTTTCAAAATATCTGAATGTGAAATAAGTATGCAAACTCAAACTTTACCTGCCAAAGGAGGGAATGTTAGAAAGCAGGGTTCTCGGGTTCCCTCAGGAAGCTGAAGAAGACCATATTTTAATTACAAGATTTCTGCTTGCATTTCCCTCCCTACTTCCCGACCGGTGCTTTTGTTTTGATGATTTAGTCTGAAGGTCACAGAAAATTTTTAAGGAGTGGCTTAGGCCAGGAAGTAAATTATTACCCTGCTCTTGATTCTAAGGGGACGGAAATACTGGAGAAAGTGGTGGTAGTGCATGACAAGGAGGAGGAGAAATTTCTTCACTGAAGGATTAGAGACCTGCTCAGACCTACGGATGAACTGAAAACTATTAAAACAAAGTGCCTTGTTTTCTGGCAGCCAGTCACATGCTGGGGCTGAGCAGAGGTAATTAAAGCATGAGTCGCTTTCTAAATGCTGGCAGCAATGACAATTTGGGAACAGAGGAATGCTAATTCACACAATGTCTTGCCCTCTGGCAGCCATATTTATAAAGGGTCAGCCAGTACCTTGCAATCGCGTACTCAAAGGATTTCCACCAGCTTTTTATTTAGGATGGTGCAACTTTGTGTACCACACAAAGTTGTATGTTGGTCTTCTTCTCCTGTCTTCTTGAAGTGGACCATGCAATTTGGTTAACAGGATTTACATTCAAAAAAATCAAACAGACACATGCATTACAGATGTGTCAAAATAGGAGCAATGGCGGGTAAACTACTAGCACAGACAAGTCTTTCGGGCTTCCCATTGGGTCAAGGAGTCCATGGTGTAACTTAAAGTGAGTGAGTGCTCATCCAAGCTTCTTTTACACTCTGAAGCAAAGGTGAGATTCATGTGGCCCTCTGGATGTCATCAGACTACAAGCTCAAACTACAAATGGTACAAATTGTAATCCAACAACTTCTAGAGGGCTACATGATTCCCACTCCTGCTTTAAAGTTTATTTTATATGAGATGGAGGAGTTCTGAGATAGTCAGAACGGACTGCATCATCTGAAAATTTATTTTATTTATATCCTATATTTAAAAAACAATTGAACCACAATTCTGTCTATAAAAACAAAAGGAATAAACAATGAAAAAAAGTTTGAAACATAATAATATAGGCACAACTCGAACACATTAAAAGGCAGACCTGCTGCAACAAGTTAAAAAGCAAAGGCCTGCCTAAAGAAAAGGTCTTTGCTTGCGAAGGGAAAGACTGCAGGGCAGGGGCCAACTGAGCCTCCTGCAGAAGGGAGTTCCACAACTTGGTTATTTCTACCATGAAGGCTCTCTCCAGTATCCTCACCAAACATGCCTGGGAAGGTGGTACAACCTAGAAGAAACACTCCCTCAAGATCTTAAAACTCAGGCAAATCCATATAGGGAAGTACAGGCCACTTCTGCACTACATTGTTTTAGTGTTATTATTCCACTTTCAACATTCTATGGAATCCTGAGATTTGCAGTTAAGGGAGGGGCATTAAGAATTCTCAGCCAGAGAGCTCTTTGGCCTCTGAAAACTACAAACTCCAGAATTCCACAGGATTTGGAAAGGAGAATAACAGCACTATTAGAAGTGTATGGCAGAAATGGCCTCAATCTTTCAGGTGGTCTGGACCCAAGCCATGTAGGACTTTAAAAGTCATAACTAGCATTTCAGATATAGAATTTCATAGATGAATGTTCTCTTATATATGTGTGTGTGTGTTAAAAAACATTGCTAGCAGAAAAATAGCACACCTGAAAATCTGCTGAGCAAAATCTTACCCTCAGAGTATCAATTTAGTCTTTATTTGCAGCGATTTTTTTTTTTTTAGGACTGAAAATATCCCCTCCTGTAGCCTAAAGGAGGATGGTACAGGTAGTCTACAACATCTGGTAGAATGCTGTAAAACATTGCAGAATCGGGTGATGGAATCCTAATACTTCTGGATTCTACCATTTCATCATGTTACATATGACAACTATCTGCCAGATGTTGTAGACTACATGTTGCAAATTATCTGATTTTGATCCTGGTGGATATGATTACATCTGTACAACCTAGATTTCCAACTACTGGTAGTAATTTAGTTATGGATCTATGACCTCTCTTCTCTTGGATGACCAGGCATGTGTTTGTGTATATATCTGAAAATTCACTGCCAGGTCCTTATTCTAAAAACCAAAACTGGCACCATGCTAATAAGTGAGAATTTGTATTAGATATAGAATAAGAGTCAGAGCTGCAGAATGGACAAAATCTTTCTAGTTTTATGAAGTAGACCTGTCAGGAACTGAATTCACACACACAAAGGTAACAGTGCTAATATACTATTTATTAGAAGTGTGATGCATAGTACAGGACTTCAGTGAGCGGACCAAAGGGAATTAGCAAAATCCAAACATTAGAAGCACATAGTTTTCCATTCCGCCCACAAGAGACCTTGAAGTGCTGGCTTCAGCTTGGCAGAGCTTATCACTACATTCCTAGCTTTGTTTACCTAACAGTCTCTGGTTCCCATACCTTGTTACAAGCAAGCAGTTAATTAACTCCTGCTACATGTCCCATAACTGAAATATGGAGGTCTACCCAAGACCCTTCCCCACAAGTCAGTCCAAGGCCATTTATCCCCTCTAACCCATATAGGCTTGAGATGGGGAACATTTGCCCTTCCAGCTCCCAGAAGCTCCACCCAGCATGCCAATGGTAAGGGTTTATGAAGAACTGGGTTCAAAACATCTAGGGAGCCAGAAGTTTTCCACTTCTACCAGGCTTTCCTTTGAAGTACAGATGGGAATTGCACAGCCATGTTGGTGTCGTTGGGCTGCAACTCCCATTTAGCTAGGGATGCTGGGAGTTGCAGTCCAACAGCATCAGGAGGGCTACAGAATTCCCACCTCTGCTTTATAGTGACATTAAACAGTGGAATCCTACACATATATGCCATGCTGTTATACTGAGTTTACTTCCAGCCCCCCCAAGCCTGACTTCTACCCTTGAAAAGGGGCAGGAAATTCCCCAGTGTTCACTAATTCTCATGCTGCCACCACCCACTGAATTCTGAATATACTGAGTTTACTTGTAACTGAACAGGACAGTGGGACCCTGCTCAGTGGATTGCCAATCTCTATGCTTAAGGACCTTTCCCTTCCCTCACCTCCCCCTTCTGAGTGAGAGAAGTCCTATCTAAGCATGTGCCGAAGAATGGTATGGGAATGGAGAGGAAACAGAGGTTTTACAGAAAAGCATTTATTTTAAGGCATGCATAAACAAGACAATAATACACATGAGAGGCTCCCCCCTCCCAGGTACGCTTAAGTTACAAGTAGTTATAAAAACAGATACATTCTTAAGATCAGCCAACCTCCAAAATAGTAAAAAGCCCTAACGCGACTAACTACCTAATTTCTAGTTAGTCACATTCGGGTTCACAGGCTTAGATAGTCTAAGAGAGGAATGAGGCCAGGAGGCGAGGCCTAGGGCCTGCAGCCTACTACTGGCACAGATCCCATCTCCAGGATGTTCCTTTGTTCTCTCCCCAGCCACATGGTCTCTCAAGGATTTTTATAACTTCTCCTTTGAAGCATCTCGAAGCATCTTGAAGATGCTCACCTTTTCCCCCTTGATTGGGCAATTCCCCCCCCCGTGACCTGTGAGGCTGACCCACAATAAAAATGTAACCTAACCCCAAGATCTCATTCACCCTTGGCTTACCTGAAGAGGGAAGTATCCCCCTTCAGCCAAGTCTAGATAATGGGAATCCCCATTATCACACATGGATATATGTGGAGTAGGTCTGTCTTCAGTGGAGCTCTCATTCAACTAAGTATACTCAGAATTGATGCCTAAAGTTCAATCCTATAACCACTTATCTGGAAGTAAGCACCACTGGAAGCACTTATCTGGAAGTAAGCACCATCAGACCTTACATATGAGAAGACAGGTATAGGTTTTTACTGCCCATTTCCCAAGATTTCATTTCTCTATTCCTTAATTTCCTTGATGATTTAAAGAAAAGGAACTTTGTGTACAAACACATGCACTTGCACAACCCAGGCCTTGTTGGGCATGCTGAGCTTGTTGTGCAAGCTGAGCAAGTTTCTTGTCTAGACAGAATTACGTTTTAGCTAAAAGTCAGCCTTCCTGTCCAAAGCATATTTATTCAAAGGAATTTCACTGAGCTCAGCTGGGTTTACTCTGTAGAAAGCCAGCTGCCCATTATATTGTACTTGCTGCTTTTGATGTTTTCTGTCCAACTTGATAAGAAGAAACAGGAGTGAGGGACCTAGCAGCATCTTTAAGAATGAATGATATATTTCAACATAAGCTTTTATGGACTTCATTCCACTTCATCCAATACACATAGTGAATCTTCTGTAGACAGACATATATACAAATCGGGAGTGTCATAGCTGTGTAAAATGTAATGAAAACGCAAAACAAGTTCATGTGGTGATGAGATGACAAGTATTGTCTTAATAATAGTTGAAAAAAGTAGCTGGGGGACAGATTTTGCATACAAACATAAATAAGCAGGAAAATGCATGTACAGTGGAGAGAGAACTTTATCTAAGGCATTGATATCAGTGCAAAACAGTAAAATATGTCATAAAACAGGGAAGAAAAGAACTCTTTGTTTCATGTACAACTGTGATGAAAACTCATGTTTTAATATATGTAGTGTGCCCAAACAATAAACTAAAGAACTATATAAAAAAGATGAAAGTATGACAGATTCATTGAAGGATGAACCATTTGAAAATGTACCTACAATTTTAGAAAGCGAAGTGGAAATTGCTCTCAACGTACTTGGGAGAAATAAATCACCAGGAACAGATGGCATACCAACAGAGTGCTTCAAGATACACAGATAGAATCTATTTAAATTCTAACTAAAATCTGTCAACAAATATGGAAGACAAAAGGATGGCCCACAGATTGGAAAAACACAATATATATTCCAGTCCTCAAAGAAGGGGACACAAAGGATTGCAGCAGCCACTGGACTATTGCATTAATCTCCCATGGAAGCAAAGTGAGGCTCAAAATTCTACAACAAAGACTTTTCTCATATATAGAGTGAGAAATGCAAGATGTCCAAGCTAGATTCAAAAGGGAAAGAGGCTCAGGGGAACATATTGCAAATGTATGTTGGATGATAGAATGAGCCAAAGAATTTCAGAAGAAAATCATCCTGTACTTCATAGATTATAGCAAAGCCCTTGATTGTGTAGATCATTAAAAAAAAAACCTTAGATCACTCTTAAAGAAATGGATATGCCACAACATTTGATTATCCTAACCTGTACCTGTACTCTGGATAAGAAATCAACATTAGGACAGAATATGGAGAAACAGAAAAGTTTCCAATTGGCAAGGGGGTCAGACAAAACTGCATTTTATCACCCTGTCTGTTAAATTTGTATGCTGAATGTATCATATGTAAAGCTGGATTAGATTCTGCAGAAGGAATTGTGAAAATTGGTGGAACAACATCAACATCAACAACATATGATATGAAGATGATACCATACCGTTAGCAGAAAATAGCAAACACTTGGAACAGCTACTGAAGAAATTAAAGGAAGAAAGTACAAAGGCAAAGTTATAGTTGAACATTAAGAAAACAAAAATTATGACCACAGATTATTTACATAACTTTAAAGCAGATGATGAAAACATTGAAATAGTTCAAGATTTTCCATCCCT
Organism: Ctenosaura bakeri; assembly: GCA_948474755.1. Classification (NCBI taxonomy): domain Eukaryota; kingdom Metazoa; phylum Chordata; class Lepidosauria; order Squamata; family Iguanidae; genus Ctenosaura; species Ctenosaura bakeri. The sequence continues at coordinate 105,165 of CAOLHI010002099.1, read as the reverse complement.
TGGCTTAGTCACCAATCAAAATGGAGACTGCAGTCAAGAAATCAAAAGAAGACTAGGACTTAGAAAGGCAGCTATGAAGGAATACCAAAGTTAGGATTGTCCATGCCTTCATATTTCCAGTTTATATGTATGACTGTGAAAGCTGGATAGCGAAGCAAGCTAATAGGAAGAAAATCAACCCATTTGAGATGTGGTGCTAGAGATGAGTTCTATGAACACTGGGCTAATAAAAAGATAACTGAATGGGTCTTAGAGCAAATCAAGCCTGAACTCTTCTTAGAAGCCAAGATAACTAAACTGAGGCTGTCATACTTTGGCCACATCCTGAGAAGACATGACTCACTAGAAAAGCCAATAATGCTTGTTAAGGTGGAAGGCAGTAAGAAAAGAAGACCCCTTACAGTTGGATAGACTCAATCAAGGAATCCACAGTTCTGAATTTTTGCGACCTGAGCAGGGCTGTTGATTACAGGGTGACTTGGAGATCTCTCATTCATAGGGTCTATATAAGTTGAAGTCGATGACAGCACTTAACAATGTGTGCCAATAAAAGCTAAGATTCTAAGAACTATGGGGAGACAGGGGACATTAGGGAAATTTTCTGGAAGAAATCAGTGAATGCAAAGCATAGGAAAACCACTCAAGTTATATGTATATTTTGCATGTTTTCAGAGGGCTACTAGTGCTTGAGTTACCAGGTATGGTCTCAGAAGACAGGCATGATCTTGTACGTGCTTCATATATACATGGCTGTAAGGGATCTTTTAACTTTGACATGTTAGACAGGTTGGATCATAAAAACTGCATCCACACAGAGCTATCTGACAGGGATATTAATAACCGGAAGATATTAGTGCTCAAAGTCCAGTTGATTGTTCCCAACATTGTGGGAATATTAAACATTGAATCATCACTGTTATTGAGGAGTTATATTTCTGTCATGTTCTGCAGAGGTTGACTTGAGGTCTGAGGAGAGATACCCTTTTTCAGTTGCTGTTTTAACTCTTCTGTGTCCTGAACCAAAGATTCCAGTTTAACCAAGTAATCTCATATAGAATATGCCTACATTGTGATAGGAATGTTGTACAAATAGAGACTACTTGGCAACACTTGTCCTGACATTATGATGGTGGGGTAGGTAACAATTTTCCCCAGCCTTTGTTTATTCCTAGGTTATACCTACCTAAAGGGAAATATAGAACTGTAGTCAATCTTTGGCATAGTTTAAAATACAGTTGTTATTGTGTGCCTTCAAGTCATTTCAGACTTCTGGCGACCTTAAGGTGACCCTGACCTGGAATTTTCTGGGGCTGAGTGTGCAATGCACCCAAGCTCATCCGGTAGGTTTCCATGGCCAGACGAGGAACTGAACCCTGGTTTCCAGGGTCGTAATCCAATGCTCAAATCACTACATCACACTGGCTCTGTGTTTACATTTAAGCCCTGCCATTCCCATGGTCTAAGCGAAGGGCACTTGTTCAATTTCCATCCAGGCAGTTCCAGACTTTTACTTTCAGTCCCCAGCACATCAGACTATATCTATACTTTAAAGGTCACTGACTGAAATCCTGGAAAAGCATTGCCAGTCTCTGTGTAGACAATACTGAACTAGATGGGCCAATAGTCTGATTCAGTATAAAGGATCTTCCTTTTTTCCTATGAGTTGAAACCAATACTTTAATTAAAAAAACAACATGACTGTGAGTATTGTTTTCTTTGAATATTTTGACTTTATTTTACATACATCATATCCATTATTAAGTAAACAATTCATAATAAAATCCCTGAAAACAACAAAAACATCAACCCCATGTCATATAATTCCATAATTCACATTTATTGTTATTGTAAAACACTGACAAAACATAATCACATCTTGCTTTCATTTTATATTAACCTTCTGTATACCCAGGACACAAAGTTCCAGAATAGCTGCACTAGATACAGTTAAGAGTTATTTCCATCATGAAAACACAAAGGTGCAAATATCAAAAGACAAACTAAACAAGTGCAAATGAATGAAAGTGCATAAAAGCTTCAGTTTCATGAAAATGCTTCTTCGGAAAACACCATCTTTGCCCTTTAGAAAAGATACTCCCTAAAATACAGGGCATTTTTGGCAGCATTCGTTACAGACTTGGCTGTAACCTAACAGATTCTTTCTGTTCCTTCACATTTAGGACAACAGTAGCTCAAGGAACCATAAGAAAGAGGAAAGACCCATCAAGGGTTTTTGAAAACTTCACTGGCTTCCATTGCATTCAAGCCCCAAATAAACCCTAAATAGTAAATCTGCTTTGTGATTTGAGTTTGGACTTTTGGATTTCAAAAGTGTTTGAGATTTAGAACCTAGATTTGAGGATCAAACTACATGGTATAGTAAAGATACCTTTTTGCAGTTTAAAGTTTGCAGTTTAAAGATACCTTTTTATTTTACTCCATAATAGATATGCATAGTTGGGGCCCCATGTGGCCCTAAAGCTACACTTTCTCCACCTTCTGCTATAGTTTTAAAACAAGGGTATATTGGTATGCATACTATGTATTTAACATATTAGGCAGATCGACCAAGGGACAGATACCAGATTCACTAAGAATTCTTAAAAGGATCAAACTACAGGATATCTTTTTTTTGGGGGGGGGCAAGGTACTGGTGCAAGTGGTGAGAGATATTTATCATTGCACATGATTTTCCACACCTATGTATCCTGCTTTTAATATGCTTTGTTTCATGACTAGTCATTAGACAGCAATCATGGTCTTCAGCTACAAGTTTAATTACCAAGGCATGTATCAGTGAGGAAATCCATTGCTGCTGTGTGCCTTCAAGTTGTTTGCAACTTATGACCACCTTAAAGCAAATCTATCACGGGGTTTTCTTGGCAAGAGTTGTTCAGAGGGAGATTGCCTTTACCCTTCTCTGAGGCTGAGAGTGTGTGACTTGCCCAAGGTCACCCAGTTGGTTTCCACAGCCTTATGTGGAATCGAACCTTGATCTCCAGAGTCATAGCCCAAAGCTCAAACCACTACCCTACGCTGACTCTGAGGAAATCTATTAAGGTAGGAAAAAACCCAGTGTAATCATAGAGAATATGCATTCCCTTTGCTATCCAGTTTGACCTTCAGATTGGTAGTAAGGCAGATCTAGGGCCTTTTTACATGCTTAGTTTTTATGCCATAAATGCATCCTATTAAACCATCTTTAAAGGCAGCATTTCAGATGTGACATTTTCTGATTGGGGTTAGTATTCTGTAGCTGAGAACATTTTTTTCTCCTAATTTGTGCACTGTTAGGTGTCCATGCACAGAAGCAAAGGTCTTGCTCACACAGTGGGACAAAATCCTGCATCAATAACATCTGTTGCTCTGGGATGCTAGTTTTATCTGGCAGCTAGACCAATGCATACATGGACCAAACCGGCTGACTGGGGGAAGGAAACAAGAGACTTGATATAGTCTACATTCCTCTGGAATGACAGATTAGTTGCTGTATGTGGCTAGATTGGGGAAACTGCAAGGAACATGACTGCATGATTCTGTAGAGCACAAACTAGAGACAGTGTTTGACATAATTATAGAAAAGTAACAACTTATTTCCCACATCAGCTGTTTGCCACACTGGGTATTGTTTGCTCTTAACAACAAAAATCTTTGAAGGTTCTGCATCTTTTAGCTTCACTACTCTCACAAGCTAAGATACCATCCAACATAAATTGTTCTGATTTCAGTGAGCATGAGCAGTTATCAGCACTTTGCAGCCAATTTATTCTAGTACTGTTTTCTCAAGCTTGTTTGTTTTGATATGGGTGCTGATAAAGTCAGATTCTGGAACATTTCCAGGTTAATTTGGATACGAGCAATTCTCATCAGTTCCTAGCAAGGAAAAGGTAGATTCATGAGGGCTAAATCTACCTACCCTTCCTTGAAGAGATCAACAGTAGCAATGCAAAGAACAAGAAAAAGTGTCCTTGTGAAGTCTTTTCTATTTTTTCATTAGCCAACAAAGAGGCTATACCCAGGTTCTTGGGACTGGAGTCTTTCTGATTGTCTTGCTTGTCTTAGAGGATATTACTTCTAACCTGTGTCTCCACCGAAGCTATGGGGCATTGGGACCTCGGACTCATGGCAAATTGTTTTGCTTTTGAGGCATTATAGCTGCCTTATCGAAAAGAAGCTATCAATAAGATGCTTGAGACAAAACCCTTCTAGGGTTCCTCAGTGGATTCAAAATTCTATGGTGCCAGGGAGATAATGCCTTATTGGACTGAGGTTTTGAGAATTAATTTAGTGATTCAGTGATTCTGTGGTATTCTTCTCAAGCTTGGGCTGTACTATAGAGATGAAACAAGCTGCACGTGCCTGTTGTTATACAAGGAAAACATATGCAAGGAGGTGTGTTATCATGAACTGTCAGAACGATGAACCATATAAGCCAGTATGATCAATTTAAACTGACAGGAACTCTCCAGGCCCTCTGGCAGAGGTCTCGATCAAACCTGCCATTGGAGATGGTAAAGATTTTTGAGGGAATATCTCATAAGGTCCAATGCTGTGTTCCGTTTCTCCTTCTGATGTCAACCAAAATCCAGAACTAATGTTCCATATCAATACTGGCAGAAACAACAAATATGGGAAACAGGATCTTAACTTTAACTTTCTTATAGAAACACATGAAAATTTTGGATTTAAATTTGTTTTTTTTCCTAGAAAAGATTCCATCCACAGTTTAAATGTAAATAGTCTCTAAGAATTTGTTCAACTGTACTGTACAGTTTGGATTAATTAAGGGGTTCAGCTTAATTAATTTTAATTCATTCATTCATTAAAATTAATTAAGAGCTTCAGCCTAATTAATAAATTCAGATTAATCAAGTTCAACAGGCCAAGTGGTTTGAGACTAAACACCTATGACAATGAATCAAACAGAAACCAACTGGGAGTGCTGAGTTTCTATTTTGCCTAACATTTGTAGGCATACTCTAATCAACAATTGCCCTATTTTCTCCTATCAACTTAAATCTCTCTCATACATATTTGCACTTTACACTCACTTCCACTAAGTATAATTTCATTTTGGAAGAATGCAGGGCTAATGGGAGTAAAATACTAACTAGACTTCATTCCCACTGCAAATACAGTTCAGCTTGCTTCAGTCATCTCTGGTTATGAACATTTTCTGAAACACTTGTTGTCTTCCTCACTCAATTTCAAATTCTGAGAAAAAATTCTTCATAATTTCAAGCAGCCCATCTATGGTGAAGTTTCAGCCACCTTTCAAACCCAGGAGGAATATATTCCAACTTGGAGGGGTTAAGATAAATGTAAAAAAAAACTAAAGAGTTTTTTTTTGTTGTTTCTTTGTAGAATTCATTTCTTACAAATATACTGACTGATCTTATACAGGCAGTTAAGCAGGACCATGGACTTGGTGGAAGGATCATGTGCAAAAACAGATTTTTCTTCTTAAAGCCCAGATTCTGTGGTAAGATTCATCTATATTTCAGAACAGATTCTTCTGTTTCTTGCTGGTTGACTAAAAGAACATTTCTTTGGATATAAGGATAGTTTGGCACCATGAACTAGCTGCATCTCTTGGAAGGACTGGATCACACGTGCAAAACTTTGTACCTCCCAAAAAGTAAACATATGCTGATGCTCAAGACAACATATTGAATTCAGGGCAAAACTTGTTTAAAAACAAAAGCGTGCCATGACAGAAAGAAAGAGAGAAACTAAAATAAAAGTTTCTCTTGAATAGCAAGTGGCTAAAGGGCTGAAAAGGGAAAGCCAAATATCACCAAGAATGTACTCACGCTAGAGTCAAAATGCTGCATTTCCATAGGAAGCTTTGCATGAGTTTGACCCAAACATAAGAAGTGGACTTCATAGACCGTATTACTATATGAGACATGATGGTGGTGTGCATATGACTAAGAAACTGCCCGTGCCTTCACAGACTGAAGAAGAACAAAGAAAAATTCTGACAGCCTAAATGAGCTCCACACATGGGGAACAATATGCAAAGCACTAGTTAACTGAAGGCTGTATTTGGATCTAAGACATTCGGTCCAAATCTCTGCTTGGCCATGCAAGCCTTAGTCCCATTGCCATCCTCTGTATAATAATCATTCTACATAAGACCATCATGAGTTGAGATATTGTTATATAAGGACAAAGGGCAAGAAAGATCCAGAAATAAAATCCTAAAGCTACTGAAATTAGACATAGTCATTCCCAAATTATTTTGGCACCTGAGATGGAACAATGATATGGCTCCTCCACCTTAATTCCCAAAGTAAAGACACAATAGTAGAACAAATTAATGGAATACTTCTTGCTTTAAATGTCACAATACCTGAAAAAACCCACCTTAACTCTGTCCAATGAGAGAACTGGATTTGGGATTCAATCTTCCTCTTAGCCCACATGGCTACAGCACAGCTAAAATGGCTCAGTGAAACATTCTATGCCAGTGCATCAATATTCAGTGTCATGAGAACATAAAGGGGGGGGGGAAACCCTGTGTTGCCAACAGCAGAACTCTTGATGACTCAAAAGCTAAGGATCACACCATATAATTTCTATTCATGCAGTTTAAAAACAAAGACACAGCCACCTGTCTTTTGTTTTTTAAAGAACAGTTTCTAAATTATGTCTTCAAGAGATATTGTCAAGTAGCTGAATGTAAACATTTGGCACAAACTGAATAAATCAAGTTTGCTGGAGAAGAGGACAATCCAATCAGAGCAAAGAATCTAAGAACTCCTGCATTGCACAGAATCTTTTCCAAATGGTACCTCACCTGACAGTCCAGGAGGATGGATGAAGTTAGTTAGCTCTTCCTAACTACAGTTGTTCCTTCCATGAAGGGAAGGGAAGTTTTTACTTGATATGAAGTACCAGGGCTGTTTGCTAGCTTGGTTTTTGTGTGTGTGTATGAAGTTCTAATCCAGCATTTCTTTTTTGGTGCACTCTTAGGAAAAATGCATCATGGAAACCTAAAGGACTAAATTAATAGAGGTTAAAGCAAGTAACAGTATTACTTTGATCCACTCATCCTCCATGACTAACATGGCAATATTGTGAGTCTACAAATTGTGAGCACCAAACTGTCATAGCAGCAATGAATCCAAAATTGTTATGAATGGGTTATATCTACAGTTAGTCCAATAGCCTGCCTTAAAAGGAACGAGTCCCTAAATACAGGTTATTTGCCCTCTATGAAGTTCATGGTCTGATCCATCTTAGTGAGTGATCTTTTCCCTGAAATATCAGAGTTCAGAATTGCTTCCAAATACATGATTCTGCTTGAAAGTGAGGAACTGGTATATTTGTGACCAATATATATGTATTTGCCTTCTGCATGTCATCATGTACATCCAGGCACACTTAATAATGTAGGAATGCACAGGCAGTCAGGGCTGAAGGGTTAAAACCAAGGCAGTTTAAATCCAATTGCAACCCCAGTTTCAAACCCATGCTGTGTGCCTTTAAAACCACCAGGGGTATTTCTTGGCAGGTTTTTCATGGGATCAGGTAGACCACTGCCAGAGTTCTACTGTGAGACGTGGTCAGGGCAGTGTTCAGAAAGGCTGGTAAAAGAAGAGAGGAAGACAGACAGGGGATGGTTTTGGCACGTAAACAAGGACGAAGACTCAAAGAGAGAGCAAGTTGGCAGGATTTTACAGCTGCAGCAGTTAGGACAGTCTCCAGTCTGCTGAGACAAGACATGGACAAGAGAGTTTGGCATCTTTCTTGTGGAGGAAAGTCAAATGCTGCTCAGGATTGGCTCACTTTAAGGTGTCATTGGCATTTTTGAACATAAGGATGGCATTATAGATTTTAAGTGCTGGACCAAGTTTGACACTCATGATCTTCACAATGTCAGTCTGAGTCAGCAAAAGAAACGCCTCACCATCAATCATCTGTGGAAGAGGAGAGATGTTGAAAATGTCAGTTTCTCTCTCATTCTTATTTATGAGTCTTCACACACAAAGCAAGCTATCTCTGTTCCATTTTTATTCTGGCAAACAAACAAACAAACAAACAAACAAACAAACAAACAAACAGGCAAACATGCAGCTCTCAATACAGCATATCAGATCTCAGCATCTGACTAGCATTTGGAGGCTTTAGCCCATTGTGATCCATTTAGCCTTACCTAGAGCTGCAGACTGTGGGACAAGCAGGGGTTGTAGAATATTAATGTCTGCATTCCAAAAGTTGAGAGGGGAATATTTCGGGAAAAATATATCTGCATTTCCAAGAACTTACCGTGCTATGGCTGTCTGCTGAACTTCCCCACCAAGAGCAAATCTGACCCAGAAATCAATAAAGAGTTGCTATGTGCCCCAACTGAATGAAAATGAAAACATTGTGGCATACTGATTTCCCTGGACCATTTTCCTTAAAACAGAAATAAATTATTTTGCTTGAGGTCTGCAGAACTTCTGCAGCTACACTGCTGTGTATAGCTATACTTTTGAGCTGTATTTGTTGCTGCCAACATTTTAAAACCACAACGGTAGCTGGTAATTTAGGTTTACGTATGAGATGAAATACCACCACCTGAGACCATCCAAACTGTTAATAGGAATTTATTAATGGGAGTACTATTTTACAGAAGACAGTTGAACTGCTAAATGCCGGAATCTTCCAGTCATTACTTTGACTGCCTTGAGGGAGAGAGAAAGAGCCCTTCAAGGACTTCTCCTCTCAACCCAAATACCTAAAATAAATTCAGCCAAATGGCAATTTCTATCCATTAACTTCCATCTGTCATTCAAACTAAGAGATTAAGACTCTGGTGGATTCAACTGTTTGCAAAACATGTAAGGATGCTTTTCAGGATAGTGTATGTTTCTATGTAAAAATATGGAATACTTCAGAAATGTCAAACATTTTCAATATGTGTCAGACATACCATAAGTCCCCATGTCTTGTGACTTCTTTTACTGGGTGGTAGGAGAGATCAGAAAGAAAATTATGCATTTAACAGGTTGAAATAGTAGTTATAAACCATAATTAGTGCATAATTTTTTCTGTTCTCTCCTACCACCAAGCAATTTCTTGCAAGGTTGTGATCTAGGTTCCCAATGGGGCGGCTGGTGTGCTGTGGGCCCCCGCTTGATGTTTTGGTCATTTACCTTGACGGTATTGACCTAGATCCATTGGCCTCTACCTGATGTTTTTGGGCCATGCACCTTGCTGGTAATGATCTTGGTTTGCAGATAGGCAAGGCCTGGGAATTCCATGGGTCTCCACCTGATGCTTTGGTCATCTACCTCAGTGGTAATGAACTAGGCTTGCTGTTGGGCAAGGCTCTGGAGCGCTATGTGGCCTCCATCTGTTGCTGGCCCCCTACCAGAGGGTTGGTCATCCACATGGGAACTAATGACATTGACTTTTAAGAGGAAAGGCCTTGATCATAGCGGCCATTCATGACATGTGGATCATTCAAGCCAGGTGGCCTGGGTTTAGCATCATGCAGTCGACAATGATCCCCAAGAAGGTGTGTGCTGGGGGGCAACCCACGACAAATCAAAGGCACTCAATGTGCCAACCTTGAGATTTGCAACACTCTACGATGGGGCTTGGGTGTGTACATCTGCCATAGTAACGTAACATGGCACTGACATGAGCTACACTGGGCAGATGGGGTTCACCTTTCACCAGATGAGATTGAATTTTTCCTTGGAAGCTTGCTGATCAACCTGAGGAACATCCTGGCAGTCGGTGGGGAGTCCAAGGACTAAGTGGATGCTTGTCCTTGTACATGGCGGTGAAGGGGGAAGGCATTAAGGCATCAGTGTATACCTTTGGCACAAAGTGGTGTAGGATATGTCTCTGGAGCTCACTCTCCCACTCATTAGGCAGGGGGTGAGGGGTGAAGAAGGAGGGCATCCTTGGGACAGGTCCACATATTTTATGCCCTCACTTCTGGGTTCTGTGGCAGGTGGTGGGCTTTCGTGGGGCACGCCTTCCAAAGGGGGTCGCCAAGGTGGCAACCCAGGATCAGGGGTTTGCCCTTGGGACTAGGTATTTTGCTATCGTGCAGCCCCTGGTGAGGTCAAATTCAATGTCAATCTCAAATTCAATGTCATGTCCAATTTCTTTTTTTAAGTTCTTTTTATTGTTCCATTAAAACAAAAGAAGAGGGGGAAAATATAAGGAACTTCAAACAAAAGATATATCCATAAACAATTATATAACAACAAAAGGAGCCAATTTCACATACAATAAAGAGAATAAAAAAGAATAAAAAAGTAGTAAATAACAAAATCATAATTTACAACATAATTTCAACAAAATAAAATATAGATACATAACTAATGATCTTCCCTTATTTACACTTCTTATTTCATAGTCAGTTATATCTTATCTAGCATTTCCTAACAAAGTTTAACATTTACTTAGTATGTCAAAATAAACCTGTACCTCAACTAGGCATGTTAAAGCTACTTCAATAAGATTCTTATCTCTCAAAAGTTTCAAAATCCATCTTTACTACTACTACTACCATTATTATTATTATTATTATTATTATTATTATTATTATTATTATTATTATTATTATTTATGAGTGGCTATAACTCTTTGGTCTTAGCTTCACATTTCTAGCTTTTATTCTTTTTAACGAATCTGTACAGATAACTTCATCTAGACTAAGAATAATAACTTTTAAAATATTAATCTGCCACATAACTTTTCTCTTCTACCATATAAAGAAATTCTAAACCTATATCTTATAATTTTAACCCAATCGTAGCCGTTTTCCCCTATTTGGATTCTCAAAGAGGGGAGATTAGATTCCACTCTTCATTAAATTGTTTCTTGGATTTATCTGATAATATAGTTGTCAATTTATCTAATTCATACAAATCATAAAAACTTCCATAACCATTCATCAATATCTGGAGCTTCTTTTTGTTTCCATCTTTGTGCAAATACCAGTCTGGCTGCTGTAACCATATATAGATCATCATTTTTCACAATGAACTCTTTTTAAAGTATTTGGTATCGAATATATTTAACAAATATATTTCAGGGTTCATTGGGAAATTAATTTGAAAAGTTTCAGTAATACAATCATGTACATTCTTCCAATACTTCCTTGCTATGTCACAGCTCCAACAAAGGTGGTACAGGATTCCTTTCTCAGAACATTTCCAACATGTATTTTTAGTATTCTTACTTATTTTAGCCATTTGTACCGGTGTATAATACCATCTGAAATAAATTTTGTAATAATTCTCTTTTAAACTAGCACTTTTTAAAGAATTTTGTGTATCTTTCCCTGAGTTTTCCCAACTTTCCACTGGAAAGTCATCTCCAATTTCAAGTTCAAGTTCATGTTTAAATAGGCAATAAATAATAAATTGCCCATAGTTCATCCCAAGTCCTGTCATGTGGTCTCTTCATTTTGGGAGGTGGGCAGCAAAGAAGTCGGAGGACACAGGAGTTGTATGCTATGACTAAAACGTGTTGAAAATGCTTGACATTTCTGAAGTATTCCATATTTTTACTCGGTTGAAGTATCATCAATGTAGATTTCTAAGAAAGCCTGAGCATTAAAGGTCTATTAATACATTTTTCCCAAACCAAATTTTCCAGCTACAACTAGCACTCCCATCCAGCATGTCCAAAATATCTGGAAAGCATCAAGTTGGAGAAGGTTGTGTTCATACATAACTAACCATTCTGTCTCCCCACTCCAAGTGCCTCTGGAATTTCCACTCCTTGAGACTATATGACCCATGTCCTTACCTCATCTTTGAAGAGTTTTGCTTGATCCTCACAACCCGTCAATGTCTGTACAAAGCTAAAAACCTTTAGAAAAAAGAAAAAATTGATAAGCAGGCTGCAGAGGTACAGTAATGTAAAGGGGAGAAAATGGAAGATGAAGGAAAGGTAAGTAATCATCTTTCATATTTTCCCCATGACGTGCAATTCTTTTCTCACATTAGATATTCAGGGACATTTGAAAAGGTGTTCAATATCCTTCTGAGATATACATTAAACTGTCGAAGGGGCTAAAATAATGCATCTTGTATTGCTGCTGGATGCTGGACTAGAAACGATTCTCTGAAGACATCTGCAGTATTAAAATTCTCTAATACTAGAAGCATCTGTCTTGCATTCTAGAGCACAGCTGAACAAAGCAAGGAGCTGGCTCGTGTAACGGAATGTAGTGAGTAAAAAGTTCTGAAAAAAAATTAGAATCTGGGTCACTAAAAACTTTTTCAGATGCTGTGTGAATGGCATTTTGCACATTCTTCAAGATCTGCTCCTATAATTTTTTTTCCTGTCATCCACCAGCATTTCTTGAGGTCAGCAGAAATACAATGAGTTGGGTATCTCTGAGTTTTGTAGAAGCAAATTAAAAGGCAGTCAAATGCCCCTGAGTCCACTTATGCCCCTAAAGTTGGGCAGGGCTGTGGAAACACAGAGTGGCAGAAGTACACTCAGAAGCATGGTTGTACTTCTAATGGTCTATGGTTGAGTTTTTCTGCCTATGTCTGCTTTGCACATGTTCTTACCTCATCAGTGGTCCATTTGGCCACAGTGGTTGCTGTGATCCCAGCCACGCCTGGCAGGAGCTTACAGTGCTGTTCCCAACAGAGAGACAGAGAACGGTCTGGGTGCGCTGACAAGGCTGACATGAAGAGGGACTGGTGCATATTGTCTGAAGAAATGGCTGACAATGGCATTAAAAACAACATCAGATTTGATGACAAAAAATGAAGATGTTTTTCTTTCAGAACCTGCAGGTAATGACATCAGGATCAGTGGTTTCTCAACTTTTAGTTCCCCTAGATGTTTTAGAGTTTGGATTCTTGACCATTCATCATGCTGGCTGGGCTTCTTGGAAGTCCAAAGCATCTGGAAGATCAAAAGTTGAGAAGCACTGATCTGGATAATGTGTGAAGCCAGGAAGAGATGCAAGACTAAACTAGAGATCATGAATAAGAGAGACTCACATCTTAAAATCAGGTTTCCTGCCAAATGTCTATATGGGGTGGGGGCATGTGTGTTACAATGCATTGAGGTCAGGCAGAAGCTGAATCCCAGTTCCACCTTCATGTCCCACAACTGCTTTGCCACAAGTGTCTTTCTCTTGGTGGAACACCCAAACCTCAGATTGTAGGATGCAGTGTTTGAGGGTGAATAGAACAAATAAAATAAATAAATATTTATTAAACCTTCTTCCTGTTGAGGGCTGCAGTTGTTCAAGTGTAAACATCCAGGTTGCATGTCTAGTGAGTGTGAATGGGGAATGAAGCTATCAGTAAGTAGAGCCACTCTCCTTTTCTGTGTGTTTTTCTGCCCCCTCTTCCGCTTGTCTTCCTACTAATCCAAACAAGCTACCAGGAGATGCCAGATCACTTTTGCTGTGAAACTGATCACTTGCAGAAGGCTTCTGAAATGAGGCCAGGATGGCTGAAGCTACCCATACGTGTTCTGGATGCATCCCAATAGCATTTGCAACTTTCACAGAAGCAGTGCCTTAATCATTCTCATATTATATTTTTGGAATGCTTTAGTTGCTGGTATTACACAGAATTGATTTTAAGCAGAATAAAGGGACATTTTTATGGGTACTATCAAATAGTATTTTAATGAAGATATGGCTTAAAACAAAATAAATCCAGTCCTAAAAATCTGTGTCACAGGTACATTCCCTCCATTTTCAAACTGCAACATTTATACTATGGTCTATGACACTTGTTTGTATAACTTTCAAATTGCTCTTAAGTGCAAATTGCTCTTAAAGGAAAACCTCTATTTCATTTTATTTTTGGCACACTAGCAAAACGGAGCCATGGAAAACAGAGAGATGGTGTGCACTTACTCTGGAAATCTTCCTGCTGGATTTTTCGATATTTTGGAGGCCGTCCTCTAGAGAAATAAAGAAAATGCTCTACTGTCAAATTATATTTTAAGATAATAAACTATGATCGTCCACATTAACTGACTCCCCTCTCGCCTCATTCATACAGATGGGAAATAGAAATAGGTGGGAGAGAAGTATGTAAAGCAAGCAGAGAAGATGAAAAACAACTGCAGAAAGAAAAAGCCAAATACACACAGAGAAACATATGCAGATTCCTAGTTATAAGATTGCTAACAGATCTCAATCCAGTAGTCCTGATCTACACAGGTAGTAAGTAGCAAATGCCTAACCTCTACAGAGAAACCACAGAGCAAAGTGAAGAACAGGTCTTGTTTGTATGTTACAGTGATATGTCTCAATGTGATCATCCAGCTGCATTAATAATGCCAGCTGTTTCCTTACCTTCCATGGTGTCGAGATTTCTTCCGCTGAGAGAAGCCAATGAGATTTCTCTTTCGAACAGAGTTTTCTGTATCTGAGAGTTCAGCCTTCACTCTTCCCTGGTTCTTCTCTGCAAGGGGACACCCTGAGATGCAGTAGTGAGCTGTAAATCTCCCCGTTACATGACCAGAACCATCACAACCAGGTGTTGGACATTTTCTGGAGAACAGAGATCAGAAAAGAGCTCAGTTCTCTGTACTGTTGACCAGTCTCACTTATGGAAAGACACCGCAAAAATAACACCACAATACAGCCCCAGCCAAAAACATCTCAGCAGTCATGAATTGCATCCTGACGCATACTTGATGCTTCTACCTGTTTTTCTGGTCTGAAGTAATTAGAAATCAGGGCACATTTACCAATGGCCTGGTGAGCTGTCACATACATTGGCTGTGTTCACTTTGAAAGGTTATGAATCATGCAGGCCTATGACAGTACCTTTCATAGTACATTTTCCACCCAAGGCTACAGCAATTGTTCCCCAGCTATTACTCATAGAAATCTAGGAACCCACCTGTGAAAGCTGTATTTAGAGCTCTTGGTGGTAGGGAGGGTCTTACAAGTCAAGGTTGGGCAACTCCCATTGGCAGAAGACACTGGTTCCTTTGGCCCTATACAAGAGAAAATATTATGTGAAAATATTATGTGGATTATCTCAGATGCCTTTCCTCAGTTTCCAGGCCAGTTCTCTATACAAAAACTTCCTTGCTTCTAAGACAGTACTCATTTTTCAATCCCTAAAAGACAAAACCCCTGATCCTTATTGTGGTTTTCTCCTCATCTCCCAAATCTACCACACAATCGTTTTTCAAGTCACTGACAATAAACTGAAGTAAATGCAAGCATTACAGGGAAAATTAGGATTGTTCTTTTTAATCATTTGGAAAGGCCCTTATTGATCTTCTGTGGCCAGGATTTCTATAGACTTTGCATAATCAACTCTAATGCTTTGAAGAATGAGGGCACTGCATTTCAGATAAATAAATCTGAATGAAATAATTGTTTAAAGATAACGTGCTTCTTCATCTACAATCATTCACTCCCTTTTTTTTTAAATATGGGGAACATTTACACAGTGTCATTCCAAAAACTCCTGAATAGCCCCCAAACTGTTTTTTTAAAAATTAAACCATTATGTTCCTGAGAGCAGAATTCTATAACCATCATTTTCAGTTGTTCCATAGGTTTACCCATTTAGATACTTAGGCCTACTTTTAAGATTCAAAAAGTTACTTGTATGTATAAGAAAAGAAGTACAATATGCACAGTCATAAAATATTATGAATTCTATAGACCAATCCTTTAAAACAGCAGTATAAATCTGACATTGGCTCCCCATAATACGAACAAAACTCAACAAGAACATTCTAAAACAGTGTCAAAGCAGCAGCACCACAAATATCTTTTTTAAAAGGCCATTTGAAATAAATGGATCTTTAAAGGGGCTTCAAAGGCCTGCACAGCAAGAGGCCATATAGATGTCTATTTAGAAGGGTGTTCTACAAGCATTTTTTCCCCAATAATCTCAGCAACCTCCCTTTCCTTTTTTAATACAGGACCCATGCATGTAATATGCACATAAAGCCTGTGGATGACACAGAAACCAAAGGAAGCCTCAAGCAAGGTCCTTCAAGAGCTCAGGTTTCTGTGTCTTCTTGCAACAGTGAAAATCAAGGCAGAAATCATTCACAGTGCAGGCAGTGACAGCCGTTTAATGTCAGCCTAGAAACCCACTGGGTGGCACTGGGCAAGTCATACTCTCTCATCCTCAAAGGAAGGCAAAAGCAAGCCCCCTCTGAATAAATCTTCCTAAGAAAATCTGATGATAGGTTAATTTTAGGGTTGCCAGAAGTTGGAAATGACTTGAAGGCACACAACAACGATGAGGAATTTCTTATTGTATATGGCTCTATATTAGGGTTTTAGAACCTATACAGAAGGTGCCATAAAAATTTTAAAAAACTATCCCTGCTCCAATTTATAAAATGAGTGAATTTCAGATTCTGTTATTAACATACACTGTGCGTCCTCTTCAGGCATGACCTCCACATACATGAATGCAAGGTCATGAAGGGGGCTCTCATTATAATCAATAAATATGATGGGTGTGCGCCCATGTGGGTGCACACACATTGAATCCATTGACTACAACAGGATGCAACACTTTTTTTTGTTTTAGACATGGGTTCCCGGAACAGAACCCCTGCATATACAGAGGGTAACTGGGCTAAAACAAGCCATTATCTCAAATATGGCATTCATACTTACTGAGAGGAGGCTGCAATGGATGTCCAGTTTTTGAACACCATCCCACAGGGTGAATATCTGGGTGATCTGAATCAATCCAGAAATCATAGATATGGCTCCAGCCATCAAAGTGAATCTATGGACAAAAATCAATATATTGCACAGCACAGATCTTAGATCCATGAACATTAAACCAGGGGCTACTCTAGCTTTTATATTTCATTAGTCAACCCATTAGCCAAATGACAGTTTGGTCCTCAATTGTTAGTACAACAGTCAGAATGGAAATCCAACAGCATTTTACTTAAAATGCTATCAGCAGAATGGCCCTGATTAAAGTTTACTTGCACTTAATGCATTTAAGGGCTGCTCCAGATGTTGAACAAATTAATGCATGAATTACTTTATCACAGTCACAGATCAGATACAAGCCAAACGTTTGCAGGGCAATAGGAAATCTGGAAAAAGGGGGAAAAACAGTTCAGAAGTACAAAAATTCCTGTGTATATTCATGGGTGTCAATACAGCAGTGAGTACCAAATTAAGACTAATAGCATTCACTCAAACTAAGGCTCACAATAATGGAGTTTGCTCAGTTTACTTTTGGTAGAACATGCTAAATTACAAAACTTGGCAACCTTCAGAACAGATTCCATGGAAGAATCTGAAAGAAGAACTGAGGTATAATAACGATCTGGTCTGCCTGGGAAACTTTTTCAAAGTTGAGGCTATCAATTGTGAACAGATATCCCTATAAGACAAACAATAAAGCAGAACATGGTCCACTGTTTTGACCATACCTGGCTGGCAAAGGCAGATACTCTGTGCATCGGAAGATTCTTAAGTACCTCCCGTGCGGCAGAGCAGATGGCAAGTTAAAACAGGCCAAAGTAAATGTTTATGTTTAGGAATATCCAGAACATAAAGATAATCAGCCAGAGCAAAAAATCTTAATATGATTGCCTGCTATATAATAGTGTTGGATTCTAGCTCTGTCATCCTGCAGGGCTATAACCCAGATCTGCTGTTTAATTGTTTCCTTAGCTCTGAAGAATCCCAAGTGTAATAGGGCTAAGGAAGAGAACCCATATTTCAGCAAATTCTCCTTAATAGATCTTAGCCAGGAAGAACAAAATTTATCAGTTAGAATCAGGGAGGCTAGATCAGAAGGGGCAAGATTCCCTTTAAGCATCAAACCAAACATGTGCTTTGAGTGGGACCATTCCAGATTCCACTCTGAGCAGAGGGTTTAGGAACCAGGACAGAACTCCAAAAACAGCACACAAAAATTTGGCTTGTACCACTTCCAGGAGTCAAAATTCATAAACACAGTTGGAAACTACAGACAGCTCAAGTTATTACTCTAACTCGGAATACTTTTATCAGGATTAGATATGCAGACCTCCCTTGGAAAAGAAAAATCTAAAGATGACAGCAACTCACCTTTGGGCATTCCTAATGATGGCTGCAGACTGCCCTCCCCATACCCCAGAAGGTTAAAACACTACTCACAAGTGTGTATATAGCTTGAGCTGTTCTATGTCATGGGTATTGATTTGCCATCTATGCTGAGTAATATCCTTTTTTTTTACATGCTGTCACAGGAGATGAGCACCTCATGTTTCCACTACAGGTCAAGTACCTTCTTTAACAGTGGCATTATCTGAAGGCACTACATGAACATCAGGGATCCAATATCCAGAGAACTGATATTTGGAGGTGGCAAGAGAATTGCCAGAGTTTCTAGGGGACAGGATGATGGCACTGTGACATTCACTCTGTTTGGCTACTTTTGTAAATACCTGTGTACAGACCATCAGTGCAGCAGGACCTGAGGACTGGTCCATTCACTTTGATAACTGTTGCTGAGATAAACAGAGTCCATGCAGTAACATGAGATGGGACTCTACAATGTGTTGTATGTTGTGCACTAAAATGATTGAATTTCTGTTAAGAAAGATGATTTTCTACAACCATGCAAAAACTATGCAAATCCACACAATTTAAAAACCTACTGGGCCCATGTATGACTCCACTACTGGATGGAAGGCATATCTAATTATGGGAGGCTGCTATTGTAATTATGTCTTGCTTTCAGGCTTTCCATGGGCACTGTGCATTGCCCAAAGAATTTTAAATTTTTCTTTGTAACCATAAGATTGGAAATGTGCTTTGAAACCATGAAACCATCTTCTTAAGGTGCTAATTTATATACTCAGTACCAAATGTTGTGCCTTGCTGGTGCTGCTCTAGACTAGACTGAGCTGGAAGAGCACCTTATTCATTTATTTTATGTATTTCATTTATATGCCGCCTTTCTCTCAGAGTTGAACCCAAGGCAATTCACAAAAGGAACCAATTAAAACCCCAGAAAAACACTGTAAACCCTCTTCCTGTAGATGCCTTATGAGATCTTGAACATGAGATCATGGACTGTAAGTAGGTTGGAGGCATACTTAATTGTGTGATGTGCTATTGCTGTCATGGCCTGCCTGAAGGGTTTTTCACAGGCAACTTGCTGGCTGTTGGGAAAACAGAATGCTGGACTAGACAGACCCTTGGTCTGACCCTACATAGCTCCTCTTATGTTCTTTTTTTTTTTTTTAATTTTTATTAATTATATAACTAAATCACAAATACAAAACAAAAAAAAAAAATTAAACACCATGTGATATACATAATAGTGAATTAAAAAAAAATAATTTTTTTTCTTTTTCTTTTTTTCTCTTCTCTTAAGCAATACTAACTTTCATTGTTATTTTGCACCTTTACCCTTAAATTTATAAATCTGTTCAACTATTATAATTTCACATTTAATTCAATATTTTTCACATCCCCTTTAATCTATTTCTATTATTAATTCTTTTAACTTTTTTTTTTAAAAAAACATTGACATCACTTATCCTTTTAAATCTATAAATCACAAGTTTAACACACACACCTACTAAGAATTACAAAATATACAACATAAAAGAAAAACAAAACTAAAACTAAAAAATACCCACCCCCCAGAGCCAACTTTTTATTTAATCCACTTTCCAAAATTGCCATTCTTCTTTTGACAGGGTAGTATTACTATCTCTTTTCAGAACTTTATCCAAAAATATTTTCCAAATTTCTTCAAAATCATTCCCTTTAACCAAACCTTTCATAAACCTAATTCTACATGTTAGTTTATCATTAATTGCGATTTTCCACACTTCGTTATACCATTCCTCTATTTGAAATTTTTCATTTGCTTTCCATTTTTTTGCTATTATTAATCTCGCTGCAGTTAACAAATTTGTTATTAATTCTTTCTTTACGTGAGTACACTCAACCTTATCATATATAGACAACAATGCAATATTTGGACATACTGGTATATCTGCTCCTATAATCTCTTTTATCTCTTTAAAAACCTTTTGCCAAAACTCCATTATCTTATTGCAATTCCACCACATATGCATATATGTACCAATTTCTTGACATCCTCTCCAACATAATCTTGAATATTTCTCATCTATTTGATTTAATTTCACTGGAGTCAAGTACCATTTCCACACTAATTTATAATAATTCTCTTTTATTCTTATTGATAATTTTTTTAAATGACGTTGTTTCCAAATTTTTCTCCATTCTTGTATATCTATATTTTGTACTATCTCTTCCTCCCACATTTTTCTAAGAAAATCCTCTTCTTGTTCTTTTGCTAATATTTTATATATTTCACTTGTAATACCTTTTAGTATTTCATTTTCTTGCATATTTTCTCTTTGAATAATAATTTGTTCAAATTTAGTATATTCTTTAAAATCCTTAACATATCTTTTCATACTCTTTGTCCATTGCTCTAATTGTATATAATTTAACCAGGATATTTTAGTTTCCTGCAATCTCTCTTTCATTCTATCTTTATTTATCATTATTTTCATCCATTCTTTTAATCTATAAATTTTTTGTTTTTTTATTTCTTTCTCTATTATTTCTCTTAAATTTATTGGAAATTTTTCCATCATCACTATCGGAGTTAATATTGATATATTCGGTAATAATTTTCTTTTATTTTTTTTCCATATTTCTATTATATTTTTTATAAAAGGATTTTCTATCTTCTCCATTTCTTTCTTTGAAAAATTCCTAAAAAATATATTTTCTAATTTTGTCTCAATATTCATATCTTCTATCTCTAACCAATCTAAATCACCCTTTCCTGAAACCCCCTCTATGATATATCTCAATTGATTTGCATAATAATACCATTTTAAATTTGGAAGTTCCAGGCCACCTTCTTTTTGACTTTTATACCAATATTTCTTGTTAATCCTCGATTTTTTATTTCCATTACAAAAATTATTTAATATCTTTTGCCACTCCTTTAATTCTTCCTCTGATATTTTTATTGGTAGCATTCTAAACAAAAAGTTAATTTTAGGTAAAATTTTCATTTTTACCACTGCTATTCTACCAAACCACGATAGCTTTATATTTTTGTAGTCCTCTAATTTCCTTTTTGTTTCTAATCTTAATTTCTTGAAATTTTTTTCCTGTAATTCTTGTAAATTTTTTGTAATCTCTATTCCTAAATATTTAATTGATTCTTTTATTTTAAGTAATCCTCTTTTACTACTTATAAATTTTTGTACTTCTTCTTTAGTATAATTAAATAACATTATTTCTGATTTGGCCCAATTTATTTCTAATCCCGTCTTCTCCCCAAACTCTATTAAATGTTTATCTATCCTATCTATCTTTTCAATTGGATCCTTAATTGTCAACAATGTGTCATCTGCAAATAAGCTTATTTTATTTTTTTCCTTAACTCCAATTCCTTCCAAATTCTCATCATTTCTTATCACATTCGCTAACATTTCTATAACTATTGCAAATAAAACTGGAGATAATGGACATCCTTGTCTCGTTCCTCTTGTTATTTGAATCTGTTCTGTAAATCCATCATTTACCATCACTACAGATGTATTATGTGAATACAATTGATTTATTAACCCTTTAAATCTCTCTCCTAATCCTATTTTATTTAAAATTGTTTTTAATGCCGGCCATTCCACACAATCAAAGGCTTTAAATATATCTAGGGCTAAAATTCCAGCTTTTTGTTTATCTCTGTCCATTATATTTATTTTATTTATCGTTTTCCCTATTAAATTTGCCATCTGTCTTCCTTGAATAAAACCACATTGATCTTTATGTATATACTTATAAATAAATTTATTTAACCTCTTCGCCATTATTGCTGTCAAGATTTTTGCATCTTGATTTATTAAAGATATTGGTCTATAAGAACCTGGATCCATAGGATCCTTATTTGGTTTTAAAATTAATATTATTAGTGACTGCTTCCATGATAATGGAATTTTTTCACCCCTCAATATACTATTATATAACACTTTTAGTTTAGGAATTAAACCTTTTTTAAATGTTTTATAATATTCTGGACCTAGTCCATCCAATCCTGGTGATTTTCCTCCTTTTAAATTATTTATTACTTCTTCTATTTCCTCTTCTGATATCATTTCTTCCATCAATCCTTTATCTTGTTCTGTTAATCTTACTTTCCAATTTTCATTAATATACTCCTCTATGTTCTCTAAAGATTTATCTTCTGCTGAATACAATTCTCGAAAAAATTCCTCAAATATTTTTAATTTCTCTTTCATCAACCTTTTTTCTTTACCAAATTTATCTTTAACTACGCCAATCATATTTCTAGTTTTTTTTGATTGTACTGATTTAGCCAGCATTTTAGAATTTTTATTACTATATTCAAAGTATTCCCTTTCCAAGTATATTAGATTTTTCTGAACTTCGTCCATTTCTATCTTTTCTAATTCATCTCTTTTTGCTTGTAATATTATTAATTTCTGTTTAGTTCTATCTATTATATAATCATTCTCTAGTTCCTTTATTTCTTTTTCTAATTTTAATTTTTTTTCTCCTAATTGTCTCTTTAATTTGCTTGATTCTTTAATGCATAATCCTCTTACCACTGCCTTCATTGTATCCCACAATACATCTTGTGTTACTTCCTTATTGTTTATATCCCAAATTTCTTGCCACTCCTTCTCTATTTTATTTACTATCTCCTTATAATTAAATAACTTAGTATCCAGTCTCCACCTTTTTGCTTCTCTATAATTCCTTTTCATAGTTATATCCAAGTTCATCAGAGCATGATCTGTCACTTTTATTGTTTCAATTTCTGTATTTATTAATCTAGGTATCATATTCTTTGAAACAAAAATATAATCTATTCTTGAGTAATTTTTATGAACTGATGAATAATACGTATATTTCTTTTCTTCACCCTTTATTAGCCTCCAAACATCTATCAGTTCATTTCTACTCACTAATTTATTCAAAATTGTTATATTATTATATCTATCTCTAATTGATGGATCTGATTTATCTTTCCATCTATCCATCACCATATTAAAATCACCTGCGATTATTGTATAGTCTCCTTTCATTTTTTTGATCTTATTAAATATTTCTTCATAAAACTCTTTTTGCTTTTCATTAGGTGCGTAAATATTCATTATGCCATATGTTTCTCCATCTATTTCACCTTGTATAATTACATATCTACCTTTTTCATCTAACTCCACACTTGTTACAATGAAATTGCATCTTTTGGAAATTATTATTGCAACTCCTCTTGATTTGGATGTACCAAATGCTTCCTCATAAATGGCTACCCAGTTCAATCTAAGCTCATTTTTTTTATCTCTTTTTCCATGTGTTTCTTGTAAAAAAATTATATCGGCCTTATCTTTTTTTAATATCGATTCTATCCTTTTTCTCTTTATTATTGACCCCAAACCTTTCACATTCAATGTTGATATTCTCAATCTATTCTCCATTTTTCATATTTTGAATTTTCTAATCCCACTCCCCATTGGCTCTTTAATGTGATGGTGCTCCCCTTCCCCTTCCCTTCCCCCCCCCCACTCCCCTCCCCCTTCCCGCCCTCCCCTCCCCTCCCCACACAAACATTTGTCCCCCCCTCTTCCTCCAAAGCGCTTCTGCCTTGGAAACGACCAGCCATGGTCCTGGGGGGGGGGGGGGAAGGTATGCCAACTCCCGGCATAGAGACCAATACCCTCTCCCGATTTATTTTCTCTCCCATATTTTTTTCCCTCTCTTCCCCTCCCTTCCCTCTCTCTACCCTCTTGCTTTATATATATATAAATCTATCTCTATGCATTTATAATCTATAAGAATATATTTTACTCACTAGTCATCTACCCTTCTCCTACTCTATGAAGTTCTCTTCTTCTTCTTCTGTTATATCATATTGTTTCTTCCAGTCCTCCTCAGCCTCTGTCCTTTCGTTTATCTCCCGAAGTCTTCTTCTTTGCTCCTCCTGTTGCTCCTCCCGCTGCTCCTTCTTCAGTTACTCCTCCCACTACTCCTTCCTCAGTTGCTCCTCCCGCTGCTCCTTCTTCTTCCTTTTCCTCTTGCTGGATCAGTTTCAGTTCTCTCAGGAGTTGCAATCCTTGTTCAAGAGAATTTATTCTGTGGTATTTGCCAGCATATTGGAATTTCAGAAAGATGGGATATCCCCAACTGTATCTTATCCCAACTCTCTGTAGAACTATGATGCAGGGTTTCATTTCCCTTCTCCAATTTATTGTTTCGCGGCATAAGTCATTATAAATTTCCACTGTGTTATCTCGATACTTCAATATTCCTGGATTCTTTCTAACAGCTCTCATCAAATCATCTTTCTTGTTGAAATTCGCAATTCTCATTATAATATCTCTGGGAATTATTCCTCTTTTTGCAGCTGACACACGATGAATTCTCTCTATGTCATGATCTTCCCATAAATTCTCAGGAACAATGCTTTTTAGCCATTTTAAAACTTCCTCTTTCAAGGATTTTTGACTTTGTTGTGGCTGCTCTGCGAATCCACGAATCCTCACATTGTTTCTTCTGTTCTGGTCTTGGAGCTGGATAATTTGTCTCTCTAACAAAGAAATCCTGCCATCATGTTCTGCTAGTCTGGTCTGCTGATTCCCTTGGGTTTTTTTTATATCATCCACTTTAAGGTCCAATGCTTTTAACTCCTGTGAGATTTTTTCCTGCAATTGCCCCATTTCTGCCCTTATATTAGATGTTATTGTAGTAACAAGAGCTTGATTAGACTCTGTAATAAGCTTATGTATAAAAGTTTTTATCTCTTCATTAGCTCCGTTCGCAGCTTTCTTCGCCGCCATTTTAATGACTTTTTCGTCTCCGTTAGAGTTTAAGTTTATATTTTCAAAATCTCTAACTAGACGATTATATGTTTTATCTGTTGCTGTAGGTCGCTTCCAAACAGGGTGTTTATAGACCTTTTTTTTAGGCGGCATATATCTCAAGGACCACAAAGGGGGGAAAAAAAAACTGTTTTGCTTTCAGTCCGTTTCAACAGTTATTTGCAGTTTAAACAGAGTCTTTTATTTTCCCTCCAGTTGGAGAAGAATCGAAACCAATCCACTATCTTATCTTACATTCTTTCCCACATTATTCAATTAATTACTCACATTCTTTCTTTGTTTTGAAAAAGGCTTCTGGAATTATTTTATAATCATCTGTTCCGGGAGTCGAATATTTAGCCTCTCTCTGCCATCGTAGTTGGCTCCTCCCCCCTCCTCTTATGTTCTTAATGGCCAAGTCTCCAATACAGTTCTACCTGATCACTTTCTGTAAACATTTACTATGTGAGCAGCATCACAAACACAGGGGAGCAGGGAGGGAATGATTGAACATTACAGCATAAGCCCCAAGTAGGGAAGAAACCCACCTTTATTCTGTAATCTTCTACGTCTTCTACACTAGCTGCTCGGATCAGGGCAGGAGTCCTTCGGTCCACTGCCTCCAACCTCATATTGATCAGAAAGCCATGGGGTTGCCTCTGAAGTGAGGAGAATGAAGGGAAGATTAGAGAATGGGGTGGATGAGACTAAATGTGGCAGGCAATTACTTTGTCCCCCATCCCACTGAATCATTTTGTACCTAAAGAAAGGATTTCCACAGTCTGCTTCCTATCTGGCAGTATGTCTAGTGCTTTTCATTCAATGAACAGTTCATTAATTGGCAAGTCATTAATTCCCAGGCTTGAAAGCAGAGCTTTCCAAACTCTGTGTCACAACATGTTAGTGTGTTGGCTTCAGTGTGTAGGTGTGTCATGCGAATGTAATGGGTAGAGGGGCTGCCTCTTCTGCTGCTGTGGCAGGCCAAGTCTGGGTGGAGGGGCTGCCTCATCTGCCACTGCCTTGGGCTGAGGAAGACTCCAGTAGTGGTGGGCCAGGTCTGGGTGGAGGGGCTGCCTCTCCCACTGTCACCGCTGCCGCCCCAGGCCAAGGAAGACCCTGGCAAGGGTAGTGGTGGGACAGTTTCACATGGAGGGAATGTCTCCACTTACTAAATTACTATGTCACAAAATGATACATGTCTAAAAAGTGTGTCACCAGCATGCAACGTTTGGAAAGCTCTGGTATAAAGGTTGCACACCACTAAAAAAAAAACAAGAAACAAAAGCCTCTGAAAGGGGTGAACAGAATGGGGGCATTTGTCTTATCAGCATTTACTTGGACATTCATGGAGGCCAGATTCTTCAGCCTACCCTTCAACCTTCCATTACACCTCATTGCTCCTATATAGTATAGACTAAGGAAAAAAGTGGGCTACTCACCACTTTGAAGGCCCAAACTGGCACTGCCGAAGCACCTGTTTCCGTTAAATATTTTTCCCAGCTGAAGTTTTCAGGATCAGGATAGTCTAGAAATAAAAGAGTCTGCCAGATGACAACCTTTTGCTAGAGAGGCCTCAGAATCATTTTTCAGTTGCAATAAGCTCTTAGCTAGGGGTGTACATTATCTACTAAGTCTCCATCTGCCAATTTTCTCCTTTTCCCACTTCCACATTCAATCAGCATCCATTTTGGTACCATTGGTGGTGCTTTTGGAACAGACTCCAATCCAGCCTCTGTTGTTTTTTTTAATAAAATGTGTGTACTTCTGTATGCACTTTTCAAGTCATATAACCCCCAAAGTAAGCTTATGCTATCTTTCTATGCAGTTCTGAAATGTGAATATTTTATTGACTGCATCACCAAAGCCATCTGTCTTAAAAGCTGTCAGGTCACTCCTGCGTTCTGCATGTGCCAGAGTAACTTTCCATTCAACCAATATTTCTATCAGATTTTTTTGGTTATCTTTCCAGGCCAGGTACCTAAACTGGCTTTCTAGAGATGCCTTTTAGGTCACTTACAGCTCAAGGAAGAATCAAATATGGTAACTGTAACTGTCACTGTGTCAGCTTGTTTTTCAGAAAGAAAATCTCTGAAACTAAGGTTTTTCTAAGTTAGTCCAAGTGAAACCATATCAGCCTTCTGCTTCATTATTCTTAATGTGAGAATGGCACTACGCATTTCTAGTTGGCCAATTTTCCAGGATGGAAAATCTACAAATCTACATGGCCCAGTGTGCATGTCTTATGCATGTATGGAAGCAGCTGTGGGAAGAGACAGAGCAGGCAATTGTGTATTCACCTTGTGGAGGAGTGAGAGGTTTTCCATGCTCCTGACACCAACCAACGGGGTGGATATAGGGGCTGCTGGGATCACACCTGTCATGGAAATAAGACGATTATACAGAGCAATGAAAGCAAAGCAAATTTACCACCAAACAAGACACTATTTTAATTGTGCAATAAATAAAAACACCTCATTCCTTATATTAAGCTGAAGGGGGACAATTTTCATTAGGACCATAGCACACTGTTGTTGTTGTATGTCTTCAAATCATTTACGACTTACAGCAACTCTAAGGCTGAGATCCAAAAATGTAACTTTTCCCAGTCATGTCTGCTCTGATCTGACTGAACCTCACAAAACACACTTGTTGTTGTGTGCCTTCAAATCAATTCCAGCTTATGGCAACCTTAAGGGGAACCTATCATGGGGTTTTCTTGGCAAGATTTGTTCAGAGAGGGTTTGCCTTTGCTGTCCTGAGGCTGGGAGAATGTGACCTGTTCAAGGGGTACCCCCTGGGTTTCCATGACTTGAGGAGGGATCTGAACTCTGGTCCCTGGAATCATAGTCCAACGCCCAAACCACTATGCCAGGCTGGTTCTTACCACCACACACAGAAGAAATAAATTTTATTTTCTTCTTCCCAGCTGTGCTTTTCAGATGTCCTCCTCCCACTGGAATTAGGAATAGCACACAAAACAAAAAACAAACCTGGCACCAACAAGAACTATATTGCCATGATGGTAGGGATTTTCAAAGAGGTAACAGTAGAAGACAGAAGACTGAAAATTTCACCTCAGTACCTGCCATTACGCTAATGAAAATTGCCCCCCTTTCTCAATTAACAATTGATTGATTGATTGATTGATTGATTGATTGACAAGGAGCATGGTTACTCACCATACAATGAAAATAATGTCTGGTTTGGTTCTTATAGGCCCAAAAAGAGAACTTAGTACCACAGCGTCTCTTAATGAAGGATGAAGCAACCAAAAACACTGACAGAAAGGGAACCTAAAATATATAAAAGCTTGCTCTTTCCCTTTACCAAAACAGAACAAGCTGTGAATGAGACTAGTCCATCTAGTTCTGCTAACACTGGCTTGCAGCAATCCTCCAAGATTTCAGGCATGATTCCTTCCTAGCCTTACTTGGAGATGCTTGGGATTAAACTATGTACCTTCTATATGCAAAACAGGTGTCTTTACTACTGAGTTACAGCCCTGGTGGGTTTGCTAGTCTTTCTTTAATGTGCATGTTTCTTTGGAACAGAATTTGGCACGCATGTTTATCATAGAAGGGAAAGAAGAGGACTAGCAGAGTGCAAAGAAGACTGGGAGGAATAAACATGTTCAGGGACACAGACAGAGATGTGAGTGGGTATGTGGGCCTACATACAACACAAAATTTGGAAAAGGTGCTTTTTAGACTATAATTCCTAGAATATTCTGGCTAACACAGCCAAGTTGGTTGAGCACGGGAGAGTTCTGCAAACTGTGTGCTAAAAAAATATTTTCCTCAAGCTTTGATGTGAACTGGAAAAGAATTGGGACTTGCACTGTGCAAAATATACTTTAACTTACTTATTATATTTCTGTTCAACTCTTCAGTGAAATTATCATGACAATGGAACACAATAGAATATGTTTAAACATTTTTTAAAAATAACAGCTTTAAAAAGAAAACGCTAAAAAATGAGATTGCTGTGTTGTAATCTGCAGACCAGAGGTCCATCTAACACTATCTCCCAACAGTGACCACCCAACAGTGACCAGGAACTTTTGGTGCTTTGTCACTGGTAATCAAGCCAGTGGCAGAGCTTGGAGTGCACGGAGGGGGGGCAGAGAGGTGGAGGCAGGGCTATTGCATGCGAGGGTGGGGCTATGGCACACAGGATGAGGCCACAGCTACGGCATGTGGGGGAGGGCAAGCAAGGAGCCGCAGCACTCCCAAAGAATTCCTGCCGTGGGAACACCACCCCCATTGCCCTCTGGTCCTTACACAACTGAATCAGGATGCCCATGGGACCATCACAGCTGCAAAAACCTCAGACTGCAGAGAAAGCTACATGAATCATCTCCTTTCATCAGATTGGCCAGTGTTCCTCCACAGTTCCACACCACAACCATCTTCCCTCTTATGCTGTTTAAAAGGGCTCCACCAATCATACATATTCCCTCATGTTCACTTGCATATCACAACAAAGGAGTCCCAACTTCACTGTGGTGTTCCCCATATCACATCCTGGCTGACACTGAATTCTCATCCTTCTTCCCATTTTTCAGGTGTGTTAGCCTCTCCAAAGTGTTTATCTATTGTTTGTCCTTATCTGGAGTTATATCTAAACATAACTTCAGTAGATAATTACCTCACTGTTCTGTCTTACACACACATGTACACACACAAACACAGAGGGATGGAGAGGGACAGAAGGACAAAGAGAAACAGCGCTCAAGAGAGCTAACAAACATCACCAGAAACAATCTCTATGGAATGTCATTAACATCATTCCTAACTCCCCTGAAATTTGTTCAAGTCTTCCCTACACAAATAACATCTCCAAATTAGTCTTTGATTTCCCTCTCCATAGAACTCAGCAGCTGCCAATTCTGGACTGGTTAACATTATTGATCTGTAACAATTTCTCACCTACCAATAGTCATATGTGTCATCCCAGTTGTCAAAGTGCACCAAAAAGTGATTGTCCACCACATCTGTCACTGTGGCAACACATATCAAAGAAGGATTCATGCGGTCCACTGCTTCAAGCTTCATGCCCACTTGGAATCCTGTGGGAGCAGCATTCTGAGGAAAGACAGAAAGATTCAGATACTAAGTCCAATCCCATCTAGAAAATGATGTAGTGCAATCCAAGAGGTAAGGGGGACATGTGAATACAGTCAGCCCTCTACATTTGTGGGTTTCACTTTTGCAGATTTGATTATTCATGGATTACCTGCTGTTACCTCTGCTGCCTCCCTATGCCATTTTTAACAAACTTGAGCAACTCAGAAACTGCAAACAAGACTTGTAAGTCCCTATAAAAATGGTGTGGGGCAGCAGTGGAGGTGGCAGTAAGCCCCATCAACCACCCACTTCTGCTTTGTGAAGGAACCCTGATGCCTCAAAGGAATCCAGGATAGGTTAAATATAGTAATTATGTGTATGTTATGTGTGTTAAACATGGTTTGGGAGGGCCTAGAGTTATTCATGTTTTTTCCACATTTATGGGGGTACTCTGCCTCTAACTCTAGCAAATGTTGAGGGATGACTGTAATGCAAATATATGGGTGGCACTGATCATGCAAGTCCTTCCTGGGCAAACTGGCACTCCAGTGGGAAGCAGGACTGAGACCATGGCCCTTTCTGCACAAAGCTGATACATCACAGTAGCGTCGTATTGTCACTTTTACATCTGCACATTAAATCAGTTTGACGTCCTTCTGTCCTCTGTAGTTCTACACGAGTTGAGGTCTTAGCACAGTTAACATCAATGTTAAACTGATGTATTGTGAAAATGAAAAACTCTTATATAAACCATCCAAACCATTTCTGCTACATTTTTTCCTACATGCAGAAGCGTTACATCAATTCACACCACTTGCGCTAAAACACAGCAATAGTTTCTACAACTTTTTTTTAATTGACCAATCAGCAGCAGCAGGGTGGAGTGAGGGAGGGGAATAGGAGTTCCACGAGATTTGACAATGCTGAAGCTACAAACAATTTTCTCCACTTTACTTCAATAGAAACTGGAGGGCATGCAGATAGGAATCGGGGTAAATTGGAATAAAAAACACTGCTCATGATACACGGTGAAATGCTTCTCCACTCTAGTGCAGAAATGGCCTGTATGGGAAAATCTTGGACATGTATGTCTGTGTGTATGTATTGTTCACACGTGCAAGCCTTGAGGGCACCATGTGGAAATGGTGCCCAGGTTCCTAGGTGTGTATCGTGAGTCTTTTGGTATATCTGTATGATTATGCTGCAAGCAATCCAACCTTTCTTTCACCCTTCTTGACAATCTACAGAAAGTCAAGTGTTAGCAGTTTCCATTTTTCTCTATGTAATTCAGAGCCCTTACTATATAACTAAGCAGAAGTGCAGCCACCTTGTGTGCCATGGTTTTGACATGACCTTTGGATTTCTACAAGCAAGGTATGACAGTGTCAGTAGTTCCATCCCAATATCTTGTTATCAGTGCCACAATCTGATGTGGACACATGCAACAGTCTTTGTGATGTCAGTGGATTCATGGCCACAGGCAACACGGACTCCTCATTATTCTCCATGATTTCTAAAACCTTCAAAAGGTGGTCAGCCTCTGTCCCTAATGTTTTCTCAACACACTCAGAATGGAAAAAAAAAATCCTCTATATCATCCAGTTATCTTGCTAGGCACTCACACTGTCCGGGGTGACAAAGAGATGCTTGGGAGCTGCCTGAGCTTTGGTTATCCTCAAATAGTTGGTCCAGTTGAATTCATCATCCTTATAACCTAAACCTCCTCAGGTAAGGGAGAGATCAAAAGAGAAACATTAATGAGGTTCTCACATTCTTCTTGATGTACACAGAAAACACACTGAATGAAGACTGTCATTCTTAAGAAACTTCCACAATATCAGCTTCCTCTGTGATAACAATGAAATTCCAAGATAGTATTCAAAGAGATGTAGCCTATTCTAGCATAATAAGACACAACGGTATCCCGTATTACCTTTGAAACTAAATGATAATAAATTTCTAGCATATGCTTTCATGGACACAGTTCACTTCATCAGATGCCTAGAGTAAAGCCTGTTCTCATATCCACAGAAGCTTTGCTGCATATATCTGATAAGATGGACTGTATCTATAAAAGCTTATACTAGAAATTTCTTCTTAAAGCAACAAGAACCACTACTACCTCCAACTAAACATAAACTACAACATAAAACAGGCATATAAATATATTTGTGCAAACAAAAATTAACTCTGTATATAACAGTTTACAAAACACTTATAAACATACAATCAACAGTAAACAGGCAAATAGTCCTCTAAATTAGGTCACAAATTAAAGAGCCATGATAATGTAATCAAAGAGTATATATTCTACTCTGAAAGCCCATTCAGAAGAAATATTGCAGTATAACTTGAATCAAAATGGGAAAGTTCAAATGCATCACTGCAAAACCACATACAATTAAACTGTCTTCTCTTTAATCTGTGACCTAATTTGGAAAACTATGTGTCTGTATATTGTTGATTGCATGTTTATGAGTATTTTGTAAACCATTACGCACACAGTTAATTTTTGTTAGCACAAATATATTTGTGTGCCTGTTTTTATGTTGTAGAAATTTCTTCTTCCAAGTTTGCCTCAAAGGTACTACCAGATTCTTTGTAAACCCAAAAGAGACTGTTAAAAGGGTTGCAACCCATATGTTGCCATGCCACAGCTTAGGGTCTGTACAAGTTACTTTTTGGATTACATCTCTCTCAAACTTCACCAGCCAGCATGGTCAGTGGCCACGCCAATTTGGTAATTCTGGGAGATGTAGTAAAAAAGAAACCTCCCAAGTTCTATACCTCTATAATCTTCCTGCTCTGGTATCTTCACGTCTATGGAAGTTCTGCTTTTTTCTTGTCCTCAGAACAAGTTCACCTCCACATATGATGCCTGCAAATGCATCATCCATGTCAACATACCTTTGGGAGGCTGAAGTTTGTGTCCTGTTTTCTCAAACCACCCAGCAGGATGAATGTTAGGGGAGTTAGCATTTAGCCAGAAATCATGACATTCAGAGTAGCCATCAAAATGAAGGCGCATCCTGTAACCACATACCTGCACACAGAAAAAATAAAAGAAAGGCACACTCCATTTTAGTGCATGTTTTTTTCCTGTAAACCCCCTTGGGTAGATATTGTAACCTTTCAGGAGTCTGTGGCCAGTCAGGGGCAGACTTTTCAAAATTCTGCCAGACTAGGACTAATCAGGTTCTTTATTTTCCATTTAACCTCTGGAGAGGTAAGAAGTAGGTGCAGAGCAACAGTTCTTAAACTACATCTGATATGTTCCCAGTTTATTATCTGGAGTTTATATCTGATGTTAAAACAGGTTCCTTCTAAGCAACAGTAATATTCACAAGCAATCCTTTCTAGACCAAAAAGGATTCTGTGGATATAGGACTAAATCCTATTGTTAATCCCCACTAGAATAGACACACTGAATCAACAGAATTTATGTTAAGTGTTAACTTCTAAGTTATGATTAATTTAATGGGTCTCCTCTAATTAACAATTGGGTTTATGACACGGGCCATTTCCTCACTATGCTGTTATAGTGCTACTATTCCATTTTCAACATCCTATGGAATACTGGGGTTTGCAGTTTAGGAAGGGGCACTTAGAATTTTCAGCCAGAGAGCTCTTTGGCCTCAGTAAACTGCAAACCCCAGAATTCCACAGGATGTTGAAAGTGAAAAAATAGCACTGTAACAGTATAATGTTGAAATAGCCATAAGCCCCAGAATGTTCTCTGAGGCAATATTCCTAAACCTGGCCTTTGTCAACAAAGTGATAACTGTAGATCTGTGAGTCTTAGGGCCTATTCACACTATACAATTATAGCATTATATACCATTTCAACGGCTACGGCAACATCCTGTGAAATCCTGGGATACACAGTTTAGGGAGGATATTTAGAATTCTCAGCCAGAATGCTTTAGTGCCCCAGCAAACTACAAACCCCAAGATTCCACAGGATATTGCAGTGGCAGTAAAGTGGAATATAGCTCTATAGTTGTGTAGCATGAATGGGTCCCTGGACTTACTATACTACAGGAGACAAGAGTAAGCTCAATGCTAGGGTGCAGGGGTCAGCACTAAACTACATCTACCCAATCTCTCCTCCATTTAACATTTCCCTGTTACCTATCCTTTCCTTGCCCCCAAAACAACTTCTGTCTGTGCTTCTTGCTGGAAGCAAAGGGGTATCAAGGTGATTAGTAAGAGAGAAATCTAGAGACCATGCCTGCCCTTTTGTTTCACCTGTTTCTTTCTTTGATCGATGTAATGAAGCCTTTTTGCTTTCTTCCTGCTTGCAGAGGTCACTTGTCCCTTCTTCCTGGTCCTTTGTCTCTCTTTATTTGCGAAGGATCGTCCATGAGGCTCTGGCCTCAGAATGGATGCTAGCCAACATCCATACATGAGAACCAGCCTTAGGGGCTCTTTTACTGAAGTTTCAGTAATCTTCTTTTGTCTATCTCCTTTGCTATCTCAAGATATATTTCCTGAAACTATAAATGTTTCTTTTTTACCTTAGAAGCACGTCCTAACTACTTTCTCCTGTTTCTACCAAAACTTCATATTGTACTGGCTGTGCCGCATTCTGCTCGATATAGGCCCTTTCCACACGCGGGCGGCGGAATGGGGCAAGCCACGCCAAAACAGGACTTACCTTGTTCCGTCGCTGCGCAAAGCAGCGCATTTCACTGCTCTACATGCAGCAGTGTCCCGCGGTGTCCTCGGTGCCCGGCAGCGCCCAAAATGGCGGATTTTGACTGGCAGAGCCTCTTTGCCAATCGGAGAAGCTCGCCAGCTGGAAATCCCGCCCCCCGCCCAATTTGCAGGGACGCCCTTTCGCGCGTCCGCAAATCCTCACGGGTGCTGCGACGGGGCTGCACGGGGCTGCGCACCCCACGCTTTTTGAAAACCACTTGAAAAGTGGTTTTAAAAAAGCGTGTGGTGCCGCACTTCCGGTCGCCCCGGCGTGGATTGGGGTGTGGAACTACACAAAAGTAGTCCACCCCAATCCACGCTATGGTGTAGATGACCTCCGTCAGAGGTCGCTCTACACCATTTTTTTTGCCCCGTGTGAAAAGGGCCATAGATACCAAATATTCCTACACTTCCCCTCAGTACTGCTGTGACTGAACAAAAGGCATGTTCTGAGCACATACAGTGCACACATATGCTCAGAATATCCCTTTAGTTTCTCTTTGTGTCAGTTTGAGAGACAGTAAAGAGAGCATCTGAAAGGACAACTCTTACTCCCACATATAGGCCTGATTAAGTGCCATGGAGTCAATCTGGACCACAATTTAAATGGGCAATAATGAAAGGTGCCCACTGACCATTAATTTTTTTTTAACTAATGGTTAATTTTCATTAATTTTTGAAAGCATTGCTTCAGATGGCATGCATGTATAGAAAACCTCATGTGAAGAGACAGATTTTGCAGGCTGTCAGAACTTGCTGCCCATGCTTGTTGTTATATGCCTTCAGGTCATTTCTGTCTTATGGTGACCCTAAAACTATCATGGGGTTTTCTAGGACTGAGAGTGTGTGACACACACAAGGGCCCTTTCCACATGGGCCTATTAAAATGGTGCAGAGTGACCTCCAACAGAGGTCTTCTGCACAGTGGAGTGGACTGGGGCAGACTACTTTTCGTAGTTCCGCACCTCAGTCCACTCTGGAGCGACCAGAACTGGTCGCGCAGTGTGCTTTTTAAAAACCTCTTTTAAGAAGTTTTTTAAAAGTATGGAGTGCGCGACCCCGTGTCGCTCCGTCCCTGCGCTCTGGTGCAGATTTGCAGGTGCACGCTAGTGCATGCCTGCAGATCTGCTGGGGGTGGGCTTTCGGCTTGTGAGCTTCTCTGGTTGGTGGAGAGCCTCCCCCAACCGGAAGCCACCATTTTGGAAGTCAGAGCCGTGCGGAGTAACGAGCTCACACTGCTCCTCGTCCCAACGGACCCGCCCGGATCCACCAAAAAGCCGCTGAGTAGCAGCAGGGAGCGTTTCCCTCGCTGCATGCAGAAAGGACCAAGGTCACCCAGCAGGTTTCCATGGCCAAGCGGGAACTCAAATCCCAGTCTCCGGGGTGGTAGTCCAACACTCAAACCACTACACTATGTTAGCTCTCTCTCTCCTTATATCAGAGTAATTCCTGTTTAAGAATATGTCAAGAACAGAATTTACTCACAAATAATACAATTCATTGATTACTGTTTATTTGCTGTGTAATGACTTTACTGAGTGGTCTGAAGGCAAAGAGAAAGTAAGTGAGCTTAAGATTCCCAGTGACCCCTCCCACTTCTGAAGGTCCTGGGAACTAGTGTTATCAGTGTTAGGTGCACACCAAAGGCAAGTACCAGGCACTGTTTACTTAACGGCCTTCAAGCTGAGTCTACTACATAATCTACTAATTATGGAGGGGCAGAGGAACAAACCAACAGAATAGGTCTACATAAGCTATGCTTTTGCACTGTGCTATATCTCCCTGTAACTATGGAATAGGAAAAAAAACTGGTGCTCATACAAATAGGGTTTTATTTTGGAATGGTTGGGGATGCTCTAGCTGGAGATCCTGCACTGAGCAGAGTTGGACTTGATGGCCCATAGGATCCTTTCCAAACCTATGATTCTATGGTGTCCAGAACTTTCTGCCTATGTTGTTTTTTTTTAACTACATTTCTTGTTTTAAGGAAGATTCTAGACATTACCTTCGGTATGCAATCATCCTGCCTCATTCACATATCTTCCATTTGTAACCTTCCCACTTTTTCTCCCTGTTTCTTCTGTCTCTTGTTCTTGCCACAAAAATCAATCAATCAATTATGAAAGAAAAGATAAAATAGCTTTGTGATGCCTTTTGACTGACAGCAGTATGCCTTGAAGCATTCTGTGCTGATGTCCTCTCCTGCCCCTTTCAGGTTGTTGTTTTCATTTTTATTTCCATCAGCATCATACACTATTCTGAAAACTGATATAGGCTGACATCAAACAAAATAAAAAAGTACAAACCCATCTCACCTCAGCCACTGTGAGAACAAAGTACATGGAGGGGTGCTGAGGATCAATTCCTTCCAGTTTCATCCCCACCTTGAAACCATTCTTATGGTGACTGGCCAACTGGTGCTGAAATGATTGAACCATGAGTAAAAATAAAGAACATATCATCACCATCGTGTGAGACAAAATGGGCTACCCTGTTTGCCATAGTTCTGAACACCTCTGGAACACCACGAGAAATGAATGACAAAAGATGAATTCTGTTAGGCTGTTCCAGAAAAGATGACAAAGAGGCCTGTGGGGCCTTAAAGAATAAAGCTGTATCCATACCGCTATCAGTACTAAGGTTGCACTTTTGGGAGGGAGCAGCTCTTGATCCATGAACAGAAACCAGACACAAAACTACTGAGCTGAAATGTTCAAGATGATAAAGTGCTCCCTGTCATTTTATCTACTTGCTGTGAAAAATGTACTTCCTCAATTTCTTCATGCTAGCTACTCTTAAAAAGACTCTCCCCTCCTTGCACCCTGAAAATCTAATGGTTCTAATGGATCTAATGGTTCAAGTTTTCCTCACTGGCCCAAAATAACCTTTGCATATTTTGTATATTTATGCACTTCATCTGTGCTATTATAGTTTTCTTTCTAGTTACCCACACCATTAAGTCTAGTCTTTGTTAAAACAATTGCAATACTGATCCAAAGATATATATGTGTGTATAGTCATGCCCTAGGATCCTACTGACATCACACAGGACATAACTAGACACACACATATATATTTGTGGAATCACAGATGTGATTTTTTTTTCTTCTGCAAAGATGAGTTTGATTGTCTCAGGCACGGAATGAAGTGGGAAATCTTGTTTGATTTGTAATCCACATCAGGATGGGGAAAAATGCATGTATAACCACAGTGGGGGCTGGGGCTATGAAACCCAGTATCAGTTTGAAATGTATACAGTCTAAACATCAATGCCAAGAAAAGTTAGCCTCCAATTGAAATATTTAGCTGCTATGCGTTTTAAAATCTGTAATTCTTCAGAACAATACATTGTAGGGTCTTTTTTTTTCCTTGGCACTTTTTAAAATGTCTCTCCCAAGTAGTTTTCTGTGAGCAGGAAGTCCAAAATCTAACTTAAGAAAAACGGAAGTGAGACATCTTTGCTAATAGCACAAATGGACTTTTAAGGAAAATAATGCACAACTACCAATTAAACTGTTGAAGTGGCAACAATAAAACATGGCAGAGAACAAAACAAAACAGAAATGAACAAAAAACACAACCCTGACTCTTATTAGAATATCAGGTTTTCTCACATTCAGAACACCTACAGTGAAAAAGTAAACTTTTTTTTTTCAGGGGGGAGTAACTACTATGGCTTCGTTCAGTGCCATACATCATTCAGTGTATGGGCTTCATTCAGTGCCATGGAGTTACTCCGTACTGCATCTGAAAAAGTGAGTTTATGTCTATGAAAAGTCATGCAAAAATAAAAAACAGTTCGTCTTAAAGATCTTGCAACATTTTTTTCCTCCCCCTTCCTTCCTTTTTATAGTTTCAAAAAGGAACCCTGAAAAGGTAGTCTGCGAACAATTCTGACAGAAATCTCTAACCTGCTCCTCCATACAATTACAATTTTCATGATTCACTAGAAAGAAAAAAAGAACCATGAAGTCTTATGTAGTCTAGTTCCACTCTCAGATCCCAGATACAGGAATGCTACAACTCACTTCCTGGAACAGATTTAAAGGGGCAGCAATGGCTTTCTGTTCTTCCAAGTAAGATGTCCAGGTCCAACCTTCTGTCTTCTCCTCATTTGAGACTGAGAAAAGCAGAATGCAAATCAAATTATTAATTTAATACCTTAATTGACATGTAGAGATTTAGACTTTTGGAATAAAGGATCAGAAAACAGGTAATGAGACCAGTTATCTTCTCTCTCTCTTTTTATGACCCACAACCACATCCACTTGTCAAAGATAAAATAATTAAGGATAAGCTGACTCATCATGGCTACACAAAACCATCATGTTTCTTTGTTCTGCATTCCCATCCTTGTGATTGTGACCAAAGACTTTGTTCTCACAACCAAATTACTTCCCTGATTGCATATGTAACTGATATCCTATTGATAGATGGTGTTGCCAGCGTTCCCTCTTATCAAAGGCTTTAGACAAGGAATAACTGGATGGACTTATAGGGACGAGCCTGCACTCCATATTCACTTTCAGCAGTGTTCAGTTTTCATTAAAATAATAGGCACTGGGCACAGGGAAGGGAGAAATTAGTATGGATGAGCCATTACTTCCTGTGTCTTACTAAGTTCATACTTGCACTGCAGAAAGCATGTGCGTTATGTTTACCTTAGGGCTGGGAAGACAGCTTTTCTTCCCCATTTATTCTTCTTTTTGGAACTTTCTTCTCCAATCAGGAGCAATGGAAGGGACACAACAGGAATTTTATATCCAGTCATCTAAACAGTTTACCCCCACAAAGCAAAAGTAAATAAGGAGAACCATACCTAGGCGGGGAAAGACTGGGCGCCTTTCTGCACTACATAACTACTGCACTATAATTCCACTTTAACTGTCATCATTCTGTTCTATGGAATCATGGGATTTGCATTTTAGGGAAGGATATTTAGAATTCTCAGCCAGAGAGAGCTTCAGTACCTCCCAGGACTATAACCCCCAAGATTCCATAGGAGGCAGCCGTGGTAGTTAAAGTGGAATTATAGTGCAATAATTGTGTAGTGCAGAAGAGCCCTTAGTAAAAAGAACACTCTGATGGCTCAAGCAAACTAGATATCCTATGACATGCTTACCAAGCTGACTCGCATTCCATTCTTCATTCTCAATGTTGCTAGATGGAAGTTCTCCTCCAGAGCCGTTTGTCTCTTCCTGTTTTACTTCCTATGCAATATAGAAAAAACAAACATGCTTTTTTCTACTCTAAACGGATTAATTTCTTGCTTCACTCTAATTCAGGTAGGGCATATCCTCCCCCTCACTTGCATGTTTTGGTTCCCCATATATGTGAACACTACCGGTGTGAACTGGAACAAGTCTTCTATAAACAAAACCTCTCCGTGTGATTTCAAACCTACCAGGAGCTGCACTGTCTTCATTGCCACTAAACCAACTGTTGCTACTCTTTCTGCTGCACGTCAGACTGAATCCCAAAAAGGGCTTTTGGTGGCAATGAAACGTCTGGCCAATCCATATGAGGCCCATTCCTGCTCTAAAGAATACCCTGCCCAAGAATGATGACTTAATAGAATGTCTGGGCCTAACTCAGGCCAAACAAAGGATGTCACTTGGGAAAACAAAATGTTGCTACACGACTCTACTAAACATATATATGAGAATATCCCAGTCACACCGTTTGCTCAGGCTCTTCCTCTTCCTCCTCAGAAGGACTTTGATAATCTTTCCTCTTCCGCTTCTTCACTGGTTTGAGAATTTCAGTGGAGTTGGTGCTGCCAGAAGAGTTCTCCACAATGACAGACCTGCAAAACAGGTCCCAAAATTTTAAAGGCTTTTCCAAATAAGCAACAGGACCTGCCTTCCCTTTAGTGTCAGAATCTGCTCCTACAACAATATTGAGATCAGTGCATAAATAAAGCAAAGGGCATAATGCAGAGGTGGGCAAAGTGCAGCCTACAGGCTGCATGTGGCCCTTGGGATACCAAAGTGTGGCCCCTTGCAATGGCCAGGCTATAGAAAGGTTTAACTCATGAGTTCTCAAGTATCATGGGGGAGAGAGTGCATTGGCTCTGACACCCTTTAGCCAATGGGAGGTGAGAAGAGAGGGGAACTGAAGGCTTCAGGGGAAAAGGAGGAGGAGAGGCCATATGGTGTGAGCTTGCAGCTAACTATTCCATGTTAGAGCAAGAAAAGGGATCCCAGGAAAGGCTTATGAGGAAACCAGGTACCACCTAATCAGATGCATTAGGCTTTCAGTTCTTTTGAAAGAGATTAGAGGGCTGGGGAAGGCAACCTGGTGTCAGAGAATAATATTTCTTTTCTTTATGCCTGTGCCTATGGGTTTAGGTCTTACTCTTGCAATCAGATGGAAAATATGAAGAAAGGCAATGTTTTAAACTAGTCAAGTTACTTGATCTATCTCCAGTTAATTCTTAGTACCCTATTTTTCTATTGTTGTTATGTTGCCCTTACAAGTCTGATTTCCTCCTTAAGGGAGAGTGGGAAGCTCCGGTCACACGTCTCCACGGCAAAATCTACTAGGAACTTGATTTTTCCCCTTTCTCCCAGAAAAAAATAAGGGAGAGGTGGAAAGTGTTGAGCCCTGACATTCTCCAGAATCCAGGGAAGGGAAGAGGAGATTGGCTCCCCAGAGAAGGACTTGGTGGCAGCACTACTGCACTGGGAAGAGGTGGGCAAGTCTGTGCAAAACCCAGCTACACAT
Source organism: Ctenosaura bakeri (assembly GCA_948474755.1). Taxonomy (NCBI): domain Eukaryota; kingdom Metazoa; phylum Chordata; class Lepidosauria; order Squamata; family Iguanidae; genus Ctenosaura; species Ctenosaura bakeri. The sequence goes on along the minus strand of CAOLHI010002099.1, from coordinate 63,853 downwards.
CGGCCTACCTTTTCACTACATCTCTGAAGACCCCCTAGGTCTCCAGATCCTCTTAATTATTTTTTTGTTTGTGGTTCTCCCAAACCAGACAAACTGACCCTGAACCAGCTGCAAATGTTTTACCTTAGTTCCCTCATACCACAAAAACATCATCATCAACAACAAAGCTCTGAAAACAGTCCCCAAATCAGCAAAAATGGCAGCTAGAAGTGACATACCACTTCTAGTATACCAAAAGAATGGTCCCCATTCTTGTGAAAGAAGTGGGACCATTCTTGAAACCATTGGTCTCAAATTGTAGAACTCGCCTGTTCTTCTTTCTCTCCAAAGAAGAAAGAAAGAAAAAACAGAAAAACGTGCACTTGGAAGGTAATCAGATGCTCTCCAGATGTTCTGGACTACAAGGATGATTGGTTATGCTGGCTAGGAGGACTTATGGGAGTTGTAGTCCAACACATCTAGAGGGCATCAGGTAATCTCTACCCAATTGAACATAAGAAAAAGTGACAAGGAAGTTCATGATTCCTTTCCATCCCATCTACCAGCCTCCTGCAACCCCTCACCAACAATTTCTGTTTTAAATCCCTCAAATACAACATAGTTTCTGTTTTAAACCTTTCTTTGAATTGCCGGTGGCAGTTCTCACTGCAAAATCCCCTGCCTTCCTGGGTTGATCCTGAAACATTTCTCCTGCCACAGGTACTGCAATGGAACAGACTTTCCACAGTGGGAAGTTTCGGAGGTTCAGGAACATCTGAATCTAAAGAAACCAAAAGAGAAGTAAAATTTTATATGAGCTGCAATTATCACAAGCAAACAAGGAATCCCTCTTGGGGCTAGTTCAGGTTCAGGTGTAATTTGAGTATTCTGTCTGAAACACAAAGTATGTTCCATGTGGCACTGCCAAGACTTGCATTAGGCTGTCTACAGTCAAAGATACAAGTAGGTATCTAATATAATGCTGGCAGAGCCTCATCAGTATGCTTAATACTGGATATTGAGAAAACAGTGACATCCAGTGGCCGCTGGAACAATGTGGATGAGGATGCTCCAATAGGCATCTAGTGTCCCCCGAAGGACAATGACTGGTGGCATTGGCTGGGGATGAGTGGGGACAGAGCTATTGCATACCTCCTCTTGTACAAAGAGGTATTAGATGCCTCCTTGAGCAAAGTTTGCAAAGATTTGTCTGCTCATGCAACTGGGGACTATGTAAGCATAACACCCCCAACTGGATCCTGTTCAAGGATTCATTATTTATGCTATGACAAAGCACTGAGGGGACTGCAACAGGACACAAAAAAAGGCCTGTTATGGACAAAATGTAAATAATCCTTGAACTCATAAAACCACAAACAAGTTGTGTGAACTGACCCAAAAACAAACATGCAGTAAGCTGAAACATCAGATGAAAAAAATATTGGCAGAAGCTGCAACCATAAATGTCTCTTCTCCACAAAGTCCTACTTTGCCATGTCATCCTAGCATGGAGGTAACTCTGGGTTCTGAAGAGTATGCTAGCACAGCACAAGCTCTGGCAGGTACAGTCTGGCAAGTTCTACCAGGCGTCCATCTAGTGGTGGACTGCATGTCCACTGAGACAAACACAATGTGGGCTCTTACCACAAGTGACAAATAGGTCATAACAACTATGAACACAATGATGGTATAAATCCATGTGACCTGCACCTGTGGAAATAATATCCACATTATGGATATTCAAAATATTCAAGGTATCCCTTTCTCTATCAACCACCACACACAAAGTGAACCATCAAGAAAGAAGCAACATCACCTCCCAGCATTCTCAGTATCTCCATGCCCCAGCAGCAACTTCCACAATGCAAAGAGTATTCAAAGCTCTGAACGCTTGCCAAAGACCTACGCTTACCTTGAGCCACAGTGGGAATATCCTTGCTAATGAGAGCCACTGCATCATCTGCATCTCTTTCTGGATGACAATCCTTCAGGGATTCTGGAGGTGAAATCTTGTCAGCACTGACCACCTTCAATGTCCCATATTCATTTATCCGAAACTGCAGCAACAAGGGGAGGCAATATTAAGGGAAGAATAACACAGATTTGGGTAGGGCAGTATTGTGCTGAAAAGAGAGCAAGGCTTCATCCTCAAAACATCTGTATTCCTCCTTCCATACAAGTAGCACAGGGAAATGCAATGGAAATCATTCTGTTTATCGTCACACAACCATCTGGTGAGGCAGACCATTTTGTGTAATCTGAAAGTTGTGCTATATACCAACCCAACACTATTCCCAATCTCCCCAGTCAATGAAAAGGAATTTGGAATTAGGAAAAAGGGTTTAATCCACCTACCCTTAGGTTGCTTCCAGGAAGAGTGGCTACCCCATCTTTCCATTCCAGAACCCGGATGGTGTTGCATGTCTGTACACCACTGATTTGAGGGATGACTGTTGCTGTTATAGGTTCACTTCCTGTAACTTCTCTTTGCCTCTCTGCCCCCGTGTTTTTCTGAGGGTCCCGGGGGAATCGCTGGATTTCTAAGGTGCTTGTTGGAAGGTTTACTGTGGTTGTGTTTGCTCATGATAGGGGAAAGAAAAGCAGGTACATCATAAGGCTATCCATATGTGGGCATATGCAAGCAGAGAAATTTCATGACAAAGGAGGGACCAGATCTTGGAAAAGTTACCTTTTTGGACTACAACTGTCAGAATCCCTCAACCAACCAAATCAGTGGCTATGCTGGCTGGGCAATTCTGGGAGCTGTCATCAAAAAGTAACTTTTCCAAGAGGGACACAATTTTGCAATCCAGGTAGGACTGAGTGCTAGAAGAGAACATGAAGACAGAGTATTTCCAAATCTTTTACCAGAAAGTAATAAGTTATGTAAGATCAATGAGTCATGTATAGTTTAGCTGTGTTATGTGTCAATGTATTGCTGTATTTTAATCTGTTATTCCAAGCCTTGATCCATAGGTAAGGATGGGGGGAGAAGCAGCAGCCATCTGCCAAGACTCCTCACCACCTTTACATTCTCATGATTTGGAATATCACTTTTGGAAGGCATTTGCTCCAAACCAAAAACCCTGATAGGCAGGAGGCAGCCTATAACCTTTTCTTGGTTTTGCACAACCTAAATAGGTTAGAGTCAGAGTTTGTACAGAAAGCATTCTTTCTTCTTTTCGTAGATGGTTTGATCAGAAGATGCTGAACAAATGTGAGACTCAAAGGCATACGTCTACACCGAGTTAGCTTACTGGATCTTTATGTGACTCTGACTCTCACTGCTTATCAGTGCTATTAGGCATCTGCGCTTCACCAGCTTGCGTGCCTAGCCCAGGTTTTAATGTTTCTACTTTGCTCAACAAGTTCAAAGGTATGTCTGGGTAACTGGATCACCAGAATGTCTTGCTGGAGGAGGGATTCTAGCAAGCTCTGCTGTATGAAAATAGTGCAATTTTTACAAATACATGCAGTGACAAAGGAAAAACCTAGCAAAGAAACACACATAGATTAGGTAGAAAATTAGCTTTCCTCATTATGTGTGTTGCCTTCTGGGAGGAACACAGAAAGACAGCCATATGCAGAATGAAAACTGAGTTCTGAGTACCTACCTGGTATGATGAAGGCGGCTGCTGGTAGATGGGCACTTTGCACAGTATTTTCGTTGGCAACCAAATGGACACTCACCTCCCCTGTCACATTCCCTTTTGTGCTTCTTATAACCTCCATCTCTGCCCGCCCATCCATCACCTTGCCCAAGCACAAAGAATGTAACTAGAACATAAGCAGTAAGAAAAGATCCCACTGAGCACTTGGGAGAAAGAGATGGAATAAACATTTGTTGAGTTTGCAGAGTGTGAAGCAAACCAATGTTATTCGTTCAGACTAACACACAAACTGAAACAGTTCTGCTTCGGTTGTTTTCTGTTTCCAAATTTTGTGATTTCCAAATTTCCAAATAAAAATGATGGATGAAAAGTGCATATATTAGGGAGAATAAAAGAGCAAAATGTTTTTAGCAGAGAAATTTGACTCGATAATGTGTTTATTAGGAAAATGTGCATGCAAACAGGTCTAGGTTTCATACCCCGCATTTTGAACTGGACCTAGGCCATTCCCTCACTACACTGTTATAGTGCGATTATTCCACTTTCAACATCCTATGGAATCCTGGGGATTGCAGTTTAGGGAGGGACCGGCCAGCCCCTCCCTAAACTGCAAACCCCAGGATTCCATAGGATGTTGAAAGTGGAATAATCGCACTATAAGAGTGTAGTGTGGAAATGGCCCTACTAAGGAAAAGGCACTCAGTGCGTATGGAGAAGTACTACCACAATATGGACAGACCAGTGATGCCTTTTAGCGATCTAGCTGCCCTGATTTAGATTTACTGATGTTTCTGGACCATTTTTCAAAAGCAGTCCCAACTACAACATGTGGAAATAACAGAAATGGGAGCATGGGCAAAAGCTGCAAGGTTAATGCAGTCCAAGTAGGATCCCTATGGTGTATCAGCCCAAGCTGACAAAAGATGTTCCATGCTGCTGAAGCTACCTGTGCCTTCAGTAGCAAGGATGTATATGTTAAGAGCACTCTAAACTACAAACCTCATTTGTTAATGCAGAGACAGGCCATATGGTTTCTTTAAACCACATGAGTCTTCCAGTTCATTTCTGCAAGCCTTAGAGCTCCCTCCCAGCCTTCCCCTGTTACCCCACTGGCATACTCTATCCCGGGGAGTATAAATTTGATATCAGATATGCCCGACATGCCAGAGAGGTTGTCCGGAGGGGCACGTAGGCAGAGGTCAAACAACTGAAAACAGGTCAAGACCAGAAAAATCCACCGTCACTAAGCCCAAGGAGACCTCAGGCAATACACATCTACATAGACAAAGGTTCCTCAGCCAAGAATAGCCAACTTGAGGGGATTAGTGTGTTTTCCCCAGGTTGAGCAACTGTGATTCTGGAAAAATCCTACAAGGCAAAGTCCATCTACATAAGCTTACACTGCAACCCTTTGCAACCGGAACCCTGAACACTTGCAACCCAGCATAAATCAATCATGCAAATAACCAAGTTGCCATTGTTTGGCATTCCTTCCTTTGTTGTGACCATTGTTCTCCCTGGAAGAGGGACTGCTCTCAAGGTATGTTCTGCCCTATAAGTAGTCCTAGTTTTTGAGGGTCTCTTCGAAGAACTCCCCACCACGCTAGTAGACCAGCACTCTGTTAGCTGAGTCATCCCCTCAGCCATCTCTTCGCTGAGCTCTGTTCTTCTCGCTGCTTCCTGGACCAAAGACTTCAGGATAGGTGCAGTATCACATCCTCTACATTCCCTTTGCCATATTCCCTATCCATTTTTCACCTCTTTTCCTTTTCAATAGTCCTTGTGTGCATGATTGTGTGAGTGCATGAGTGCATGGTACTACATTCATTTAATAAAATTCATTTATTTGGTACATTTGTCTGGCTTTTGCTTGGCCTGACCCCATAAAGTTGTGTAAAAGATCCTGCTGGGCTACCCTGCCCCCTCGTTTTGCTATTGCCAGTGCTCCACTAATTTCCTCAACCTTTATAACTTGGAGCGAATCAAGGTGTCCCCGACACGACCCCCAGAAGTCAGGGTAACACCCCTACCATTGCTAGTGGGGATTTTTTACACGTATGTATGTAGGACAGGGAAAAAGGAAACTTAAAAAAGCATGATTCTCATGTAAAGCAAGTGGTGCTGCTTTCCTTGTCCAAATCCTGTTGCTAATCCTGACTAGAGTAGACCCACTGAATCAATGGGATTTAGCAATATATTGACTCACGGCTCAGTAATTAATTAAACGAGTCTACTTGAGTTCAGACTAATGAACAGGATGCCAACTCTTGACTAAAAAGTGTATTTAAAAAAAGGCTGAAAGGAAAGTGAATTTCTGGTCACTACCATACCCCTCCAAGTGCCATAAATCAGCTGGATGGCCATGTTTAATGATTTGCACTCCCAGTTTTTTCAGCGGCTCTTGAAAGGGCCTGCTTTCCTCCTTTCAGCCATTCTGTTGCTTGCTTTTGTTGCTATGTTTTTATCAGTCACTGCAAACGGAAACTAAGGCTTGCAGCTACCATCTCTCCTCCCCCTCCTCCTCCTCCTCAATGGTAGCCATCTCTCCACACAGCCCTAATCACAAAATGAAAACACGAGGAATGGAAATGTGTCAGAGCAGTGATTCTGGTACTCATTTCTAGCACTACTTCTGTGTCACTTCCCCAGGCTTATTTCTCATCAGCTAGGCCTTCTCTACCAGGACTAAATAGTAGCACCAGACCCATGTGATCTGGGAAGCTCAGTAAGATCAACCTTGGTTAGTATTTGGATGGGAGACCACCAAGGAATACCAGCTGCTATAAGACTGTACTTCAGAGGAAGGCAATGGCAAAGCATCTCTGGGTATTCCTTGCCTAAGAAAACCTTATATTTGTGGATTCACCACAAGGTTATTTAAATACGTCCTGTACACTCATGTCCTCTGGGGGCCATTTACTTCAACCAGCTAGACAATCTTTTCATTGGCTGCCCCTAGACTGTAGAATGACCTGCCAGAAGAGATTCGACAGTAAAATATGCTGTCTGAATTGAAAAAATACTAAAGACCTATCTCTTCCAGCAGGCCTATGCAGTCTGTTTTTATTCTGAGGTTTGCTGTTTAGGGAGGGGCCTTTAGATTTCTCACTCAGAGAGCTCTTTGGCCCCAGTAAACTACAAACCCCAGAATTCCACAGGATGTTAAAAGCAGAATAATAGCACTATAAAAGTGTAGTGCTGAAAGGCCCTGATTTACACATTCTCATCTGCATATGGATAGTGGATTGCTAGGAACTTGCAATATCCACCACAGAATTCATGATGTGGTATTTAAAATTATTAAGTGTTACTATTTTTATTTATACCTCACCATCTCCCAAAACCAGGAATCAAGGAGGCTTACAAATTAAAATAAATGGTATGGGAGTGGGAAGATAATTCTGCACTCTTAGAAGCTCAGATTCCATTTTTTAAAAGAACATTCTAAGGGAGAAAAAAACATGGAGGCAACAATTAACAACCAGATTCAGCCAGGAGGAGCAGGCTGGGAGCTGGGAGATTGCTGAATAGAGGTTAACAGCCATGGAGCAACTCTTCAGTTTTCTGCACTAATCTGTGCTCTTTCGTTATGATTAATAGAAACAGCATAAAAACTGCATCACAAGCAACTTCATTCAAATTTATTCAATCTGCACTATTTTAGCAGTACTTGAATCCTGACTTTTTCCACAGTGGACTTCACTTATCACCATACAGATTTCTTTCTTTCTTTCTTTCTTTTTTTAGAACTAACTATAAATAAAGATTTTCCAATATAATTTCCTATTTCAGAAGCAACTTACTGGCTATACAAAAGTCTGCACAGATGCAACTGGCAGATTTCAGACGATGGGATACTTTATTTTAGAAAATGAACAGAGGCCAAGGGTCTGTAATACCTATCTAAAAATCTGATGTAGCATCAATGTTGTTGCTGCTATTAACACCTGTTCAATGCCAACAACATACTGGGCAGTATATGGAACACAGGAATAACCCAGTGCCTACCCAGAGGTGTTGGAAGACCTGAAGAGCAGAGTCTTGACCACAGGAGAGCATTATATAAATTTTTGCCGCAAACTCTTGCAGCTAAAGAAACCGTTTGAAAAATTTCTTCCCAGCTAGCTTATCAAAAGTAGTGGTTCCAGTATAAACATGTTCACACTGTTCTAAAAACCCATCTGTTAGCAGCATCCAGAGCCTCAGTTCTCAAAACTTGTTTATTCACTGGAAATCTTTGAAATCAGCAAGTCATACACTAACATTTATTTTGAAAGGTCTATGGAACATTTCAAACACATAGATTGGAGCTTCGGTTAACTTTAAATTGGGTGCACCACCACACTCAGTCCCAGAAAACTCCATGGTAGGTTTGCCTTAGAGTCACCATACGTCAGAAACAACTTGAAGGCACATGACAAGAAACAAATGCAGATTTAAAACTAGCCTCTGGTTTTCACATTTGACTTTTCTGATATAGGTATTCCATCAAAAATGTGTTCCAAACTGAGTATCTCAGAGGAAAATCAAGAACAAAAATGCACAGTTAGGAAAGATGGCATTGACAAAGGCAGAGCTTGAAAGTTACATTATAAAAAATAAAGAGTTGCCATCACTCCTTCTGATGGTTTAAAAGCGATGCAGTGCCATTACACAGCACAGCACATAAGAAGTAATTTCTTGCTTTACTTGTTGCTTTTCTGTAATTTTTCAGGGGAAATGTTCTCAGAATTGACAAACAAGTGGCAGAAAACGTGGCAAATTCCTGTCAAAATCCCTCTAGCTGTTAAAAAATAATGAGAAAATATTGCTCATTATACCAATAAAGTGTTGCTGCTCCCACTCATTATGTTACTACTGAAATGTGTCTCTGTTCCACTATTATTCCAGAAAGGTAGCTATATGACTTCCAGATCTATGAAAAAGGCATATCTTAGGAGAACAGGTTAGCAAAAATGTACATATCCAAACAAAAATCTATGCAAAAGATCACATAGACTTGGAAATTAACGGGATGAATTTGTGATAGAAAAAAAATATGTGGGATGCCACAGGCAAAACAGATAATTTTTCTGTAACTAGAAATAGCTAATTGGTTCCCCCAAGTGAAGAAGAGAAATTTTTAAAAAAACATTCTTATTGTTTCATTGGTGCTGCAATTGTAATTGTGTGTAATGATGCTACAACCAATAGTATTACTGTAGCATCACATACCTGTCCCCACAATGGTGTCAACTTAAAAAAAATACAGAGGAAATACATATATTTAGTTGTGTGGGTGGCTCCAGAGAATACATTTAAGGAGTAAGAAATAGCAAGAGATTAGGAGGGTGTAGGACAGAAAAGGCTATTGTGTTGCTAGTGCTGGGTATTTCTAATGGATACATAAGTGTTGTCAATCCTTGTAGGATACTTTGAAGACAATAATGAAAACAGTAACATACAGCAAAAGAAAACCTGTTAAATGGCCACATAATGACACAGGATTACATAATGATGCGAAGGAAAATGATATACTGCTAATTTCCAATGATGTCATGGGCAATATGCAATAAGTGCCAACTATACTTGTACAACCATATTCTACACAGCACAAAAGAATACTTGCATTTTAGCAGAAACAAAACAAAATATAATAGCAGGAGATCAGAGGGTGCTACCAGACAAAGAACATTTAGCAATACCATTCAAACATCTTACTGGACATTTGTTTGTTTGTTTGTTTGCATGGTAAGAAGACAGATGGTAAGACTGGTGAGAAAACATGGCTTTAAAAAAGGAAAATGTAATCTAGACTAGAGTTCAGAATAGCAAAGCCTGCAAGCCACAAGAGGCACCTCAAGTCCATTTTTGTGCCCCAGAAACCCAGCTCCATCACCTTCCTTTAAAAAAACCCTGAGAACTTGATCTTCAGAAGCAGACAGGGAGTGCAGGTCTCTTCTAAAACAAACCCCTCTCCCTCAGTTTTTCAAAAGTGACCATCCTCACAACTGTTTTTGACAGAAGAGGCTCTAGCAAAACTTGGATAGCAGATGGCCTATATCCATCCAAAATTATCCACCCTTGCTCTACACTTCATAAAACTCCGCAGATGAGACAGAGTAATTCCTTATCTGAAATACCTCAGGTGGAGTGGCAGCCTTAACCAGAGGGGTTTGTGAAAACTCACGCCTGAAAACTGAGCCCTGATGAATCTGGAATGAAGCCTGTGATTAATTGTGCTGACCTGTGTCTCCAAGAAATTGTCCTGAAAGAAAAAAATGGCAAGCTGACCAAGCCTTCATTTATTAATCATGACTCCCATGAATGGTCACTGAAGTAAATCCTCCTAAATTTAGTGCATGAAATTACAGCCATATAGTGTGATCCTATACAGAATTGAGTTTGACTAAGCTCAATGAAATCAAGAGGATTAAGGACACTTAACTGTGCAAAGAACTGCATGTTTAAACCACACATGTATGCACAGCTACCTGGAAGTAAGCATCAATTAGCTCAGTGGGATTTTCTTCTGAATAAACATGCACAGGAGAAAGAATGTAACTCTTCCAAAGAGCAAACTGTTCCCTTCCTCTGAATCTATTTCCCTTCTACTTATTATGAGCCTCACTCTCATGGACCTAATCCTGTTCTACCTTCTTTTAATTCTTTTTAAAATCAGTTTCCTAAAACAGCTCTGACAAAGTAAAGGCAATGCACAAAAAAAGAAAAAAAAAACCTGGAGAGAGAGAACAGCAAAACTGCATTTATAACAGTTTATTTGCCCTAATATGTTGCTACAATTTGCTGTTTTAATAAGGCCAAAACAAAGACAGCAGGAGCAAAATCATACAGCTTCTGGCGTCTTTCAACAACCTGTCTTTATCAAGGAAAGTTCTTGTAACCAATGGTTCTTCAGATGAGTTAGAAGCAAGAGAGTTTGTGCCATCATTTGATAGTTTGGACTAATGTGATGAGCTTCCCACGATAAAATCACAAAATCAGAAGACAAATAATCTTTTGGTGTTACGTTGGGTTTCTGAAGCTCTTAAAAAAAGAACTGTGTTTTTTTGAACTGTCATTCCCACTGAAGCGATAAACTAAACCGTCTTATTGGCTACACGAGACCAAAGCAACTGTGAAGTGTCACATGACTTTTCAGATTATTTCTGTCTGAGATCGGTTCAGATAGCTGTGGTTTAGGGGAAGGGGAAAGTGAATGTTAAAGATCTAGTTTTTCTATGCATATTAAAGATAATACAATTCTCACTTCTAGCAAATTAAGGGTGAAATCTAATTGTTAGTCCCAGCTGGCACAGCTCAACTGAATCTACTGAAACTGGGAAAATCAGCACTCAGATAAATCCTCTTGTAGGTGCAAATGGCTTTAATACCAGATAGAGGTCCTTTAAGGACACAGGAGTTCCTGAGAAGAAGTGAGGCCAAAGGCAGATATAGGTGAAACAGCCCTCAGTGGGGTCAACCTTTGCACTTCACTGAAGCAACATTTTGATTTTCATGGGTTGCAACACTTTAGCCTATTTTCTCATGGTGATATGTTCAAAATAATGGCTAATTCTGCCCTAACTGAGCCAAATTCTGTGGTAAACTCTGGGGGGCCATGCTGGCTGAAGTCCAAAAAAGTAACTCTACCCTGTCGTGTCTGCTTTGGCCTGACTAAACCTTACCAGACACACCTTACTTGTTGTTGTGTGTTCTCGAGTCATTTCCAATTTATGGCAACCATAAAGTGAACCTATTATGGGGTTTTCATGACAAGATGTTCAGAGGGGGTTTGCCTTCCCTTCCTCTGAGGCTAACACAAGGTGACTTTTCCTAGGTGAGCCAGTGGGTTATCATGGCCGAGTGGCAAATTGAACCCTGGTCTCCAGAGCCAATGCTCAAACCACTATACCATGCTGGCCTTCATGCGTTACTTGTTATTTGTCTTCAAGTCATTGCTGACTTATGGTGATCCTAAGGTGAATCTATCACAGGGTTTTCTGAGGCTGAGTGTGTGTGAGATGCACTCAAGGTCACCTGATGGGCTGCCATGGCTGAGCAGGGAACTGAACTCTAGTCTCCAAGGCTGTAGTCTAACACTCAAAACACTATACCATGCTGGTTCTCTCATGCCTTACTTTCCCTGCCTTAATCTGATCTCCCTGAACATAACACTGCTGTACCTAAATTTACACTGCCTTGTCAGTAAGTGACCCTGTTGCAACCCCTTTCTGCACTCAGACCCCAGACAAATCAGGACACCAAGATCTTCTAATTTGAAAACATTCAACCCAGCTATTCAAGATGACCCAATGATTTTTCAAGGAAACTGAGGCAGGGGTCATGCAGGAGACCAAAAGAAAAGGACTGATTTTTGTAAAGCATCTCAAGCTGATCACCTAGACACAAATCTTTCTTGCATAAACAACTGCCACATGACTTTTCACAAGCTTCACACAATATTCACACACTAAACACCCACAATTTCATTGGTATTGTATTTCACTCTTCCACAGTCATGAACAATTAGGAAAATAGCAGATTGTGGAGAGAAACAGGAAAAGGCAACAGAAAGGTGCAACTGATCACTTGCAATGAACAAATCAAACAGCCCAGAAATGTTAAAGAAAAATGATTGTGACCACAATATGAATTATAAATAATTATCATGCTAAAATCTATGATTCAATTTTTTGAGTAAACATAAGACCAGGGCATAAATCCCCATGTTCTCAAGCAGGAACCACAGTAGGGTGTTTGTTTTGTTTTTTTAAGGCTGGCAAGGCCTTCTAACAAAAAGTAATGGATATTCATTTTAATATGACTTGTACTAGAGAACTTCCAAGTCAATCGCCCCCTCAGTTTTTCTGGAATACCATACATAAATCCTTGCCACTCTTTTCACAGTGTATGGGGCAGAAAGGTTTGGCATGCATATAGCAGGACAGTAGAATTTTTTCCCACTTACATGCATTCAGGTCTATGTATGTACTCAGCTTGTACGCTCAAAACATTACTTCACAGAATAGAATGAGGATCTATAGGTTGTGGGGGATCTTGAACACCATCTTGTTTTTTTGATGCGCCCTCCCCAAAACACATTAAACAATTTACCTGCATTTGTTGTGTGAAAAGAGTTTTTTTGTAAAGTAGAATTCAGCTGTAGGAAGAACCTGATACAATGTCAACAGCTGATACCATATCACATTGGCATTTGAAACCACACTCAGACACAGGTTTTAAATATACAGCTCAGTATCCAAACAGTAACATTATTTGTTGCGCCTAACTGAAAAGACCTTTAACGTACTGCTATGGATGTTAGTAATACTGAAATCATATGAGTTCCAACACTACGCTGTAGTTGAAACAAAATGAACAACAGCACTCACTGAGAAGGTGATGAGACTTTAGGTGAAAGAAGGATGTCCTTAACTACCATTTTTTTCTGCCTGGCTAAAAAAAGCTAAAATGGGATTTCCCATATATTCAGTAAGAAATAAAACTGCATTTCATCTTGTGCTGAAGCAAACTCTAATGAGCACATTTTTCCTTCTCATCACCAAATCCTGATTTTCAGGTCTCTTGTTCATATTTACTCTGCTTAATTTTGAAAACCAAGGATACTCCTGGGTTCTGTTTATCCTGGAAATCATATCCTCTGATTTTGAACACTCTAATCCTCAAGAGAATCCTTCTGAGAATTGATTATTCTAGCTCTTCAGGAGTAACAGAGATACATACTGTTATACATATGCTCTTTAAAAAAAAAAACTTTATTCCACTCTTCTGTTGAAAAGCCGAAACAGTTTATACAGGCTTTCCAACTGAGACTCTGGGAAATGTTGTCCAAAACATTAACTCTTCCAAGCTCTGCCCATACCAGAATGTAACTAAGCTTAGGAACATGGACACAATATAAATGTATATTCTTTTCCTAGTAATATAAATGTATGCTATTTTATTTATTCCCTCCCTTTCCTCTGCTGTCTCCCTTGTGTCAAGTTTTATATGGAAAACTCTGAGAACTGTCCTCTTGTGTGCTATAAAGAACTAAGTACATTGCTGGTATGATATGAAAGGGAGAAAAAGAAAAAGAAAAAGAAAAAGATGAATAGAATATAGTATAAAAATTAGAACTGGGACACATTTCTTGTACTGAGGTTAAAGGTGGTTTTTCAGGTTGAAAAGGCTGAAAACTACTATTTTATGCTATGTTTCCATTAGAAGTCTGTAAAACATGAATTGAATCTTAAGGCTATGAATTTCTTGCATTCAGTTTGGTCCATGCACTTATGCAAAAGTCAATTCTGTTTATATCGCACTGTTTTTATTATATGACATTATAATCCACCCTGAACTCTTGTTTTATGACAAGGTGCAAATATAAATAAATAACTACCAGTGTAAAAAGAATGAAAACAGTAGAAATTGGCAATCTTAGCTCCATCTCCAAGCTGCAAAGAGAGATGGCACAGAGAAAACTACCTTCAGAAATACTGGAAAAGTTGTGGGAAAATAACTTGTTGTTACTACTGCCAAGCTGACTTTGACTTATGGTGGCCCTATGAAAGAGACACCTCCAGGTCACCCTACCACCAAAAGTCCTGCTCAAGTCTTGCAGGCTCAGGGCTATGGCTTCCTTGAGCCACTCTGTACATCTGTAATGAGTTCTTCCTCTTTTCTAACTGCCTTTTACCTTACCAAGCATATTGTCTTTTCTAGTCAGTCAAGTCTTCTTATGGTATGTCTAAAACACAACAGTCTCAGTTAGTCATATTGACTTGTAGGGAGGGAGTTCAGGCTTGATTTGCTCCAGGACCCATTTATTTATGTTTTTAGAAGTCTATGGTATCTCTAAAACTCTTCTCCAGCATCAAATTTCAAATAAGTTGATTTTCTTCCTATCAGCTGTCTTCACTGTCCAGGTTTCACAAACATGCTTACAAACTGGAAATACAATGGCATGGAAAATCCTTATTCACACTTGTCTAAGGATCCTGTCTAGTCTCTTCACAGCTGCCCTTCCAAGTTCTAGACCTCTTATTTCTTGACTACTGTCTCCATTAATGACTAAGCCAAGTTATGGACAATCTTTAACTATTTCAATGTCTTCATCACCTATCTTAAATTATCTGTGGGCATTATTCTTATTTTCTTAATATTCAACTGTATACCTGCCTTTCTACTTTCTTTCTTGACTTTCTTCAGTAATCGTTCCAAGTCTTTGCTATTTTCTGTTAGCAACAGGGTGTCATTTGAGTATCTCAAATAGTTGATGTTCCTTCCTCCACCAAGATGTTCCCTCCTCTTGGTCTAATCCTGCCTTATGTATGATATGTTCAGTGTACAAGTTAAACAGATAGGGTAATAAAATGCAGCTTGCCTGACCCCCTTGCCAACTGGAAAACATTAAGTTTCTCTGTATCCTGTCCTGACAGTTGTCTCTTGTTCTAAGTATCAGTTATGCATCATGACAATCAAATGTTGTGGCACACCCATTTCTTTAAGAGCAATCCATAGTTTTTCATGATCTAACCAATCAAAGGGTTTATTATAATCTAGAAAGCACAGACTGATTTTGTTCTGAAATTCTTTGATGCATGCTTACATATAGGATAAGCAAGCAAAAACTTTCAATACCACCATCCACTTGTCTGTATAATATAGCCATAAAGGGGGAAAAAGGCCTGGAAATAATTAGAGCTACGTTGCCCTTGAAAACAGTTTTGACAGCGACTGCTCATTAGTAGTTGCTTGTTCAAAGGTGCACACAACATTAGAGAAATACTAGTAAAATAATAATCTAGTAAACAACAAAGAAGTCACAATGTCACCCATAATTTTAATTTACACCATTTCCTAAGACTGATATAGTATGTTGTAGGCTCATAAAATGCCTTTAAATGTCACTGCAATTAAAGAGCCTGACCAAGGACTAAAGACTGTCTAGTGATTTATGCTGGTTTTATTATATAATTTAAAACACAATTCCCAGCTATTAAACAATCATCACTGTCATTTCTGTTCGTTAGTCACTTATGCACCGAGGGCTCATAAAGAGACACAGGTAAAAATATCAACTTTGTGGGCCAAAGTGGACAATTCCTGTTATTTTTAAGTAATGGCCTTTTGTAATACTGAAGGTACGGCAGCTCTTTTGTGTTGCATAAGCTGCAAAGTATCTGGCAATGCCCAAATTGACGAATCCGTTCCAATTTCACAACATTCTCATCAAGATATTGAATTTTAATTAGGCTTATGTAGATTTTAAAATTGCTATCCTCATCTACTCTTTACCTTTTCAATTGCTAGTCTCCCCACCCCTGCCTGGTGGCAGAAATATCTATTAATATTTAGTAGTTCTAACTTTAAGCTTTAGCAATTAGCACTACCTTAGCATTAACAGCATCTTGTAAGTTTGGGGCTGTTTTCAGGAGCAGTAATGAAAAAGGACCTAACAGTTTGTTCAACACCAGCAGAGCAAGCAACCCAAGCCTTCAGCCTTATACAAAGGTGCACTTTTCCCCCTTGACATTTGCAAATAGCAAGATGATCACACTTTACACTATAGCTTTGACACTAATCCACATTCATAAAACATGCAGCATCCTTTGCATGGGATCCTGACTCATGTTCCTTGGCTATCCAACTGACAGAAGGTAAAATGCTCAAAAGAGGGCAAGGTAAGAGTGGAAGGCAGCAGGCAGAAATTCTGAAAGGCTTTATTACTGGAAGGGAGATGGAGAATGGAGTCAGGTGTGTTCAGAACAGCAGGCTGGAACTAGCAGGACAAAATGGGTCCATCTGCTAGAAAAAAATGTGATAGAAGACTAACACCCTTCCTAAAATTAAAAACCATGAACAAAACTTGGAAAGAGACTTCTAATAAAACTCATCCTTTATTCTCCCAAGAATCTGCCTATTGCTACGGTTTGGGCACATCCACAATGAGGCACCTGGGTGGCAGAGAGTTGCTCTTAGCTTAAACATTCACTCTCGCGGATCTGAAACAAAATCTCCAAGAATGAAGTGGAGGGACCCATTTTTTTCCCCTAACCTCCCCAAAAGCGCACACACTGGCAAAGCACGAGTGGTGCACCTCTTTGCTTCTTTTAACAAGGACTGAAGTGACTACTGAATTAGAAACAGGTCCCTCCACAAAGTCTTTACTTATTTTTGGGGGGTAAAAAAACCAAACAAACCAAAATGGCGGAATTCTCCGTCTTTTTATTCTGTTGCACAAACAGATATTCCCCTTATCTGACTAGGAAAAGACATGGAATTACGCAAAGGAGAAAGTTTGGGGGGAGCCCCTGTCTTTCCTCCCTCCCTCGCAAGAGATTCATTGTACGCATCTCCTCTCCCTCCTCTTGCTCGCCCTCTTCTGCATCGCTTCACTCCAACTCTTTTATGTCATCTGTTTATAAGAAGGGGGTCTTCCAGTTCATCTTCTTCCCCAGCGCTGAAACATGGAAGCGACTACGAGGCTATAATAAAGCGCACAGGAATATACTGGATATTCCTCTCTCTCTATTGCAAATATATAAAATACCCATGCAAAAAAAAAAGCTAGGCACTAACAGTTTGGCTTTCCTCCCCCCTCCTTTTTTCCCTCTCTCTCTCCTCTCTTTCTGATTTCGGAATTTTTAGGTTTATTTATTTTGGACTTGCAACGTTCATTGTAAAAACCAATCACAAAGGAATCTGTGGTTTCCCTTTTCGATTTTTTTTTCTTTTTTTTTTGGAAAAAAAGGAAGAAGCCCCCCAAAAATGCTGCCACATCTACTTGCAAAAGCAGGCACCGAGGCACATTTCCAAATCAATGCATGGCATGCAAACGGGAGCAAAGGTCTGCGGCACGCGGAGCGGACCCTTTTTCCGAGCGGCGTTCCGATGATTTAAAGAGGTTTATAAATTACTTTCTTATCTGATTCCTTACCTACAATAATCAGCCTGTGGTCACTGAATGCTGAGCCTGCGGGAAGCTCAGGCTGTGGCCGCGCCTGCGCGCACGGGGGGCGGGGCTCTCCTCCCTGCAGAAAGGCACAGGGCGAGGGAATTGACAAGCAAAGCATCTTTAATAGACAGAAGGGGAGAGAGAGAGCGGGAGAGGGGAAGGACCAGGAGCCGTCTATTATCCACGCTGCAATCCCCAGTCTTATATAAATATATTATTAAACCAACCATTAACCCGTCTTCTTCCTCCCTCGCTTTCTTCCTCTCCCCCCGCTTTTCTCTCAGTGCTGAGCGCGGGCTTTTGCTTCCACCGCCCTCTCCTCCAGTCTAAAACAACAGCCGAACTCAAAATGTTAGAAACACGGGTTTTCCCACTTGAATATGCTTTAGGTGTTTTGTTTTAATGCGTCCAGATTTAAAATATGTCGCCTCATAGATAAGTATATTTTCCTGCTTGAGGTGAAGGAGGAAGGAATTGAAAGAGATGAAGGGGAAAGGAAATATTCACTAAAATCCCTGGATTATTTTTTTTTTGTAGGGGTGTGTGTGATTTTTTCCCTCCCTCGCTTTCTGAATTCCATCCTCTCTAGATATAAAAATGGCCAACTCCGCACGAAGCACCAGCGGAGCCTGTTTTATCTATTTTTTTTTTTTTAACAGCTGTGCGTTCGGAAGGTGTAGGCAAGCCTTCCTTCTTTCGGGGAAATAACGCGCATTTCACACACACCCCGCGTCCTTCTCCGACGCCCACCCGCCGCCTCGCCAAAATTCGGCCTTACCTTCCGCATTTTACGGATTCGGCTGCCCGTTGCAGTTTGGAGACCTCTGGGACCCTGTGTGGGGTCGAGGGGATGGGATCCGAACTGTCGAAATGGCTGGACCCGTCATGTGGGGTGGGGTGGAGTGCAAATAGGGACGAGAGGGGATTATCGGAAGGACTTCCCGCCCAGAGGACACACCAACAACCGTTCCCTGGCTCGTTGTATACAGCGAGCCTAATTTCACCTCACCAAGAACAGAAATATGGGGCCTGTCTGCACTAGACTGTTATAGTGCTATTATGCCACTTTCAACATCCTGTGGAATTCTGGGCTTTGTAGTTTACTGAGGCCCAGGAGCTCTCTGGCTGAGAATTCTAAATGCCCCTCCCTGAACTGCAAACCCCAGGATTCCATAGAATGTTGAAAGTGGAATAATAGCACTATAACAGTGTAGTGCAGAAAGGCGCGATGGAGTCCCTCACAAGGCTCAGATAGAACTGACTGGCTATTTGCCATATGTTCTGTGACAAGAAATTCTATATTATGCTGAACATTCCCCATTTTGCCTCATTTTGGAAACCCAGTATGGTTGGGCCTGGTTAGGACTTGAACGGGAGACCACCAAGGAATATCAGGGACCCCCAAGTGGGGGTAGGGGGAAAAAATCCTAACTATTACTGTTGGTATTGTTATTCTGTCTTTTCCCCATTTTGGGACTCAAGGTGGGTTACAACAGATTTTTTTTAAAAAAAATAAAAATTCACAAAATACAACCATTAAAAAGTGATTATTCAAAAATTTAGAACCTGTTAAAAGCATAAACCATAAAAAAAAGCCTAGACAGCAAAGGTCTAAAACCCTAGGGCAGGGCTTTCCAAACGGTGTGTGTCATGACACATTGGTGTGTTGCCTGTAGCATGTTGGTGTGTCACCTCTCTGACTGAGAAAGACCCCACCACCACCACCTGAGCCTGGCCCACTGCTGTTGCTCTCGCTGGGGCCCTTCCCTGGCAAAAGGACTGAGTGGGCTTTCCCCCTGTCCCCGCTCTTGCTGAGGCCTTTCCTGATGAGGGCAATGGCAGCAGATCAGATTGGAGGGGACTTCCTTTGTCCACCCTACATACACCTCTGGGTACCTCTGGTTTGCTAGTAAAACTGAATTACTGTGTCGCAAAATGGTGCATGTCAAAAAAATGTGTCACCAACGTGAAAAGTTTGGAAAGCTCTGCCCTAAGGAGATTCTGCTGGTCCTAGACTAGACAGCTTGAATAGTCTGATTTAATATAAGGAAGCTTCCTGTACTCTTAAAAGTATGCAGCATTCAGTGACCATTAAATGGAACATTTCTAAGCAGTCTGGAAAGGGTCACTCTTCTCTCTGGATCTTGGCTAAACCCTTATGAAATAAGTTTGTATCTATTTATTTTTTTAAAGCACTGGGTAGTGAGTATCAGAGTTGAACTGATGGCAATAATTTGTGGAAAGCTAGACTATCAGAAGCACAAGATGCAGCAAAGGCACAAGATCACACCGCTGGGTGCACCACAGTATGTGTTCAGAATAGCCACACCTGGAGACGGAATCTCTTGTCCTGAAGAAATTTACCAGGATACAGATGACATCATCCTTCCTTTTGTAGGCAGCCTGTGTTTTCCGTTTCTCTCATTTTTCTTATCACAGAGAATCTGTTGAGAAAGCAATGATAGAATAGATCCGCAATATCTTTTTGACTGGTAGAACAAGGAACTCACTGTGAGGAGCACCATTTGATCACGCATCTTTGTCAGTGCATCTACATGCAGTGGTCATCAGATCACTGACTTGTGTTTTACCCTATATAATGGTTTCATTGGGGAAAGAACTTTGAGGCAGAAATCCAGAGCCCTATGCAGCAGAATAAACAAGAGACAAAGAGAAATTCTGTTTTATATACATTCAATGTAGGTCCTATCATAGGTTTTCTTGGCAAGATTTATTCATAGAAGATTTGCCACTGCCTTCCTCTAAGACTGAGAGAATGTAACTTGCCTAAGATTACCCAATGGGTTTCCATGGCTGAGTAAGATTTGTACCCCAGCCTTCCAGAGGCCTGGTCCAACACTCAGACCAATACACCATGCTAGCTGTTTTACTTTAGGGTGGGCTCACCACATGTGAAGGTTAATTACCATCTAAGGAGGGGTCCTCTTATAAGATAATTAAGGACAGAGTCTAAAATAGTCTGTTTCCATGCTTTTTCACATTACAGATACTCCAACTTTGGGAGAAAGGAAATGAACAGTAGTGCAATCACACTCTTAATCACCTTCATCATGCCATAATTATCTTTGGGCTTTTTTAAAGAGACATAGTTTTGATGTGAGCAACACCAGAAAGGCTTAGGTTGATACTATTACCCAGGAATCTATTTTAGCACACCTACATTATTACCTCTCTTAGTGGTGCCTTGTTATCAGCATATTTTAAAATGCTGTTCAGTACCATTCCGTGTATATATTTTTACCATTTCTGTATATATTTGTACCATCTCAATTTAAATAAAAAGAGCTTTAGTGCAAAGTTAATATTTGATGTTTTAAAAATGCAGCACACTCCTCTTTGGCCTTTCCAGTTGGCACCATTTTAGCACAGTGTTTCCCCTAATATTCTCACTTTCCTAAAACACTTTAAAATATATTTTAAATGGACCTTGAGCTTTGTTTGGAGGTTCTAGCAGGGGAGCGCAGCTTTCATATGCCCTTGACCGAAGAACGATACACTCCTTCTATCTGGGATGGTCATCCTCTTCCACCGAACACGCAGCTTCGAGAGGGACGCACGTGGAGCGGTGAAGGAGGAAGGGGACACCTGCCTAGCCAGCCAGATCAGCCAAATCAACCCTGGCGATCAATGGGATGACAGATGTCACAGCCAGATCAGATAAATATCAGATTTATATTTTCAGGGAATCTCTGCCTTAAAATTAAATATTGTAAGGACAGGAAAAAGTTGATTAATTATATTAAATAAATTAACAGGTAATAATTTTCAGGGTTAAATTGTTGGAATGGTAATTTATGTATATGTTTAATCTTAAATCTACTTAAATATAAATAATTAAATAAATGATGTATACTGTATAATGTTATATTGTATAATGTTATGTATAATTGTACATACAGGAATTGTGATCTGCTATAACATGTAAGGTAAATAGCAACTTTGTAAAAAATAGTAGACCCATATGGGTAAAGGAGTATTTAGGAAAAATAATGGACGCTCCAGCTAAAATAACAATGGAATTTAAGAGATTAAGGAACAGATAAATAATCACTCACTTCTTGAGGAAGGGGAGGGGAGATAAAGAAAGACTAGATACATATCATAGAGATTATTGGTTACAAAATTTAAGGTTAATGTTTGTTACTAGTAATATTAATATCGGTACTGTGATTATTGCTTAATAATCATTTTTTGTGTGATATTAATTTCACGATGCATCTATGTGTCTCCCTCTCCCCTGGGGAGGGTATTCTTTTTCTATTATATCTTTAATAAAAATAAAAAAAATAAAAATAGAATATAATATATTTTCAATAAGTTATCAAAGCAACCACACAATAGTGCTTCAAAGGAAAAAAAAACACACTTTCAGATAAATTTAGGCAGTCATTTTTAAAAGATTTTTTAAATGGTGTGTTAAGCTGATTGGCCCCTTCCCAACAAGCACTATACCCACCAGGGTAGACATAAAACAGCAGAATATACAAGCTCCTGGTGGAATGGAAAATCAATTGCAATTCTGCATAAAAACTATAAGGGAAAAGCAATTCCTGGGTAGTACTGGAAGCACTTGTTGCATTCACTAATATAGAATAAAAACCACACAGCCACATGCAGTAATTATAGTAAATAACACACCACAGTATACAGCCTAATCACAAACAGGTTTATTCAAAAGGAAGACTTTCTCCTATGATGCCTCAACCCAGCAGCTGGTGAAAGACTCCACCATTCTATCTGCCATTGCTCTTGCCTCTTGAAGGAAAGGAGAGCAGCCAGGCACAGCTCCATTGTCCCTTGGTCCAGTAGCTAATAAGACACCCACTTTTCATTCCAAATGCCATTGCACTGGACTCTGAGGGAAAGAAGAGCAGCCAAGCACAGCTTCATCATGCCTTGGCCCAAGGCTGGTGAGAAACCCTCCATCCATTCCAAGTGATATTGCTCCGGCTTCTGAGGGGGAGATGAGCTGCCAGAAACTACTGGACTTAATCCTCTCCCCTACTCTCATTCCTTTTTCAGTATTTCTCATGTCTTATTTAGACTGCAAGCCTGAGAGCAAGGAACAAATTAATGATTTGTAAGCTGCCCCGGGTGACTTTTTGACTGAAGAGCAGGATATAGGTGCTTCAAATAAATAAATATGTACTTAGGCTAGTGGCCCCAGTTGACTAGATTTGAATGGCCACTCTCATTTCTTCTCCCTCCCCCACCCTGCAATTTCCATTTCCAAATACTTATTTCTTTTTTAAAATGTGCTTGCTTGTGATGGTATAATTGCCACATGCTGGTGACTGCCATTGCAGTGCAATTGTGCAATTACAGTACAATTTTTAAAAAAGAAATATGTACCAGGAATGGAGTGAAAGTAAGGTTGTTCTTGTGCACCATAATATCCTCTTTGTCCAGACAGCAGGAGTGGAGAGACATCACCCTGCTTGGGGATAGGAAAGGGGAGAAGAAGGGAACCACACCCACTCACACTACACAATGCTAGAATATCAGAACTGCAGGAGAACAAATGATTGCACCAAGAAGCAATAGTTGAACAGCAGTGATATTGGAGTCATTAACAGGTTTTTTTATGTGATCCAATAGCGATAAAACTGCAATGCAACAGTGGGAGAATCACAACACTGTGTGATAATGAAAGATCAAACAAGGAACTAAGCCAGTGCAATCATGCAACAAATGTACCATGTGATAAAGTCCTGAATTCAAACTGCAAAAGTAGTCTGTATACAGTTAACTCAATGAGGGAAGGGAGAGGAGGTGAGGAGGCAGAATCTTGCCCCTTCTAGTGGGCTCTGGCAAAAGGAAATTGCTTCACCCTCTCCTACCTTGTGCTTTCTTCCTTATTAATAACTTTTGCCATCTTGGTCATAGTTTGATGTTGCATATGTCCCAGTTTTGGGTAGTTAGGGAGTTCCTCTGGCCAGTTCTTTTCCAGCTTCTGCTGAAGGAGCAAGGTAAAAGAAGACAAATTGCTGTTTGCATTATTTGCCAATTGGCCTCTACAAAATAAAAGCAGAACTGTTAATCACCCTTCTTCAAATATGTCTTTGGGGTTTTCTACCTTTAAACCCTGAACACTAATTTTTGGACACTTCTGACTTTTGTATCCAAATTCTTGACTAAGAGAGTGTGTCAAAAGTGTTCTGCAGGCTTTGAAAAATTGCAGAATAAGGTGGAAGTGGGGCCCAATGGACTTTTAAATTAACATCTGCAAAAGTGACATCTTAAATACTCTGAAGGCACCAGATCAGATCTGATATATTTCATAGGTAAGAGCTGGCAAAACCAAGTCAGAGTATTCCTTGCCTAAGAAAATTCCATGAAATTCGTGGGGTTGCCATAAGTTGACAGATGACCTGAAGGCACATAAACACACATGCTGCAAAAGTGACATGGATTGGGAAAGTGACACAGACACCCTTCTCCAAAGGAAAAACACTGGTTCAAAATGTTTAATGGAGCTATAGATTGTATTTCCATACCCTACTACCCCTCCTACAATGTGCAGTTTTCATAAATTGGACTTATTAATGACTGGAGAACATGATTGGTGTCACACTGACAAAATGGAAGATGAACTGTCCAAATAAAGCAATCAGACACCATCCCTCGATTTTACCCTATAGAGATCTTCCCTATAAACCCTACCTGATCAAACATTAAGAGATTGTCATAAATCCCATCAAAGTTTTTTCAGTCCACAGTTAAAGCAATCAGCCCATTCCAGAACCTCTTTTCAGTCCCACGGAAAAGCCATTATGACTTTGTCAACACACCCCTTCAGTCAATTGTAGTGCACTGTATGTAGTACATGGTACATAGTACCCCATACTGCCGTTCCTCTGTGCTACCCTCAGATGCTGTCTGAGCCCTTTGCTGCAACCTCCTTCTTCAAGACTGGTAACTATTGCCCTTTCCACCCCAATCGCTCTCTGTGCAACCTTTCCCACCTCACTTCTCATGTGTTTGTCAATTCAAATAAAATACCTTGTTTAACTTTAACTGGAGCCCTCCCTACAGTTAGTACTGGTATACATAGTTGAAAAAATCCTGCCATTACCCTCCTCTCACAGGTCTCCGTTGAGCTATAATTTTCCCAAATTCTAAAGAGATTCTGGAATTGTGGATGGACTCCAAGTGTCCCCCACCTCTTAGGGTAACAATTGCCTCTGAAAAGAAAGAAAAAACTTTAGTTAAATTGGAATCATGGGGCTATAACTTTCAAGTGTGGGAGGGCCCCTGATCTGACATTGACACGAGAGAGGTAGTAGTGGCTCTTCAAGGATGTTGGTTTCCCCCCCGCCCTAGTCTGTACTAGAGTTTAACACCTCCTTCTCCTTTTCCATGGTGTAAGACCATTCTAAATGATCCACAGGGCCAAAGAATGAACTTAGCACCCAATCTGGCTTGCCCGTTTTTCTCACCCTCCCCTTTTCTTCCCACATAAACAGAGCATCTCAGGCAGAGGGCTACATGGGAGAATTTGGATATGCCCTCTCAAGAATAGGAGATCAACCCAACACCACTCTGAATTCCCACTTCTACATTTTTCTTTCTTCCTCTCCATGCCCTCTGCCTCGTTCTTGGGCACACCACCCAGTCTTAAAACACTGGCAGCGCCCCGGTGCCAACCCCAGACGGTCGTACTTTGCTGAGATACAGATTTCACTCCCCCCAAGGTGCTTTTTGCTTCAGTCAAATTTTAAAACTGTGAAAAACAGCAACATCCCTTCACTCTCAGAGAAAGTATTGGAATAAAGCGAAATCCTCTCAGCAAAAAGAAAAAAGAAAAAAGAAAAAGAAAGAAAAAACTGGAAGAAGAGAACAGTTGAGAGCACACCTGTGATGGGAAGGAGATAACATGGTACAGGAGAAAGAAAAGGTGATGGATATTTAACATTAAGAGTCCAGAGATATATGGGTGGAGCAGGACCAGTGTACTAGAATTAACCTTTGCCTCATATTCTTTTCTATGAGAAGCTTGCTAAACCCCTCCAAGCAAGCTTCTATTTCTGATATTATTAATTTATCTCCTGCGTTTTTTTCTCCCCTTATTGGGACTCAGGGAGACTTAAAACAATCAAAACAAATATAGTTAAAATTACATTTTTCATATTGAAGGGAATGTGTGACCAGCCTATATACATACCCAGAATGATACAACTGCCAGAATAATCTTGTTTACTGGAGGATTCTGGAAGCTGTAGCCCTGAAAATAACTTTTTCAAAGCTCTGATAAAGAGCAGGCTTACAGGGTCACAGCAAGAGTAAAATAATAGAAGTACAGATTGTGTTTTCTGAACTGAAGAATCTGTTTGTGTGAATGCAAGAGGAAAAGGAAAAGGAAATGGCCAGTAAGAAGGGAATGGTTAGTTGTTTCAACTTTGTCACTGTAGCATCTGTGACTTAATGAACTTCAGTCATTAATCTAAACCACAAGGCATGTCAAAATTACCTACTCTGTCTTGATTAAATTGGCTTGCTAATCAGCACCACCATCTTAATTTATGAACATGGTCTGTTCTTCAGACCTTGCTACTTTCATTGGAGATAAAAATGCTGAAAGACAGTTGTGGAAAAGAAACATGGAGTTTCAGGTCCTTGGTGGGGGTGATTTGGAAGGTTTGAGATTTGTTCAGAACATAGAAGAAGAACCATAACCAGACCCCAAGAACAGACTATAATTTTAAGAATCTTGGACATTATCAAGTAATAAGTGAATCTCAGTGAAGCTACACAGCAGAAAAGTTGTACCAAATCCTGTATTATTGCTCTTCCTCAATGAACAGCAAAGCTCAAAGAATGAAAATTATTATAGCTGTGTTTTTGAAACCTTGGTAAGCATCTAAAACTTACGATGTGCTTCTTAATGAGGAGATCAGAAATGGGAGACTTTTTTTTCTCCTGGCAGGCAGCTTGCATGATATCTGCCAGTATTAATATGCAACAAGAGTGGCAATAGGAAGCATCAACGAACCTGCCAAACACTCCATGTACGGGGCCCTAGAACACCCAGACTTTTTCTACAACACAGAGGAATCATGTTTTTTGACAGACTAGTTGACTTGAAAAGGGCTTTATCAAAGAAGAGTGCAACTTGAAAACCACAACCCTTGGGACTATGGAATTGCAAGGAATTAAACAAAGGCTTAAGTATGCCTTGCAGCATCATGTTTGGATCTCCCAATATTTTGGTTACATAAAAGCAGCAGCAGAGATGCTAAAATGGGCAGAGAAACAGATTTGTTATAGAGGACAGTTTTATGTTGGAAGGACTGTATAGTCTAAGCCCAGTTTAAAGGTAAAGAACCATAAGAAGGGACAAAGACTTTGGGAAAGCCCAACAACAATAGAAAACAAGGCCATGAAGTTGCCTATCAACAGCTGGCACCTAGATAGCAGCCATGGTTACCCAGTGTCCTATCAGCTTCAGCCTTTCCAACAATGGTGATAAGCTCTGTATCTCTATTTAAATTATAGCAGTGCTATCTAAATTTGTATCTATGCATATAAATTTAACATATAAAAAGCAATGGTCTTTTTTGGTGAGCCACAGTCTGGACATCCTAATAGCACTTCTGGGAGAAGAAGTACTTTAAACTGTTCCTGATTTAAATTATGATCAACAAGCTGCTGTTTTTGCCTTGGCCTCTGTGTTTTCTTAATAGAAAGGCAAACAGCAATGGAGGTGAGAACAGTTTAGCCTAGGAAAGCATTATAATGGGAATGAGTGAAACTCCTCCTTTATCAGCTCACTGCTCCAATTAAAATACATACCTCTGACAGATGCTTGAAAAACACTCAGAGATCCAATCATGGATCTCCATGTAATATGTAGTGAAACTGTCTGTTTTAAGAAATAAAGAGAATGACTGGGATGATAACGTAACCCATGAAGGAGATCCAGTTTGATAACCGTAAGTGATTATTTGTTATTGTTCACTACCTCCATGAGAGCAGAAATCCCTGTCCATTCTCTCTCTGCCCTTCCCTGCTCTGGTACGTTTCTTCCCAGCTTTAAATATATACATGTGGAGTTTTAACTGCTCCAGTTTCCATAACGACACAATACACTTGTTCTACAGGACTGCAGCGTCAATTTTTAATCACATTGCATTATTTTGGAATTTGATTGCATTGGTATAGAACTTTGGTTGCTATAACAACTGCAGTTAAATGTGTATACAGTTCTAGGTTGTGGTCAGATACCCGTTAACACCTAGAGATGTAGAACAGGACTCATGTTTCTTTAACTTTTGCAGTCCTTTTCACTCATAAGTGGGTAGATCACACACATCCTACACCCATCTCTCTTTAAAACAGTGTTTAAAACAAAACATATGCAAAATTAATATGGAGACAGAGGTGGGAGAATCTTGAAAGGACAGCAGAATACAAAAGATGGTGGTGCAATGGTTTCAATTTTGATCAGTCTCCAGAGATGATGAATTAAGGATTCCTACAGAGACTAAGAAGGAATGAGTAGGGTATTTAGATTTTTTTTTTTAATTGCGTGGTAACAGTTTGGTTTCCCCCCCCCACATTGTTTCATCATTTTTTAAGTAGGAGGTAAAAATCTGTTCACTAAGCCTATGGCTCATTACACTAATGTATTGTTTAAACAGCTGCTTCAGGGAAACTACAATAAAGTGCTGCACTGCATAGGATGTCTGGTCAGTGATTCTATCCTTCAGGATACTTGACTCCGTACCCATGTCACACCTTCAATTTTCCATTCCTCTCTTCCACCAGACACTCAACATTCTGCGGCTGCTGACTGAACATACTTCGAGATCACTAGAGTGTTTTGGGATTGTCATTGTTTTTGCTCTCTTAAATCCCTCTTTCCAGAGATGTTCATTCTGCAGATCTTCAAGGTTCTTTGAGCATGCTCATTAACTTGGGGCCTTTCCACACTCAACTGTTATAGTGCTATTATTTCACTTTCAACACCCTGAGGAATTTTGTGGTTTGTAGTTTACTGAGGCCAAAGAGCTCTCTGGTTGAGAATTCTAAATGTTCCTTCCTAAACTGCAAACCCCTAGATTTCATAGGATGCAAAAGTAAAATAATAGCACTATAACAGCGGAGTGCGGAAATGGCCTTGGTCTTGTTTTTCAGTAGCCCACTTTTTGGCCGCATAGATGTTGCAACACCGGACTGGCATCCTGTTCAGTAATGATGATATTTAGTCTGCTGTGTTGTTGTTGTTGTGTTGTTGTTGTTATCTGCCTTCAAGTTGTTTCTGATTTATAGCGAGCCTAAAGCAAACTTATCATAGGGTTTTCTGGGGCTGACAGCATGTGATGCACCCAGTGGCTTTCCATGGCTGAGTGGCAAATCGAACCTTGATCTCCAGGGTCATAATAACAAACCACTACACCACATTGGCTCTCAAGTTTACCTTATGCCATCACAATTAACTTTTATGACAGTTGTGCATGCAACAACCAAGAGTTCTCCCACTTTGTCACTTCTAGAAGCTCTTTTATTCTCTTTTCTTTTCTTTTCTTTTCTTTCTTTCTTTTTTTTTTTTTGAAATAAATTTTTGGGAAAGACCAATTACTTGAGACAGATTTATGGTGAATAACCAAGAATAAATCTATTTCTATGTTTGTGTGTGTGCTGCCATCTTGACCTTGGTTATTCATGCAGACCATGATTTGGTATAAGGAAGGATTATGCTTTCCTACATCTACAAGGCTCGAAATATTACAGAATTGATAAAGGTGTAGGGTGCTTTATGTCAAGTTAGACAATTCATGCCTCTAGCTCAGTATTTTCAACACTGACTGGCTGTTGTCTGAAGGGTTTCAGTCAGGATTCTTCTCAATTATACCAGGAGATGCTAGGAATAGAACCTGGGACCATTTGTGTGAAAAGCAGACATTGTATTACTGAGCTCTGGCCCTGAGCCACACAGCACATTCCTGTTCCATTTTCCACTGATTCTCCAGAGATCAGATGGAATTGTTTTGCTTGTTATTCTTGTTACTTTGGAGAGTCTAAAAATGTTTTATTGGAGACAATTTGATGGTCTTTCTTTTCAGATTTAAGGGCAATTTCTTACTTTTTTAGTTCCCAAAAAAATGGGAACTAAAAATTAACAAGTAAAATCTATGTACTAAAACATTAAAAATTCCCTTTTTTTTTATTTCCATCAAATTACTTTTAGAAAATAACTTCCCAAGGTCTACCCACTAGTTATGAGATGGTCACTTCTGTGTAAAAAATATTAAGCTTGCCAATGCTGCTTGTTGTTGCTATGTGTTTTCAAGTTGATTCTGAATTTCCTTGGCTGGGTCAGGATTTGAATCCTGGTCTACTGGAAACCTAGTCCAACACTCAAACCAATGCGCTATGCTGGCTGTCCTGCCGTGAGCCCACAAAAACCTGGAGGCTGCTCTGGTTGTGAGAGAGGATGTTTAGGAAATAAATCAAATAGAACACCACATTTATTTATTTAGCGCCATCATTGTACATGACAT
The DNA here is from genome assembly GCA_948474755.1 of Ctenosaura bakeri. Classification (NCBI taxonomy): domain Eukaryota; kingdom Metazoa; phylum Chordata; class Lepidosauria; order Squamata; family Iguanidae; genus Ctenosaura; species Ctenosaura bakeri. The sequence continues at coordinate 33,797 of CAOLHI010002099.1, read as the reverse complement.
TTTACAAGTAAAAGAACAAGAAAATAGTTCCCTGCCCTCAGGCTTACATTCTAGTTAAGACATGACAGAAATGGAAAAGGGGATGGCAGTGTGGGAGGAGATTAACTCCAGCAGATGCTGCCTCTTCTTCTCTCCCTCCATGGCAGTAAAGATAGCAGTTGGGATGGAGGGAGAGCCTTTCATCTGTTTCTGGGCCTAGGCACGATGGAGCTGTACCTGCCTCTTCTTCTCTCCTTCCATGGCCCAGGGAAGTAGCTGTTAGAATGGAGGAAGGCCTTTCATCTGCTTCTGAGCTTAAGTGTCTTTAATTGTGCCTTAGAGAAACTGTGCCAGCAAAGACCCTCATTTAATATGTTTTTGCTGAAAAGCTATTTTGTTTTGTTATCTGAACCCTCTGAACAGTTTTGGATAGCACATTGCAACAGCTGTCTTCAATTTTATATTGTGTAATCTTGTCAAATTACAATTGTTAGTCCGGATCTTACAATGACAAAATCACAGTTTCCCCCACATATGGTTCTAAAAGAGCTTTTAGTCATTGATAACCACTTTAGAGATTCCAGCAAGTGCTTAAGCAAGTGATTTATGCTTTTGGGTCTCATCAAAAGGCAAGATATATGCACTCTCCCATTTCGGGAATAGAATATATTCGGAAACAAAGTACCCTCCTTCTCTTTATAGTTTGGACAAAACCTTTGGGTATGGGGATCAAAGCCATAAATACTTTTCCTCCTAAACCTTTTATTTGGAATGTTCAAAAGTGTTCTGATGTAACCTAAAGTAACAGGTACTGCAGTGAATTCATTAATCTCTCACAACTGCCAATCAGAAGGACAATCCAAGTATAGCTCTGTCAGTAACATAGGACAAGGCCCTGTTTTACTAACTTTAAAAGGGTTTAATTTATTACAACCTGGATTCAGTTTCATTAGGCTCATTTGAATCCAGTTCAGGGATCCCAGAACTGTTTTTAAGGCGAAGGAAGCTCAACATTTGAAGGAGGGTTGTTATTATTTTGCCTAGTGGCAGAATAAACATCCACTCCTCCCTTGAACTGTTTTAAAAACAAATGCTGTGGAGGAGACACATTAGGAGATAACAGGATTACATACATAAGGGTCTCAAAAGAAAATTTAAAGCATGTGTATCTACAAAGTTTGAGGCACAGAGAATCTCCTCATGCAAAATCTGGAGTTAGAAGTGTAGAATGAGTAATCACATTTGCTGTTGATAATAAATTATTTAGCATGATAGGAATAATAATAGTAAAAAAAAAAGTATTTTGAAGAGGTCCAAAAGGTTCTCTCTAAACTGGGAGAATGGGCTTTAAAATGGTGTATGAACAATAAGTTAAAATAAATGTAAAGTGATACATTTGGGGGCAAAACCCCCCACAAACACCTCAGTTCACATATATACATCTTTTAGAAATCCCCTCTGTGTGTTCAGTAAAGATTACTCTCATGTAAATGTGGCTAGGAAACATTGCATGCAGCTTTTATTATTCCACAGAGGACCCAGCTGCAATAGCTGTCTTAATAATCAAAGTTCACATGGAAGTGCAAATCATGTAAGATAATTCCCGATGGGGCTCAGTTACACAAGAATCTAGGTGCAATTTTGCTTGATAGTTTCAGGGGTATGAGGTGATCCCCCATGACTTAGTCTTGAGGGGGGCGGTCAAGCTCCCTGTTCAAGGGTGCATGATCTGCTAACTGGGTAGCTGCAGAACTCTGGACAGATAAAAAGACACAACAGTAAAGTTGAATATCATGGCATAATAACTAGCATTGCATCCTGATTCTTTGTAGTCATAAACTGGAAGCACAACAGAAGCTCTGTAGAACTCTTATGATGACTTCCCATAGGGAATAAACAAGCACCTGCTTTCTGTCACGCTTTCCCTGTAAAGAATGAATGTGACTGTTTCTGTAACGCTGCAACACATCTACTGGGTCCTGCTCCGACTTCAGATGACCAGTCCTCATGATAGTACTTAAACCTGCCCCCATAAAACTCTGGAACAAGGCACGGAGCCACCTTCTTTCCTTCTCTCTCCAATATGTGGCATATTTGTATAATTCAGTGTTGCTCAGTCTGGAATGTATCATTTTGAAAAGTTGTTAACGCACTTCTTTGAGCAGAGCCTGAACAACAATAAAATAGCAGCAGTTCACTAGTCTACAGTGCCTCAGAAATAGTGCCTGGGTTGAGGGAAGTAATAGTGCTACTCTGGGCTGCTTTGGTCAGAACTCACCTGGAATGCGGTGTCCAGTTCTGGGCACTGCAATTCAAGAAGGATACTGAGAAGCTGGAACATATCCAGAGGAGGGGGACCCAAATGGCAAAAGGCCTGGAAACTATGCCCATTTCTGAGCTACACTGTTATAGTGCTATTATTCCACTTTCAACATCCTGTGGAATTCTGGGGTTTGTAGTTATTGAGGCCAAAGAGCTCTTTGACTGAGAATTCTAAGGGCTTTTCTGCACTTGGTTTTTAAAACAGGGCGGCACGTCCTCCCGCGAGGATGTATGCATTTGGAGGCGAACTGAGTTCGGACTACTTACTGTATGTCCGGACTTCAGCCCGCTCCAGAACGCCCATAACTGGTCGTTCGCCGTGCTATTGAAAGTCCAATTGAAACAGGACTTTCAATATCCCGGCGCACCCCAGTCCATCGCTGGGCAAAAGTGTAGATTTGCAGGCTCGCGCCAGCATGAGCTTACAGATCTTCCAGGGGTGGGCTTCCGGCTGGCGAACTTCTCCGCTTGGTGGAGAGCCTCCACCAACCGGAAGCCTCCATTTTCGTCCCCGGAGAGTGCGTAGCGCGGGTGCGCGCTGCTCCGGATCGGCGTGGGTCGTCGAGGGGAAGCAGGCCAGTCTGGTGAGCAATGGACTGCCCTGTTTTCCCCCAAAGTGCGGAAAAGCCCTAAGGGCCCCTCCCTAAACTGCAAACCCCAGGATTCCATAGCATGTTGAAAGTTGAATAATAGCACTGTAACAGTGTAGTGTAAAAATGGCCTATGCCGTATGATGGGTGGCTTAGAGAGCTGGCTATGTGTAGCCTGGAGAGGGTTAATAGGTGACATGATAGCCATGTTTAAATATTTGAAAGGATGTCAGATGGAAGATGGGGCAAACTTGTTTTCTGCTGTTCCAGAGACTAGAACACTGAGCGACGGATTCAAACTACAGGAAAAGAGAGTCCACCTAAACATTAGCAAGAACTTCCTAACAGTAAGAGCAGTTTGACAGTGGAATACTCTGCCTCATTTTTAAATAGAGGGCCTTTCTGCACTGTACAGTTTTAATACTATTATTCTACTTTTAACATCCTCTGGAATCCTGGAGTTTGCAGTTTAGGGAGGGGCATTTAGAATTCTCAACCATAGAGCTCTTTGGCCTCAGTTAACTACAAAACCCAGAATAGGATGTTGAAAGTGGAATAATAGCACAATAACAGTGTAGAAAGGCCCAGAGGCAGATGGCCATCTTTTGGGAGTACTTTGATTGTGTATTATTGCATGGCAAGGGGCTGGATTGGATGGCCCTTGTGGTCTCTTGAACTCTAGGGTTCTATGAAATAAGATTAATTTAGTATAGGCAGCAAAGCAACTGATCTTACTTAAGCTGGGCATAAGTGATTTATTTATATATCTTTCCAAAAACATATTCTTTGCATCAATGGACAGTATAGGTGAACCTGATCCAAATACATAGGAAAGGACTGAGGTGACTTCAGATGTTTTATACAGAAGTGTTGAACAAAGAGTGTAAAATTGAAATTTATTCATGTGCCTTTTCATATTTTGAGAGAACTTCTGAAGCAGCTGCTTGTGCATCTCCATGTGTATTTATGAAAGATCCATACCTAGTGATCACTTACCCACAAGAAAAATGCAAAAAATTCCAGATAACATTGAAGTTCATATAGATGATTTCTTTTTAATGTCCAGAAACAAGCCTCCTCATTATTTTGTGCACCTTCAAGTCCTTTCCAACCTATGGCAACATGAAGGCGGACCTATCATGGCTTTTTCTTAGCAAGATGTGTTCAGAGGGGATTTGCCTTTGCCTTCCTCTGGTGTGATTTGCCCAAAGTCACTCAATGAGTTTTCATGGCTAAGCAGGGATTCAAACCCTATTCTCCAGAGTCTATATTTGGAAATGAAAGAGGAATAAGTTTGCACCATGGCTTTTTAAAAAGCTCTGTTTGCACAAAGTGAAAATCTGAATTGATATGGTTAGCTTATTCCACATAAACTGAGTAAGACCTATCATACTACAATGCTTTGCTGGAGATGTAAGACACAGAAACTATTTTAGTGTTTGGGTGTGTATAAAATAATTTTAAAAATTCTGCAACTTGTTTTTTTTCCCAATAATTAACGATCTAACACAGTATAGTTTGCCAAAAAAATCTAAAGGCTATACTATACCTTGGAAAGAAGGGGAGGGAAGAATTGTGTTCTTCTTGGGACCAAGAAAGCATTTTTAGTTGTCACAACTTCATAATTATATGATATGATCTACTAAGGAACTGAGAACCAGAGCTTGGAAATAAAACTTTTTTTGGACTACATTTGCAAAAAAGCAAACCATAGCTGAGAGCCTCTGTGAGTTGTAGCAAAAAAAGTAACTTTTCTAATCTCTAACAAATAGAGCCTAGACTTTTACAGGTTTTTTGCAGAACAGCTTAGTATTATATTTTAATTAATTCAGGTGTACTGCAGAACTCATGAATTGTTCATGATGGCTCAAGTATTCCTTTAGCTTCTAAAAGGACGCTGACCCATCATGAACAGTTAATATGTTCTTATGAACAGCTGAATTAATTGAATAGTTTAGGGTTTATGTGGCCTGTCTCCCACCAGTTTGTCTGAAGTTCAACCATGGCATTAAGGAAGCAGCAGCTGGAAGTGTGTCCTGTCTATATAGCCAACCACAGTTCACAGTCCTCCAATAGAGTCTATTGCAGCAGCCACACACAAAGTTCACAAAAGCGTAGTCACTGTCTTTGTTTCAGCGGTCCAAGTCAGTAATATATTCAGAGTGCCAGTTCAAGCGGCTTAGTCAGCACATAAAACAAGGGTCAAGGTTTTCCAGGAACATGAGCCAAGGATCCAAAGGAAGAACCCATTGCTTCCACTGGAAATACCACTTGTCTGCGACGGACTTCCCTCCACCTCTCATCCCTTGTATTTATTAGCCAACAGCCTTCTCCAGCTGTTTGCCTAATTAATACATCTTCTTTATATAAATACTCTGAGTCTCGTGGGCTCTCCCTTTCTCATCTATGCTGAGCTGCAGTAAGTATTGTTCTGTTCATATCTCTGTGCTGTGGCTGGTGGGGAGGATCTTATGTTTGCACCTGAGATTGAGACATGACAAAGTGTTCTGAAATGTAGTTTGAAAACATGAGTACAGAAAAAGAAGGCACATGTTTGAGGGAGGAAAACAAATAAATGCAGGTCTGTGGTAAAAACATTTTTTCAATGGAGAGTGGTGCAAGAACTGCAGTTGTTTTCATTTCTGCTTATTACACATTAAAAATATAAATAAAAATAACTATACAGCACTTGATCACCCCTACAATTAATCAGAGCAAGATTGCAGAGCTGCAAATCAGAAGGCAACAGTGAGGAGCTGGAAAACTTATGAATATTACATGGTGTGCTCCTTGCCTCCTAAACTACCTCATTGTCCCAAGGTGTGATGGTAGACAGTGACCAAATACCAGTCTTCAAATAAGAGTCAACTTCCAGTGGCTTCTGTATGCAGAATGCAGGTACGTGTTTCTCTTAATCCATTACCATAGGTCACGAAAAGTATTGAGTTTACCTTGAAAGTACAAGTGCACATGTTACTCCTTTAATGAGAAAATATGTGGAATTTCTAGTTGTGCAGAATTTAGAAGAGATGTGGGATTGTGCAACATTCCCAATGTTATCAGATCACAACTCTAAGCATCTCTCCCTATTGGTTGTGCTGGCAAGGCCTGAGGGAAGCTGCAGTCCAACAACATCTGGCAGGCTGCACAGTTCCTACCCTTGGTTTAGAGGATGTATCTTTGGCCATTTCTGCACTACACTCTTATAGCGTGTATCTTACAGGATTCCAGAGGAAGTTGAAAGTGGAATAATTGCGCTGTAAGAGTGTAGTGCAGAAATAGCCTTTGTCTCCCAGCCATTGGCCTTCAAAACAGTCATTGCCACAAAAGCAACAGGGTCTTCTGGGACTGGTGTGCTGTTGTCTTGCTCAGGGTTCTGGGGGCAGAAAAAAAGGAGGAGGAGAAGGAGATGCTAAAGTGCCAATGCCAATGTGTTCCCTCCAGTCATTGTGGCTATCTTTTCAATGCAGCAAAACCTCATTTATTCTGGCAGCAGCTGACCTCCCACAATCCAGCAACCCAAGCAACTGCCAGAGGAAATGAAGAACAGCTGCTTTACAAAGATAGCTGCATCTGCTGAAGATGAGATGGTGTGGAACAGTTCTGGTGCTTTCTGCCTTTTTTTCCCCTGAGAGCACAGGTTGAAAGGAGAGTATCTTAGCTTTCCCATCACAACAGCACCAACCATTCTCGCCATGGCTGGAAGGCAGTTCCCCCTCAGAATTTGAAAGCAAGCAGAGAATGCCCATTCACGTATTTTCTTATCAGAAAGGAAACTTGCAAACTGGAGGCTAAGTTTGCAAAACCTAAAAGAGAACTATGCACAGTACAGTTTCCAATAACTAATTAAAAATATTAATTCTGAACTGTAATTCTATCTGTCTTTACAGAGAATGGCACCATGGGTTGTAATGCAGGAATGTTGACTTTTGCATTAGCAACTTTGTCATACTAATCCCGGATACCAATTTATTATATGATATACCAATTCAGCCTCAAGGGCATCCTTATTAAGCATTCCTGGTTTCTGTTCTTAATGCCAAGCCAAATTGCTAAGCTTTTATCCTTTCCTCTGATTTATAAGCAAGCAGTAATTACTTGTTCTAGATGTGACACCAACTCAATCACAATTGTTCAGCGGAAATGTGAAAGCATTTGTAAAAATAATTTCAGATTCCTCCCTCATTAGTAAAATGAGTGTCCCTTCCACCTGGGCTCCTAAAAACAACCAAAGAAGAGGTGCAAGAGAATAAACCCTGAATGTTTGCAGGGAATTCTTGGGTGTTGAAAAGGATTTGTAGTACCACCCAGAACTATCAAGGGAATACACATACTCATTGTCATCAAGCTGTCAGATGGTTACATGTACTCATTGCCATTAGGTTGTTTCGATCAGACTGGAAAGCCAGTGTTTAGTGTGTAAGACTAGGGCCCAAAACAGGCAACCTGGAGAGATTTGACAGGAAGCTCTGGGCCACGGTCCAGGAAGACATTGGTGTGAGGTGGAGCTTATTTTTCATGTGTTAATATTGAGTTATATGAAGGAATGACATTCCCCTGGATGCAATGTGGCCTTGAAGAGCTTTGCCAAGTACTTTCCTGTATCAGTCCCATGAGAATGCAGAGAAAGTGTGAAGGGTCACAGCTTCCTGCATGATACCAAGAAACCATCTTATGATTGTGATGACTTGGAGAGTAAGCTGATGATGTTCAGGACATTTCAAAGAGTTGGTGTTAGCTATTCGTAAATCACCCTGAGGGCCTTGCCATTTTTCAACATTTAAACATTTTAGGTGAGTAACTAGGCCAAAATGGCAACCCATTTCTTTATTGGATCACAATTTTACACTGTAAATTGCTAGTTTGAGCACCCTTCCTCACCAAGACTACAACAGCATATTGGGTGGAGAGTATTTTGCATCTGTACGGAAAAATGGTACCAACTCAAAGCTTATGCTTTTTTACATATTTAACACACACACACAAATCTGTATTGCCTATACATAAAAATAAAATGGCATCCAGAGATATGTTCATTGTAACTATGCTGTAGGTGCAGCCAAATCTCTTCATCATTCAGTGCAGCAACATACTTTATCTGTAGTGAGCTTCCTGCTATGATTCTGAAATCACTTCTGCATATATGTGTGCCTTGTATTTTATTTCTGACCCAAATGCAATATTCCATTGCTGTTATACAAAATGCAGATTTTTACTGCTTGCTGAAGAATATCTGTTACGGAACTTTGTTGAGTGCTTATTGGAAATCTAAGGTTGACACATTCCCAAAGAATGCTAACAAGTGGGGAAGCAAAAGCTACTTTTGCAGTAGGCCGGTGGTTCTCAACCTTTTCTTTACCAGGGACCTGCTGTAAATATAATTTGTTGCTGGACTTAACGCAATATTTGAATATTTAAATTTATATTTAAATATTCAAATATTTATTTTTAAAGGCTTCTGGAAACTAGGATTCAAATCCCCACTCAGACACTGGCTGATCTTGGGCAAGTCACATTCTTTCAGCCTGTGAGGAAGGCAAAGGCAAACTCCCTCTGAACAAATCTTTCAAAAAAGAATACTGTGATGGGTTCACCTTAGAGTTACCATAACTCAAAAGTGACTTGAAGGAACACAACAGCAAAGTGCCACTGGCAAGGGGAGGTTCTTCCTAGCCACCATCTCTCTCCCTTTTGAAAAATGACTTATGGTGACCATAAGGTGAATCTATCATAGGAGTTTCTTGGCAAGATTTGTTGCCTTTGCATTTCTCTGAGGCTGAGAGAATGTGACTGGCTTGAGGTTACCCAGTGGGTTTCCAGGAGATTCAGACTCTGGTCTCCAGTCATAGTCTGGGACTACACACATGCCTGCTGCTGTGTTACTTGGTGCTCACACCTCCTGCTGTCATCTTCCTGATGAAAATTTACAAATGAGGGAATAGTTTGGGCACATGCATACTGCCACTGATTTGTGTCCAGCAGCAGGGCTTTGCAGAGCACCTGTGAGGGCTCCACAGACTCCAAGTGAAGAACCACTGCAGTAACCCATTAATTCCCTCTTATCAAGTGCTGTTCTACGTAATGGACAATTTTTGCCACAACAAACCCTCTGGATGGTTTACTGTTATCTCTGAGACATCCAGTGTCTTGTGTGGTTCTGCCAAGGCCTTGATATCTATGGGGAATGAAATGACACAGGCCAACTGTGTCTTCTGTTGTTCCAGAAGACAGATCCCAAAACAATCTATTCAAATTACAATAAAGAAGATTCCAACTAAATATTTATGAAAAAAATTCCTGATGAGAGCTGTTCAAGGATGGAATATGACAGTGCTTTTCAAGCCATCTGATCTGGGGGACCAGGTAAGGTTCTTTTTTCTAGTGTGCCAGACACCAGCGCCTTATTTGTGCCTAATGATTACAAGTGTTTCTTTTTTTCCCCTTGAAACTTTCTGTGAACTGCCACTGGTCTGTGGACCACCACTTTGAGTAGCCTTGGAATAGACTAGTTAGGGACCCTCCTTTGTTGAGGTGAGATGGTCACTTCTCCAGGGTGCTTTAGTAGTGAATTTCTGCATTTCTGGAAGCTGAACTAGATATGCCTTTGGACCCCTTCCATCCTGATTTCTCCTTGATGTAGGCTTATGTCCAGAGTGTTTGAAAGACTCTGTTTCCCTATACAAACTTGCGAGAGCTCTAACATCCACAGCGGAAGGCTTTCTCTAAGCCCTGATACCATCCCAGGTTCATCTGGTGCGGAAATAGGAGACAGTCTTCTCAGTGGCTGCTCCCACACTCTGGAACTCCATTTGTCAGGAAGGTAAGCTGGCCCCATCCTCACTCTAATTTCACCAACAGGAAAAAACATTCTCATTTAAGTAGGCTTTTAATACATAAGCAGATGGGCTTTTCATTTATCAAGATGTTCTTAAAATTTCTGCATGTTTTTATAATATTTTAATGTTTTTAATTGTTTTAAATGTTTTACTCATGTTTTTAACTTTTTGGATGCTTCCTTGGGTCCCACTCTGGGAGAAAGGCAGCATATAAATATAATAAATTATAAATAAATAAGTAAATAGCCAAATTCTAACCCCACTTTGGCTCCTTGATGCTCTAAGATATGCAGAAAGAAGTATATGGGCCCAGGAATCAACTGGTAAAATCACTGGCAGTCTGCTGTAACCAATTTACATTACATTTTACAGGAAAAAATATCACCTGTATCCATTATAATTTGGATGATGTAAGTCTCAGGGTGACAAAAAGGAAGCAAACAGGATACTGTTGGATAGTGCTGCCTTGAGATATGGACCACTGGAAGCTGCCTGAAGGACTGAGGCTTACTACTTGTACACTGCATCCCTTTCAGCCTGAATGTGGTAAAAATGTACGGTTATCAAACAGATCATTTTTCAGCCTTGACTTTTTTTGAGAGAATTGTTGAAGAAAACGGTGGGCTCTTGGTTGCATTCTTGGATGACACTGACAATTTGTATCCATTCCTGCACAGCTTCCAGTTTGGTTTTGGGACTGAAAGAGCCCTGGTCACTCCAATGGATGACTTATAGAGAGGAATGGTCAAGGACAGCAATTCTGACTGTTCTCATGCAATGTGCGATAGCTTTTGATGCTATTAGCCAAGGTATCCACTTGTGACACTCTTTCTCTAGAGGGGCAGATTCAGAATGGGTAGCTTATGTTTCACCTAACAGCCATCACAGGCATTAGGAGAAATGACCATTAAAGCCTTATTTCATTTCACATAACATTTCACATATGTTGAACAATTGGAAGAAGTCATCCGGCAATCTCGGCTAAAACCATCATGAATTCATGGGTAACACACCGCTCTACTTCTTATCCATCTGCTAGCACGAGAAATTCTGTGGATTCTGAACAGATCTATGGAACCGATTTGAGGACAAACACACTGACTCTCAATCCAGGTAAAACAAATAACCAGGGGCTTGGGACATTTGCTTGTCAGGATGGAGATATACTCCCCTTGAACAACTATGTTCACAGTCTGAAAGTTCTCCTGGAGATGCAAATAGTATTAAAATCCTAGGACTGGTTATTTTTCACCTTACATTATTTGGCCAGCTTGGGCTCTAGAAAAAAGCAGACCTCATCTCAGTTAAACCTGGCCACCATAAAATGCTTGATATTTGGCTTTTGTTGTCGCTGTGTGCCTTTAAATCATTTTCAACTCCTGGCTACCCCAAGATGACCTCATCATAGGGTTTTCTTAACAAGATTGGTTCAGAGGGGGTTTTGCCTTCCTTCAAGGCTGAGAATTTGACTTGCCCAAGGTCACCCAGCGAGTTGTTATAGCTGGGTAGGGATTTGAACTCTGATCTCCAGAGTCATAGTCCTGCACTCAAACCACTATACCATGCTAGCTTTTGATGTTAGGCTTTACCTAGTAGAAAATGCAGCTTAAGATGCTTTTTAGGACCTGGCAGAGTATGCAATACTAAAACGGTATCTTGCCTATTTCTTTCTATGTTCAATTTATAGTCTTGATCTTAAAATCCAATTAATTCAGAAGGACAACCTGTATCAATACATAACTGCCCTGATTGTATAGGCCTGTCAAGATCTCTTGACAGGTACTATAAATACAGCTTTTTCAGCTATGGCTTAAGAACCTGTAGTTTGAAAAACTTTTTTTTCTGTCAGCTTGTAAATAAGCTCAGGAAATATTTTTATCCCCCTCCTCCCCCTCTTTTTTTTCAGTATTGCTGATACTGTTTTCAGTTTCTTAAATTTGATTTTTCATTAACAATTGTACACTGCCAACAGATCTTCTAGAAATGAATACAAGTTTAGTTAATTAAAAGCTAAAGTGGAAAAAAAGCTGAACTGCATTAGGAATCTTCCTCATCTGTATGTTTTTGTCATCAGATCTGAGCATTTCAGCATTCCTGGGTGAGAAAAAAGACACAGCCCAATCTAGAGCCCTGGTGCCATTTTACCGCTGGGGGGTTCCTCCTGACAATCTATTATACCAGCTACTGGGCTGTTACAGGGTTCTGGCTGTTTGGAACAGAACCTCTAACAAAGCAACAAGAGGGCCTAGGATCCTGAATCCCGGTTGACCCATCCTGATGATTCCCTCAGAGCTTTCTCTTGCTGTATAGGGACGACATGCATGGGCAGGCCTCCCTCTTCAATGGCTGACATCCAGCGGCACCTCAGCCAGTTTAGAATTGCTCCCTCTAAACCAAAAGCAATCCTGATTCAAGCAAAGAACTGCAGCCCAGAACTGGAGGACTTCAGAGGAAACCAAGTCTCCTTATTTTGAGAATATTTTTTTTTTTAAAATCAGATACCAACGATTACCGTTTCACAGGAACTGAAATCTACTAGAGGAAAAGTGGGTGTATGAGCCTATAATGACAAGTAGTTTACTTGTATTTTCTCCTGAAATCTGAATGCTTTCAGTCACAGGAAGTATTTCCTGCAATACAGGAAAATAACCTATATGCCGGTAATGCAAAACTGCACCAATAACCACCTCTCAAGCATCTTATGCCTATTTCTTCTGTGGATTCCACTCAGTCTTCTGGAAATCTGTTTAGTACGTATCACACTCAAGTGAGAAATCTGAAGGTTAGAATAATCCTGAACAGTTTCTGTTCCTAGACACATAAGAGTGGTTTGTTTTTGCTTAATCATACTCACAAGGCTGATTGCCAGAATTTGTTTAATATAAGGCTTGTCTGGAGGGCAGTTTGGGAAGTTTGATTGGCCAACAATGCTACAGCCAGAGGGCTGTCTGGAACTATGACTGCTTGTATGCCTATTGTACCAGATTAATTTACAGGTTGAGTATCCTTTATCTGAAATGGAACCAGAAGTGTTTTTGGATTTCAGATTTGGAATATCTGTATTTGCAAATATGTACATGCTAAGCTATCTAAGAAATGGGACCCAAGCCTGAACACAAAATTCATGTTTCATACACCTCATACACATAGCATGAAGGGTAATTTTATACAACCTTTTTAATAATTTTGTTAATGAAACAAGGTTTGTATACATAGAACCATTAGAAAGCAAAAGGTGTCAGTATCTCATCCACCCATTTGGACAATTTTGGATTTCTGGATAAGGAATGCTCAACCTGTACTGATTTCTATAGCCCTGACAAGACTGGAACTAGACTTTCTCAGGAAGTGTCTCTTTCACGATCCTATACAAAACTTTACTGAGTTTAAGGCCCTTTTCAAATGCCCTCTTGTGCCATATCTGTGGCTGGCCAGAATAAGACAATTTTTAGCTAACGCATGTGGCCTTCTTTCTTGAGAATTGTTATTAACAGAAGCATTTAATCAGATAATTAATAACATCTAGCATAGATGTATACTGTTTATAGTTTTAGGATTGTACTGATCCGTTGCTTTCTTTATCTATGTATGGAAATTTGAGTGTGGTTATGCACAAAAGAAGATACCATTTCCAAAATAAAGTGAAGAAAAAACTTTGTGGAGCCTTCAGCACAGTGTATACTCTTTCAGGTACTGTTGGTCAGCAACTGACATGATTCCTCAGCATTGCCTATAATGGCCAGGAGCAATGACACATCTAGAAGTGCACTCTCTACCTTGTCACAAAAGTTCTCAGATATATTCATTATAAACACAAAAAAGACATGCAATAACTATGGCTGTGCTCTCAAGATATCAGTTTAGTAGTTTTGTCTCCTTCCAAAAACATTCCTATTGTTGGGTTTTCTAGAGAACAGTAATTATGAACTTTGGCCAGCTATTATATTAACTCCATGAACTTCAAGGTCTACATGAACAACATATAATCTAGACATTAAAACTTTGTTGGACAGAAATGGATACAGGGCACTAGCTCAGTACACATTAAAGAACTGATGAGTTTACTACTATTCAAAAAAAAATCAATGTGTACTGTCTTATGAATTATGCACCACTATGCACATAATTCCTGTGAAACCAGTATGGTATGAACTAGCTATATTTAGAATGAGGATTTTTCCTACTTGAGCTCCTATTAAAGAAAGTGAGCAAGAGTAGGCCTGGTGATTTTTTTAAAAAACAAAAAGCAGATTGATGATGACCAATCTACAAAAAAAGCAGCCATACATTTCCATTTCAGCAACTGTCACTACACGTTTTGTATGTCTTAACAATGTATAGTAGGTCACGATGGAAGACAATTCTCACTGCTTTTACACATGTACCAGAACTGAGGCCAGTTCATCTACAACAGTATCTACCAAATAAAGCTATACTACAATGCAAATATTGGAGACACTGATTTAATTTTATACAAGTCAAACTACATATTATATATAAAGATTACAAGATTGTGCTAATATTCTGCTAATGTTGCTAAAGTGATTTGTTACATACAAGGGACTTTAGCACTGGATTCTACTTCAACTGCACAAACTGCACTGGCAAGTCTAGTTTTAGGTAACTCATTAATACTAGAACTTCAGCTCCATACATTAAGCTTCCATGTTGCCATCAATTTTAGGGCAAGTAACTTGATTTCATATTGAGCTGTCAAGAGGATACAAAGTGAACAGGTAAAAAATCAAGGAACCAAAAACTCATGTGGCACCCTGGAATGTTTTCTTCAAATAAGTCAGAACTCAGTTATCTTTAGGCAAAACTGAACCATACAAAGTTAGAGAAGACCATTTTTATTAGATTATCAATACTGCCTCAAGATGGTGAGAAAGGAGCAAAAAAGTTACTTTTGGCAAGTTATAATACGGCACAGATGAAATATTCCAATTAAACTCAATGCTGGCTTGAAATCTTAATATGTTTACAAGCATCTCTGACCTGTTCAATAAGGCTTTTGTGCACTTTTAGAAACAAGCCACAGCCCATTAAATAAACTGATTTCCATAATCCTTAAATAATGGAAGTATTTATGAAAAATTATCTTTTCAAAAGCCCCCTGTGGTCATACTTTTCTAAAAAAAACCATCTTCCACTCTGCAACAATTATTTCAGCTGGGACACAATTTTTTTTAAAAAAATCAAAGATTACCCTAATTTCTACAAAAAGAGGATGTTTTCCTGTTCTTTGCCACTTTTGTACAACCTTTCATGAAGTTTTAAGTACTTAAAAGCTTTGCCTCATTTACTTGGTTTTACTTTTACTTGGTTTTCTGGCAGTTTCTCTCTGCAATAGAATAGGCCAGCTTCCCCAATTCTAACATAAAAAAGAATTCTGGCCTGGCACACAAATGTTCCATTATTATGTGGAAGGAGACAAGTTCCATTCTTAGTCTTGTGAACTGGATCTTGAACGTGAGCGGGATTTCGAATGTGATCGTGATCGAGACCGTGATGCAGCTCTTTTGGGTGGGGACTCTGAACGAGCCTTTGCAGGTTGGTGCTGCATAGGAGAATTGGAACGAGATCTGCTCCTTGATCTTGATTTAGATTTTGCTTCCCCTTTACCATTTTCTTTGGGTGATCGAGACACAGACCTAGATCTGCTGCGAGACTTCTCAGACTTCTCTTTGGATCTGCTGCGGGACTGTGAACCTCTGTCAGATTTCAGTTTAGACTTGCTCTTTGATCTAGACTTTCTACTTTTAGATCTTGAACGTGAACGATCTTTGCTTCGAGACCTAGATTTAGAGCTTTTTGGGGGGAAAAAATTACTGATCGTAAAACTACACATAAATATTAACTTTTACCAATTAGTTTAGAAGCCACTTAAATGCACCTACAATACTACTAGTAACTAAACTTTTAATGTAATTGAAGTTCTTACCGTGATCGGCTTTTGGAGGCACTACGAGATCTACTGCGGCTGCTTCTACGACTTCTACTACGTGACCTCCGTCTAGAACGTGACCTTAAAAAAAAGTGTATTCCAAGTCACCACCATAACAGCTGTCTGGGTGTTCTAAGTATTTTTCCTCCTTAAAAGAAGCTCGGCAAGGACTGCTTTTCCTAAAAGTTTTCAGTACATGGAAATAACTGTATGGCTTCCTTGTTTTCAATACACAATGCTCCAGTCCATACACTGGGGATAATGCTAATAAATCTGTGAGCCAATACAATGCAAGCAGCCAACTCCCAGAGATAAGTGATCATACATGCCACACAATTCTCTGAGCAGCAATGGGAGATGTGGGGATTCTGTTATCTAGTTCAATGGCCTCCTTCATTTCCTTTCAGGGTCTTAGGCGCTACTTTTTTTTTTTAAATACATCTTCTTTGTACTTAAAACCAGTTAATACCATACCTTGATCTGCTCCCAGAATAAGATCGCCTATGGCTCGATCGTGGTTTGTCTTCAACCAGCCTAATCTTTCTTCCATTTATTTCTGTGCCATCCAATTTGTCCAGAGCTCGCTTCATGTCAGAGTAAGAACGGAATTCAATTACTCCTTCATTTGTGCGTTCTTTGTGAGCATCTGCATAAGTGACCTCACCAGCTTGTCTCATGAAATCCTTAGAGTAAACAAAATTGTTACTTACACTTTGGAAATACAGATGTGGTATTATTTTATGTCAAAATTTGGCAGACTCAATAATTTGAACAAATGCACAC
Source organism: Ctenosaura bakeri (assembly GCA_948474755.1). Taxonomy (NCBI): domain Eukaryota; kingdom Metazoa; phylum Chordata; class Lepidosauria; order Squamata; family Iguanidae; genus Ctenosaura; species Ctenosaura bakeri. Next base: position 17,340 of record CAOLHI010002099.1, on the reverse strand, counting down.
ATTAAGTGGCAGTCCCATGCATAAAGAACTACAAGCCATAATTTGCTGTTCTGAGAAGACTCATCTTGTCAACCTACTTTCAAATCCTGCCAACTACAGCGACTGGATAGATTTTCAACAATTAATCTGTACTCTGTACGAACAGGTGGTCCATATTTATCTCTTCCTGATGTTCTTCGACTGCTATATCCTCCACCTTTATCATACAAAGAGACAAAGTTACTAATCTTATAAAAAAGCAAATAAAAGTTAGTTTACTTTAGCTTACAAATTGTATTTACAGGAGTAGGACTTTAGTTTTCTAGTCCTGCAACAAAATTTTCAGTTCGCCACAATCTATATATTAAGGGCAAATCAAAGACTAAAATCCTACAAGACTGTGCTCCTAAACTGTTAGAGAGTGACTGCTCCTTTATTAGATTTACCTTGCTAAGTTTTATTTTACAGAACATTGTAAAATATAAAACTTAACCGATTACATGCATATCTACATTTTACAAAAAATTAACTAGTTTACACTAAGTACTTACATCACAGTATGAGGTATTTGGTGGTGGTTTGGCCACAACACACGCAAGGTAACAGTCACCTAGTTCAGTTTAACCAGTTTTGTCTAACCCTTGGAATCCTCACCATCACCCTGCGTCTAATGGCAAAAGGCTGCTGTCGTCATGGCTTCCGGTAAGGTCAGCCAAAGGGTCATAGGGCAAGGGTCACACAATGTATGGAAAAGCCATGGCCAATCAGGAAAGGCAGTCATCTTAGCCTCAGTGGACACAGCCTCAGCCCCACTGGTCACTTTTAAATTGAAACATCAAGGACTTGTTAAAAAGTTTGAATTGAACATGCAACAATTTTAAAAACATATACATATTTACAAGAAACCCCACTCCCACCAGTACCAAGTCATTTTCTACCTTACTGCTCTTAATCTTTATGTAAAATTCAATCGAATCTGATGCATCCCAGACAATTTCCGCAGAGAAGAAAACAAAATGGGTTGTGCATCAGCCATCTAATTATCTTCAATTGAGTGTCATTCAATGGAGTGTCATTAGCTGCCATGATGTCAAAACTCTCCCCAGACACTCATGTTTGAGAATCTGAAGTGCGGCTCAGTACAGCCTCGCCTGAGGAACAGTGACAGACCCCTGTTCCAACTGGCACTTTTACAACATGCCAACTCTTTCCCCATTTAATTTTGTTGTTTGTTTTCGGTAATAGGTACGCCAGATGTGTTCCAATTAAGAGCAGTGAGTTTTTGCTACAAAATCCCCAGGCACTCCCCCCAACTCTCCCCCATGCTTCTGACCCCCAGAAATTTCACACTTTTGAGTGCAATTTTACATAGGGGGCTACTTAATTCCTTAACATAGCTTTCTAGTGTATAAAACTAAAGGGGGAAAGCTTAGACCCCCTTCAGATATCAGAATCCACCCAGTACTACATCCCTCCTAACTAAGGACCTTTCTAGGCCTCCTCCCAAACAGCCCTCCTTTCCAAGCCCTCCCAAGAGCCCTGTCCCTTTCTCCCTCCCCCACTGACTGCCCCCCTCCTTGCCTAGGAAAACCAGATCTCTCCATTCCTCTGCCTGCCGTCCTCACCCCTACCCGAGCCTCCTCCTCTCTGCCATCCCCTTCCCTTCCCCTCCTCCGTGCGCCCTAAGAAGGCCGCGCCGGAGCAACACTCACTGCGGCTGCTGTAGCTGTAGCCGTCCCTATCCCGGCGGGGGCCGCGGGCGTGCTCCACGATCACCCGCTCCCCGCACAGATCTTTGCCGTTCAGCTCGTAAACGGCATCCTCCGCGTCCCGGGAATCCTCGAACTCCACAAACCCGTACCTGGGAAAAGAAATACTGGTGGTGGTGGTGGTGGTGGAAGAGGGAAACGGCTGTATTAACGCGCACATGCCGAAGCGATCCTACCCTCTTACGTAGGAAGCGTCAAGACTGCAGCTCCAAGCATTCCTCGCCCTCTGGCGTTGTTGGACGGGGCTGCTGGGAACTGCAGTCCAAGAACACTGGGAGTGCCACACGCTTCCCGCCCCGGTTGTGGACGAACTCTTCGAGCATTTCCCCACTGCAACGCACTGTTACGGTGCTATTATTCTCAGGGCCCCTCCCTAAACTGCAAGCCCCAGGATTCCATAGGACGTTCAAAGTGGGATAACAGCACTAAAAGAGCGTCGTGCGGGATCGGCCTCCGCCAATTTTTCCGCGCCCTCGCCTCACGCTACTTCGTTCCAAAATCCCTGGGCGGGCCCTTTCGCGTGAAAAAAGGACTCGCTCTGTCTGTGACATTATACAGAACACACGGGTATTATTCAGTCCTAAACCGTTTCTTCGCCCAAACCACACGGCTCAATGTCTTTATTTCTATGTAGGCGAGCGAGGGGGTCGGCGAGGGCCTCTATTCTACGTTCTCCCCCTTCAGTCGGTGAAGACAATGGGGGCAGGCGGGTTCTCGTCAGCCGCCATTTTGAGCGCAACGCCACGCCACGCGGCGGGCGGGAGGGAAGGAGGGAGGGAGACACTGACAGGCCGGCCCCAGCCTGCCGTTGCTCAGCCGCTCGCGCCGCCCCTGCTTCCCCGTTTCACAGGCGCTCCGCGCGCAACTCCCGCCCGCGACCACCACCCCCTCCGCCGCCTCCTCACCCGTTTTTTAAGTCCACCTCGAGCAAGCGGCCGTAGCCGCTGAAAAAGCGCTGGATGTCCTTTTCCCGTACATGGTAACTTAAGCGGCCGATATAGACGCGCGGCATCTCCGCGACCTAGAAAAGGAGAGAGGAGAAGGGAGGGGAAAGGGGGGAAAAAGACGAAAGAGCCGGAAGTGGGGGCGGGAAAGCGAGCGCCGGGTTAGCTCCCCACGACGCTCCCGGCTGCGGCCTGCTCCGCAGCACAATGGCGCCCAACCCCCGCGCACGCTTTTATATTGGTGGGCGGGGCCTGCGGCGCTTACCTCACCGGCGTCCATAGCGTGTACTGACGTCACAAGGGAGCCCGCCTGTATGGTTTGAAGAGAATACGTGAGGGAAGAGGACGAAGAACGCCAAGTACTGCGCATGCGTAGCGCTAACGGCACGCTTTTCTCGTATTCGATCTGGGGATGAAAGACTCCTGGAAGATCACGTGACACCGTATTGTACATACAGTTTTTCTGTTGAAGACAATCGGTTGGGTGTGGATGTTGAAAGACGGAGGCCATTTCCGCACTGGCCTGTTATAGCGCGATGATTCCACTTTCAACCTCCTCTGGAATCCTGGGGTTTGCAGTTTCGGGAGGGGCCGGCTGGCCCCTCCCGAAACTGCAAACCCCAGGATTCCAGAGGAGGTTGAAAGTGGAATCATCGCGCTATAACAGGCCAGTGCGGAAATGGCCTCGGCTTATACAACATCTGAAAGAAAACGGGTTTCCTGTCCTTTCTCTAAAACAGAGCCGTGTGGTTTTGTTATCTAGGCACTCATTTTCTTAGAATAGTCCATCAGAATAATCCTGCCATTAAGAAAATTAATCAGAAATTAGCCAGAGTGTATTTTAGAGATGTTGCTCCGTTTTTGGATTTTTGTTTGCCTTGTTGTAGCTGTGTTGAATGAGACGGAAGCCCTGTCTAGTCAAAAATGCTGTTCACATAGTGGCTAGCCGATTTATTACTTCATTTGTACCAAGCGGTTTATCCAAAGCTGGGATACATGGCAGCTTGCAAAGTAAAATACAAATACATATAGCTGAAAACACATCAAATGTTATGATTCACAATGTGTTAAACTGTCTAAAGAATTGAGAAAAAAAATAAAAGTTTTAATCCTGACACGCTGTACTGGACCGTCAGGACACAATATGGAGAAACATTAATGTTTTCCATTGGAAAGAGGCTCACATAATGCTGCATTTTAGCAACCCTGCCTGTTTAATTTATATGGAGAATGTCTCAGGATTATATTCACAAAGAGCAGATATAAACATTGGGAGAAGGAATGGCAACAGTTTAAGATATGCAGGTGACACCATATTACTTGCCCAAATTAGCAAAGATTTTGAATGACTACTGATGATAGATAAGAAAATATAAACTAATAACTGCCTAGGTGCTGATTTGAGCTAAATTTTACTAAATTTAAGCCCCCAAAAACATAATCAGTGGCTTATACAGTATGAAATATAACAGGGAAAGCTTTGTGTATTAGAGAATGTGTGTGTGGCCATTTCCACACTACGGTGTTAAAGTGCTGCTATTCCACTATCAACCTCCTATTGAATTCTGGGGTTTGTAGTTTAGGGAAGGGCACTTCAAATTCCCAGCCAAAGAGCTCTTTGGTCTCAGTAAACTACAAACCGCAGAATTCCACAGGGCATTGAAAGTGGAATAGCAGCAGTTTAACACTGTAGTGTGGAAATGGCCTGTGTGTTACTGAGAGCCTAATGACAACCAAATTCCAGTCACTATGCCTACTCGATTATAAATAAAGATATGAGCAGCCTGATAATAAATTTAAGAGATACAGAGCAGTGGCTGATGCAGTCTGATAGAAGGCGGTCAAAAACCAAGATCTAGCACTACCTGGTTCATTTATATTATTTCTTAAGAACCTCACTGAAGGAGAGAGAGCTGTTGATGTAAACAAGATTCACTAGAGATTTGTGCCTCATTGGACCAGATAGGACAGTTGATATGCTGGGTGGAAGCTGGTAGAGTATAAAATAAGCCAAGAGGAGTCAGATCACCTGGCCAGTCTGCACCGTATGAAGAAGGCTGTTTCATAACAGCTGCACTATTCTGAGATGGCAGGCTGAGGCAAACAGACACTGCTGCTAGGAGAAACAACTTGGCTATGATAGATAAATAAATAAAGCCTGTGTGTTCACTGATGCCTGTTTAGAGATGTAAAGTTCCTCTAGATGATATTTCTTAATGGATAAATAGTTGAGTCAGATGGTAATGTTCCTTGGCACGTTAACTATAGAGAAACCTGCTAGAGCAGCAGTTCTCAACCTGTGGGTAGGGACCCCTTTGGGGGTCGAACAACCCTTTCACAGGGATCGCCTAAGGCCATTGGAAAATACGTATTTCCGATGGTCTTAGGCTCCATTCCCTCCTCGGTGGTGGTGCGCAAGCGCGATCCACGCGCTCGCATCCTCCTGCCCCCTTTGGTGGGCCAGGGTCAACACTCTGGAAACTTTTCCCACACTGCCCCCCCCAGCAGAAATGAGAGCAAAGTGGAAGCAGAGCCCAGGGGGGGTTCTCAGAGTTTTTTTCCCGGGGGAGATACGCTGCTCCTCTTTCCCTCCCTGCCCACCCTCCCTCTGTTCCTGGCCGGCGAAGTGGCCTTTGCCGGGGGGGGGCATTGTAAATAATAAATAAATAATTTTATGGTTTGGGGTCACCACAACATGAGGAACTGTATTAAAGGGTTGCGGCATTAGGAAGGTTGAGAACCACGGTGCTAGAGAGATGCAGATCTAAAGTTTTATCCTTATGGAAGTGTAACATCTTTTTTAATATATATTAGAATACACGATAATGTGATGAAACAGTGGCATGTCTGTGTTTCTCCTTAAAGGAAGTTTGTATGTTTGTGTATATCTATGATTGCTTTTAATAACTAGCTTATAATTCATAACTAAAATATTAACAGAGAGTCTGCTCATTCTTTCATATACATATCATGAGATTTCAGTACTTAAGAATGCTTAATTGGAGTGTTATCTCTTCCCATCTGGACTTCATCATCGTCACAAGTTGGACATCTAGGCAATGATAAAGATATCCCAGACAGAAACAGTTTAGCTGACAAATGGCAAGGGATCCTCAATCTTTCAGTCTAAAGGGATAGGAGTAGGGAATCACACATGCTTTAAACTTCCAAATCCTTCATGAATGGCAAAAGTATATTTGTTAGTGATAACGGCTTTTTTGTAGTACAATGCACAAGACATTTCATCACCATTACAGGAATCATTAGGCTACTTAGATTGACAGAACATTCAGTATATTTCTTTGGTTAAATTTCTGAGCAAGAGGACTTTTCTAAATTTCTGTGAAAGTCAGTATGTAACAAACTAGGCATTTAATACATAAAATGATACATTTACCATATATTGTAGGTTTTTATTTTGAAGTCAGAACGTTTCTGCTAACTCTGACTTCACCCAAAATTGCCTTTGACTCTACAGCCCCGTTCTTTCCAGCAGAACATACATTTATCCAGCATGTCGTATGAATCCTGCAGTCCTTTGGTATTCTTTGCTATCATGTTCTACGACATATCCACTCTCTTTTTCACACTCCTCATTTAAAGTGATCAAAAATACTTTAATTCTCATCCTGTAGGAGTGATTCATTCCAAAGTACAAGCTTCTCAGCTACTGTCTGCCCTCCCGCTCCTCAATATTTCAGAGGGACCAACCTGTTTTCCTCAGTGGCAAGGATGGGGAGCATGATATTATTGGACTTTAAATCCCATCAGCCTTGACTGTGCTGCTCAGAGTCCAACCTCTCAATATCTGGGCAACACATTTCACCACCTCCTGAAGTATGGTGAAGAAATGAACTTTCCACTGATAAGTGGTCTTCTGTGCTTTCTGTACCTTTCGGTAGACTGCTAGCTTCTGCTGTGCAGGGATAGGCTCCGCTGAACACAGTAGCACATCTGAGTAAGATTGTATAGCATTGCTCTATTACAGTATCATTTAATTTGTGAAGAAAACATAAAACGTTCCAATGTAAATTAAACTGAAGTGCAAGGCTGAATCTTCGGAGACCTAAACAATTATAGCTGAATGATTTAATTCAGCTATAATTTTAAAATTCAATTTCATATGCTGCTAAAAGGAAGCTAAGTACACAACCATAGAAAATGCAGGTAGTGCAGAAAGTATGCCAGTACATTGGTGGACCTTTGGTCAGTTTCCTGATTAATTATCTAGCAACTGAGTTGTTGAAGCAGAGACTGGAATGGTAGTAGGAAAGGATGAACATCTTTTATTAACTTTCTGAGTTCAAAACACTAATTTATTTACCAGGCAGGGAATTTTTTTAACATGTTAAATTGTGATTATGTTAAACATTACATATTAATATTAGAAAGTGTAGGTCAGCATATAATTCTTTGGTTGACACCATTGCCTACAACTGGCTTATTTATTTGTGGCTTCTTTGAAAGTGTTTGTTTAGCAAATTAAGTTGCCTTCTTCATCCTGGCACTTGCCACCAATCTCACTATCTGATTGCTGGCAAAGGTTCATGAGGTTTGAAGTGAAACACATCGAGAAAGTGCCAACATGGGGAAATTGTTGCTAAAATATGCTGTCTAATATCTCGTTCCTTTGAGTTTTGCCATCATCTGTTGCATTTCTTCTTTCCACCCACACTAAGGCAACATGTACCTGTCAAGCACCACATTACTTGAGAGAATGGTCTCAAACTTGAAAAATTCCTTTAAAAGCTTTCTAAAAATGCTCTTTATAAATTACTAGAATACTGTTACCACCTCTTACAGACCCAATCCTGCAGGATAGCAAAATTGGCATGAAATGTCATTTTCATATAAAAACTGGACACTTATGGCTGGGAAACATGCAGTAGACAGGACACTGACTGCATGCCTGGGCTAGGTCAGCATGGCCAGGCCATAAGGACAAGAGTTAGGCAGGAAAGCTGGCATTAATAGGCTTCCAGTAATCCTGTCAGTGACCCGACATCTGAATACAATAGTCAACAAAACTGCCCAGATGTGGCAGGGAAGCATCACCGCTGTGTGCCTTTCCTACAGAGACCTTCCCCATTCACCTTATGTAACCAAGACATGAAGAGGCTGTCAGGACTCTCATCAATGCTTGTTGCCCAAAGTAAGAAGTCCATTCTGGGCCCCTTTTGTTTTCTCTGCCAGAGAGCCATTAACACTCACCCCTTCAGGGTGGGAAAACGGATATAAAAACTCTAGCTCCAGCCCAGGTAATTTTCAACATGCTAGCACTTTGGGCATTACACTGCACCCCAGACTTCATTGTTCCATGCTGCCCTCAAACTCTTGTGTTTGAGCCATTCCTCTTTGATCCTCTGCTCCAGGACCAGTAAATATCACTGTCTACACCCAACAGCTCTCTCGATCCAACATTTCTTGCTTCTCCTTTCACTAGCCTTATATGGTTTGTGAGACTGCCTGGTTTCTTGTGTGCGTGTCTGCTGATTTCCAATAAAAACATCAGGTTTAAACTTTTAACTAGAGTCCTACTGGTATACACAGGTGAAAAGATCCTGCTTTTACCCCCTTCCCACAGGCCTCTTTTTAGCTGTAATTCCCCCAATTTCTAAGGAGATGCTAGCACTACTGGTGGACCTCAAGGACCCTCACCGAACAAGGTAATGCCATTGCCACTCATTATGCCAATTATTAAATGTAACTTAGTTGTGCCATTGTTATATTTTAAAAAAGTAACTTGTTATAGATAGCATTGCTTTAATTCATTACTTTCCCTGCCTGTGTTTGGGGTCATTGCTGGGACAGTGGAAGAAAAGGTAGAGGCAGTCCTCCGAGGAACTCGTAATTCCTTTCCTCCTAATATGAGTGAAATCACAGCTCTGTGCCCCATAGCCTCCTCAAAATGGCAAGTAAAGGAAAATCACAAAAGTAAGGGAGCTGCCCACCTGCCTCCCTTGTAACCAGAGCCTTAGGTGGGGTTCTTTGAAAAACAGAACAGGTAAGATTGAGGACAGTCCAGCTGATATATTTCTAATAGTGAGGAAAGCAAGGAAATGAGAGTTTACATGCCTTTTTCTTTTAATTCAAGAAGTGTGCCTGGAGAGGGGTGTGCTCTCTGTCCCTCCACACCTGTGGCTATGGTTGTACTGAAAAGTGCCCGGTTCTAGTATCACCGTAATTAGACAACTGCTATATCGTATTCTCAACTTCCACCTGCAATACGGGAATGATGATAATGGTGGATTACTTAGAGGGCTAAGGATTACCGAGATGCTGTACGTGGAGTACTTTGAATACCTGAAATGTGCTAAATAAATGCTAAGTAGTATTATGCCTATCTCATGAGAGCAGCCTAGCAGAAAGCAAACCAAGTATAACATTAAAGCATATGTGGAATGAAGGCATATAGAATTTTCTCCGTCATATTTTCCCTCAGACTGAGGCTTGGAGAAGGGAAAATCTGCAGATGTAAAAAGGAATAAACTGCATGTACAACAGAGCTGAAGAGTAAGGAGTTCCTTTTCTCCCTGTATTTTAACAATCCTCAAAATGGGGATGAATTTCTAGTAGGAGGCTGTGTGTGGCTGTGCAGGGTATAGGTGCAACTTGGGGAGGTTTACTTTGATATTTTTCTTTTCTCCCATATTTGATTTTTAAAAAAGAAAAAGCTTCATACTCGTTTGCATCGAGTTTATGAAAAACACAAAAATACTGGAAAGTTACTATCAAAACTGGATATCTTCAGCCACTGGTGAAGGTCACGTATACCTGTCTTCTGTGTAGTTGTTAAAAACTAGGAACTCTGCCAGTAAAAAGAGCCAGTAATCCTTCTAGACTTGCAACTCAGTTCTTAAAAGATTAAAACCCAGACTTTTGAGAGTCAAGAATTCAAAGTTCACTGTCTTGATGGGTGAATTTCTAAAGTTTTTTTCTGCCTCATTTATGAAGAAATTCGTGAGTTCATTATCATTTCTGATTGTTGTTGTTGTTGTTGTTAATTAAATGACCTTTAGAAAATTCTTAGCTGTTACATTTCCACATTTCTCTTCATGTATTTTAATAGTCCTTGGGATGAGGAACACTGATCTGTAGTTTCACCCAAGAATATAAATAAGAAAATATGAAGCTTTCAGGACAGGCCTCTCAGTATACTGTTAAAGTGGCTTTGAGAGATAATTCTGTACATTTCTTTTGCGATCCAAATGATGTTTGTTTTGTTTCAAGTTATTCCTTGCAATTTTCTGAATTTTCTAGTACCAGGGAACAGTACTTTGTGAAGAAGCAGAAAGCTGGTGTCCACTGATATAGAGTTTTACAGCTGTTAATGTTACACATTTTGTCCAGAGCAGTGTTCTGTGATTTATCCTGTGGTAGTGTCTGCCTCTGCCTCCTTCCCAAGTTGTTGGGAAGCTGTCATTTACACTTCAAGAGTTATTCCCGGAGGAAATGTGCATGTTGCTAATTGGGTCCAGTGAAGCATTTCAGTGAAAATAGAAAGAGAAGCCTGCACTTCAGGAATGCAGAAATAGCTTAATGCCGCTATTGCATAGTTAAGGAATACCATAGTGCGTGGTTGCATGTTCACAATCTGAGGAACCTGGAATGAGCGGAAGGCTATAAGCTCCCTTCCAGGTCACTGTAGTGCAAACATTAATTTCTAGAGCACAGGGAGGTAGCTGGTGACATGCAAGAGCTACTGCACTTCAGGAATGCAGAAATAGCTTAATGCTGCTATTGCATAGTTACTGAATACCATAGTGCATGGTTGCATGCCCATTGAGACTGGGAAGGGAAATGCTATTATAATTATTGGCAAAAGTGGCATGCTGGAAGTTGTCATTTGCTAAAAAAAATTAAAAAACACACAAGGTAATGTGGAGGCATGTTTTGTGTAGGAAATTGGGCTAGAACGTTATTCCCTTAGGTGTGTGTGTCTATGTGTGTCTCTGTTTGTTCACAAGAGAAAGTAGTATAGCCCAAGTACTGTTTACATAAGATGCAAGGGGAATCAAAGGGCAGCAGCTAATGGGTTGTGAAACTGTTGTTTGAAGGGAATAGCAGGTGTATGGGGAATGGAATGATGGAACCTTGTTGAGTGAACAGACTGTCAGATGTGATCCACTAGTCCTTCAACACCAGTTTTTCTCCCCTTCCATTCATAGCAGCAGTGGAATGGTTAAGGTGATCCGAAATAGTGAAATTTGCACTTGAATCCATGGTGGAAAGATGTGGAATGGGGGAATGATGATAAACTATGATCCACGGCAAAGGGAAGTGTCTAGTCAGGAATGAGTAGCACTTTTGGCATGTTATTAGTATAGGCATATCACAGGGAAACTTAGGCCTATGAGAAGGAGACTAGCCTCTTTCTATTGATTTAGGAGATCAGCTGACAGCAGGCATCAAAATTTTAGCCTTTTTGGCACCCTTGTCTTATAAAATTTAACCTGATTAGCTAAGTGAAGGCCAAGAGTGCAAGTGTCGGGAGTCCTCCATGTTTTATTGTTTTAGGATAGCAGTAGACTGAGGAAATAGTGATAGTAGGCTGTTAGCTATTCCCAGGCGCCAACCATTCCTTCTGGCTGGAATTTCAAAGGAACCATTTGGCATGATGACGTTCGTTCTTTTACAACAATCTTAGGAGAAACTGTCTGTTAAAGTGTAAGGTGGGGGGAAAACGTTCCATTCTCGAGCTTTAACGTCTGAAGACAGCATCCCTTACTATGTTACAATAAATCTTCTATTAAGTTTGTTGATCCGTGTAAGAGTGAATCTGTTCCTGACAGAAAGCTCGAGAATCCTTTCAAAAAATGCACCAATTGATGGACCAGTCGATTACTGAAGAAGAGCAAGGATCTGCAGAATCTGATGGAGCTACAGAAACTGAAGTGCCCCTGGATACCAAGACAAAATTGCGCCTGACCGAGGCTATGGAAACCCCCACAAGCGGCCAAACCTGGGTCTGGGGAGAAAAGCCACATACGTCGTTGAGACAACGCAGAAGGGCTGCTAGATGGGATACATCAGCAAAAGACCTATCCCTTTTGGAGGAGATAAAGCAAATGGAAACCGAACTGGACAGAAAAGATGAGGAGATACTCGAACTCAAGACCATGCTACGCGAGATGCGCATCCGTCCCTCGCAGACAGGGAGATCACCAGGAGGAGAACCACGAGCGGCTGTCTCGGCGGCAGGCACCCCTGGTCCGCCCCAGCAACCAACAGGGCACACGCCAGCGCCACTGTTACTCAGAAATGTGGGAGACCTGAAAGCGACCTTCAACGGGAAGGGGGAGAAACTCTCCTTTTTTTTGACTATGGCAAACAATTTCATGATTGATCACGGCCATCTATTTCGGGATGATGCGGCCCGAATTCGATACCTAAGCCAGAGGATGAAAGGACTGGCAGCAGACTGGGTAGCGAACCTATATGACTCCCGCGCCCCGAAACTGAAAATCTGCAGCTCTTCATGAACCATCTGCGGGAACGCTTTGAAGACCCCCATTTATTGGAAAACACCAAATATCAACTGAAACGAATGAAACAAGGCAGGAACGATGTGGGGACGTATTCCCGTGAATTTAGAAACCTGGCCACCAAAGTCCCGTGGAGTGATGAAATTCTAATTGAGTTATACAAAGATGGACTAAATCCTGATATTCTACACGGGTGCTTAATGCAGGCCAATCCACAGACCCTGCTAGGTTGGGTCAGACTAGCTACTGAAATGGAAGGCATAACCCAGACTGTTCAGCTGAACCGACAAAGACAAGACGTGCCAAAACGACAACCTCGCGGTCCCACCGTCCTCAATGCTGAGGAACGGAACAAACGTCTCCGTTTGGGCATGTGCTTTAACTGTGGAAAACCGGGCCACCTCGCCAACACCTGCCGCGGAAACCAAAACTCCGACTGGAACTAAGGGAGCACGAGCAGACCCAAAGGATATAGAATTCACACATCAGACAGCGGCCGCCAAACAACCACTTAGACGCACTTCTAAGGACCCTGCAGCGGCGACAGGAGACTCCGATCCCGATGATGAAACCACCTCTTCGTCCTCATCTGACATAGATGGAGATTCTAAACCTGACTGCGATGACTGGCAAGCGGCGGGAACATCTGTAAGTACTCCTAAAATTCCCCATTTCTACGCCACGGTTGCGATTAGTGGCAGCGATGGGACTTTGCATGTACATAGGGCATTAATTGACTCTGGCTGCTCCAGAAGTTTGTTACACCCCAAATTGGCCAAACAATTGAAAACTCTTTATGAGCCCTTGGAATGCCCCATCAAATTAACGCAAATGGATGGGACCTCAATGACTGGGGGAGTAATTAGTAAAATCACTAAGCCGATCTCATTTCAAATGGACAAAAACAATTACAGCATGCGATTTCTAGTTCCCAAGGCGATGCAGTTCAAATTGGTCTTGGGAATCTTGGCCTTCGTGAATATAACCCCCAGATAAACTGGACTGCTGGCACTATGTCCTCTTCAGATGAAAATTTTTCTATTCCCCATGAAGAATTGCAACAAATTCCTTCACACTACCGAGACTTCCAAAAGGCTTTCCACAAAGGGAGGCTGACAAATTGCCTCCCCACACGGACTTTGACTGTAAAATGGAATTAGTTACGGGGCCACCCTGCCTAAACCGAAAATTTATCCCCTGAGCCAAAAAGAACTCCTTGCTCTCAAGAAGTTCCTAAATAAAAACTTGGCTCGCGGCTTTATCAAGCCCTCTAAGGGCCCCCCCGGCGAGTCCTGTCTTTTTCCGAAAGAAAAAGGTTAGGGGCCGGGTCCAAAAACTGATAGTTAACTACTCTGCTATTAACCAGGTTATTTCCTCCAATTGTTATCCCATACCTCTGATACGGACTGTTTTGGACCATCTTGTTCAAGGAAAATATTTCACCAAACTTGATCTTAAAAAGGCTTTTTATAGGATTAGAATAAACCCGGGGCTCTGAGTGGCTCACCACCTTTGCAACTCCTCTAGGTAACTTTAAATGGACGGTTCTTCCCTTTGGCTTACAATGGGGCCATTTGTTCCAAATGTTTTTGAACACCATTTTCCATGACTTGTTGTAAGGGGGTTTTGATTTATCTGGATGACTTTTTAAATTTCCCCCAAAAATTTCCATGGAATCTCATGTGTGATTGGTTCGTGAAGTGTTACGAAGGCTTATAGATAACAACCTCGTGGTTAATCTATCTAAATGCCAATTTGACACCCAAACTTTTGATTACTTGGGATATAGGATTCAAGATTGTTCACTTAAAATGGCCCCTTTGAAGATTAACTCCTTTTTGCAAGGGCCCCGTCCCTAAAACTGTGAAGCAACTGCAGCAATTTCTTTTTTTGGGAACTTCTCCCGGGAATTTTATTGAGGATTTTGCTCCATAACCCCCCCCACTCACCAACCTTCTACGGAAACCTAAAGGATCCACTGCGGGCAAGGCGCATAGACTTTGTTGGTCGCCTGAGTGTCAATCGGCGTTTGACCATTTGAAATCTAAATTTACGTCTGAGCCCTTCTCCTTTTTCCCGACAGTACGAAGCAATTCATTGTGCAAACGGATGCTTCGGACTTTGCCATGGCAGCCCTTCTTTTTCAACATGACACCACAGGAGCACTCAGGCCTTGTGCTTTCATTTCAAAGAAATTTTCCCCTCAACAAGCTAATTGGCCTATTTGGGAAAAAGAAACCAAGGCTATCCATTTTGCGCTGTCCTCTTGGCGTCATTTGCTTGAAGGGGCTCGACTCCCCTTTGAAGTTTGGACTGATCATAGGAATTTGCAAGCCTTACAGTCTGCTAAGAAACTCTCCCCTAAGCAAGGGAGATGGGCTAAATTTTTTAGAGATTCCGATTTAAAATTGTTTTCAAACCTGGCCGAACTTGACCGCTGGGGGCCCTTTTCTCTCGACTTTCCCCGTTTTGCGGAAAAACCCCCGCTACGTCCTCCCACTCCAATACCTTGTTTCCTGCCTCCTCTCTGGCTTCTCAAGTGATTTCCTCGTGCATTAGCAAAGACAAGGCTTTCTGCCTCCTCTCTTTGTGACTCCGCTCTCCGCGATGCTATCATTCATGCAGCGCATGCAGACTCCTGGCTACCGGCAAACAAGGATAAAATAGAATGGGTTGACAATTTTCCCCTTTATGGCACCAAGGTCTACTTTCCCCCCTTGCTGCCCGCGAGCAGGTATTTTAACGTTATCATGTTTTCCAAACCCGTTGGACATTTTGGGTTTTTGAAGACATTGCATGCGATTCGCCGCCTTTTTTGGTGGCCTGGATTAAACCCCTCCGTGAAAACCAATTAAGATTGTGCCACTTGCAACGTTTCTAATCCCCCACATCTAAACCTCAAGGGCTCCTGCAACCTCTCCTGCGCCTGCTAGCCCCTGGTCGGTTCGCATGGGTTTTTTCTGTCTTTTCCCTCTTCACACGGCTTTCATGTTATTTGGGTTGTTACTGATCACTTTTCCAAGCAATGTCATTTTGTGCCTCTAAAGAAACTCCCCCTGCTGACCAGCTGGCTGACCTGTTCGTTAATCATGTATGGAAACTTCACGGACTCCCTTTCGGGGGTATTTCGGACGGGATCCAATTTTCACTTCCAAGTTTTGGACTTGTCTACTGAAAACCCGGGGAAATCATGGGAAACTCAGCAGTGCTTATCACCCTCAAACAGATGGCCAATCTGAGCGTGTTAACAAATCTCTTGAACAATTTCTTAGGTGTTTTGTTTCTGAGAACCAGAATGATTGGGCTCCGCTCCTTCCGTTCGCTGAGTTTGCCATCAATTCTGCGGTTCATACCTCTACCCGGGAAACCCCCCTTTGAAATAGTTTACGGCTTCCTTTTCCCTTTTCCTTTTCCCCCCCCCTCCCTCTCTTCCTCCGCTCCTCCTTCTGTTTCTGCTTGGGTCTCTAAATTTTCTGGCATTTGGCAATCCGTCTCAGATGCTATAGCATTTCCCCTAAAGCTTCCCACAAACGTTTTGCTGACCGTAAACGGCAGCCTAATCCCCTTTACCACCCGGGGATTTGGTTTTCCTTTCTTCTAAGAACATTTCCTCTCCTTTTCCGTTTAAAAAAATTTCCCCTCGTTTTCTCGGACCTTTTCCTGTGAAAAGGGCTATTAATGATGTCTCTTTTTAACTAGAAACCCCTTTTTTCCCCCCAAGGCTATTCATCCTGTTTTTTATTCCAGTTTGCTGAAGAGGGGACCTTCGCTGACTTCTTCGCCGGCTGATGTTCCTCAACGCCCCGACTGACTTGCTACTGCATTCATATTTCTATTTAGTTTTCTTGTCTTTCTATTGTTCCGTGATATTTTCTATATTTTGTGTATCTTTATGTATATATTTTTTTTAAAAAATGGGGCAGGATGTGGGAGTCCTCCATGTTTTATTGTTTTAGGATAGCAGTAGACTGAGGAAATAGTGATAGTAGGCTGTTAGCTATTCCCAGGCGCCAACCATTCCTTCTGGCTGGAATTTCAAAGGAACCATTTGGCATGATGACGTTCGTTCTTTTACAACAATCTTAGGAGAAACTGTCTGTTAAAGTGTAAGGTGGGGGGAAAACGTTCCATTCTCGAGCTTTAACGTCTGAAGACAGCATCCCTTACTATGTTACAATAAATCTTCTATTAAGTTTGTTGATCCGTGTAAGAGTGAATCTGTTCCTGACAGCAAGAGCCTGGCACAGGAGGCAAGGTGCCAGAGCCTGGTACTGGAAAGTCCCAGTTTGAGATCTTGAGTTCAATGAGGCTGGTGGTAAGAGTTATTGACAGCTGGATGTGGAACATTAGGACATTACTATTGGTTGGTAAATGGTATTTTTAGAAGCTAATCACAGATCCAACTACTCACCTATTCCAACATCAATACTAGTGATTCTTTTGCCTGTGAAAGGTTATGAATATAGCCCATAAGCAACTGCTGAACAAAGAGTTTGACCTTTCCATGCATTTGATTTCAAGTGTCCCTTTTCTAAAGCTTTCAGCTGTTGCAGTTTTTTTTTCCTCCAGGTACTTTCAACCTCTCTCTATCTCTTTCTGGTTATTAAAATGCACATGTTACTATCTGTCTCAGACATGCTGCTTCGTTTTGAAAATATGCAGCTCCCCTGGGTTTCTCTGTTTTTGTGTTGGTAACATTCAACACTTCCCTTTCCCAGAAAACATTAAAAGAACCTACTTTTTAATACCCTTCAATTTGCAAGTTTTATGCTTATGTTCCTAATGCTTCATGGCAAATCTCCTCTGTGTATTAACTTCACTAAAAAAAAGCCACCAGAGATTCCCACAATTGCTACTTAAACCTCATAATGTGACTCCTGTCTCCTTGCTAATCAGTAACAGCCTAATTGCTGAGCTTCCTCTGGAGAAGAAAAACCTGTGATTGGATTCTGCAGAGCAAAATATGCTCATTTGGTGTCACACATCACAGGGAAGGAGCAATTTACTAATCTCAGGAGGTTTTGCCAATAATCTAGATTAATGCTGTGCTGTGAATAAGCAACACTTTCATTTATAGTCGTGCTATATTTTCTGTATTACTCCTTTAACTCCCAGATGTTTCCACAGCACTGTTAGCAGGGGCCATAACTTTGCAGCCTTATC